>JAOWBW010000195.1:1050599-1080599 GCA_026119855.1 Campanula takesimana | reverse complement strand
CGGGGCTAAAGTAACCCATGCCACAATCCCACCTTGAACCTGCAGTAGATTTAGGGATAATCAGTCTCGAACTGATGACTTCCACAGATAATATATATGGGCTTGTCTATAATAATAGCTAAAGGAAAGATTTTCTCAAGATTATTCTTCCGCTCCTTGAGATTTTGAGAATGGGTTGATTGAATTTGAAAATTCACTACTTGAATAAAAAAGTAAACAATTGAAATCTTAGATCAAAACACTAAGTCTGGTTGGTATGAATGAAAGACCTTTCTTTGTCACTTTTGATTCGATTTGATCCCCGCCCCTTCGATTGATTATATAGTATCTCAAAAGATACAATACTTAAAAACTCCCTCTCGCTTTTCGATTCAAAAAACAAATCTGGGTTTTTTGTTCCATAAAGGTCAAATTGATATTGGTTTTGCTTATTGAGAAGGAAGGACGCTTTCCAAGCTATTTAGTCAGTCTTCTTGGAGTGGAAATCCTCTTGCAAATATCCTTGAGCCATGCCATGGAAACCAGTCAAGGGAAATGACTTGGAGTTCAGAACCACCACCTCCCTGGGAGTTAGAGTTAGACTTTCTACAGGTTGTAGGTCGTGTCGTTCTTTTGATAAAAGTGCTTCTAAATTGATCTTATCTTTTAAGAATTTGATTTTTTCTTTGTTGAGTAATAACGTAATCCTTGAATAAAATGTTTCTTGTCGCAATATCCATAGATATTTCAACCCAGTGTTTTCAAGTACGAAAGCGAAAATTGGATTCTACAATTCTATGAATAAATATCCATTTTGTCAAGTAGTTATTCTACTAAGAAATAGAAATTTTTACAAATAGGTATTCTACTAAGAAATAGAAATTCTAACGAAATAGTGGATAAGCTTATTTTTAAAAAACCAAAGGGGGGTAAATTGAAATGAACCGTGGACTAAATAAATGGGTTCGAGAATGAAGGCTTCAACGACTCAATTCTATGGCTCTTATCTCGCCCTTGCTCAATTTGGCTCAGACCTTGATGCTGCGACTCAAGCATTACTCAATAGAGGTGCAAGGCTTACAGAAGTACCGAAACAACCACAATATGCACCACTTCCAATTGAAAAAGAAATTCTAGTCATTTATGCAGCTGTCAATGGATTCTGTGATCGAATGCCACTAGATTTTGTGAAAAATGTCGATTAATACGCCGGCAGAACCGAATTCTAGTAATTTGTTCCAACCCAAGACATAAACAAAGACAAGGATAATCAGACTCGGGAAAGGACCCGATATTCAAAGACAAGAGCAGATCGTCCCTTTTCTTTCTCCATTCCACCTCCTTCTTTGCTTTGTTCCAATAGAGTCTAAGGCAAAGCTCAAGTGCGTCGTATGCCTACTTTACCTACTTGACGAAAGGGAACGAACTGACATTAAAGTGACGGCTTTATGGATTGGATCCTTTCTTTCTGCCAACGAAATGAAGGCTGAGCTCGTTCCGAATGCTGGCCTATAAGCGCCTTAGGTAGCTGCTATCTATCGGATCTTTTCTAAGAGGTTAGATGGTTGAGTCGAAGCGGAGAAGGAGACTAAGTCATCGGTCGTGCTGCTATGATGTAACGTGCAGTCGTCTCGATTACTTTAAGAGAAAGAAAAGAAGGGGCCCCTCAATTTAAAGCAGAACAATGCCAGAATAGCGACGAGTAACAAGGGCTAAGAAAGGCATTCAGCCCAGTAAGCATCGATCCGGAGAGCCCCATCTTTGGCTTAATTAAAGAGCCACCAGAGGCGGTAGAGCTGCTGGCACCAATAGGGAACAAATAGTACACACTACGGAGCCTTTTTCTCAACTAAAAGTTTCGAGAGTTTCAATACCAGGATTCTGGACTTATTCGACGGAAGAAGCGGTTGAGCATGATAAGGTAGTAGTGGTAGTGCGGGAAGAGCATCCACCGAAAGAGATAGCCTGGGATTTCTCCCTCTCACGCCTATGAAATAGAAGTCTTAGCCCTCAATGAGCCTATGGTTTAGGAGTAGTGCTAATGGATAGTGCTAACAAAGTAGATATTGAACTTTCAAAGAGATCCTTAAATAAAGCCAATTCTCGATAGTTGTTACAGGCCGATTCAATTCCCTATAAAACTGCTTTAACACGCCAATTAACTACAGAAAGAAAGCCTATTAAGGAGACTGAAAACAAGCCAAGCAAGGTTTCCTTGTTGAGGTTATGCTACTCACCGAGTCCATATACCATCTCCCTTCGGGAGCTTCCCCGTTCCTGATCCACTTCGTGGCTCACTCACTCCATATTTCCCGTTCCTGATCTCCTTCGGAGCTCACTCACTCTTTTGATTTGGAATCCCCTTCGGGGCTCTTTCCTGTTTTATGACCCGCATCCCCTTCCTTCGTCGGGGCTGCTCAAGTTATTGATTTCATCAAGTTTCACACCTATTTGTCCCAGCAATTTGTGGGCAAGGATGATCCTCAACTAAAAAAACAATTCAAAAATGGAACTACACTTAACATTTGGCATCTTATTTACTAGTTATTCACTAGAGAACTAGAAGGAAATTGAGAGAAAGGCGCTCTCACATCTTATTAAGCCTAAATAGCTGGGGAAAGGTTCCCTTTTTTGAGGGTACTCCCGGGAACAGATCCAGTGGAGACGGGGTGGGGCCTGTAGCTCAGAGGATTAGAGCACGTGGCTAAGAACCACGGAAGCCCTAGCCCTGTAAGCCCACACCTGTGTAGAGTGGATCGTTCAACACCTGCGGCACAAACCCATTTTGGACCTATTGGTCCTAGTATCATAGGCGACCGAACGGCCGCCCCCTAATTACTAGACCAACCTGCTATAATAATTCCATAAACACCTAGCGAAGATATAGCAAACAAATAAAGTAGCCCTATGTTCGGATCTGACAATACCATACCATAATCAAAAGGTACAACGGCCCGAGCGACCAGACTTAACATGAACCCCTTCCTCAATTTAGTGATGCTAATCTTCTGGCTTTGGTTCATTTACGGCTTTTCTCGCTCTACTAGATGCTCCTATACTTTACTTTAGAAAGACAGACCTTGCCATCGTTCTCATCTTCGATGCAATTCTTGGGCGGGGAACTCCGCTGGTATCTAAACTTTTTGGATTGAGATCGATATAACCAATTCAGGTTGAAAACAAAAATCTTTGACTTATATAAGAAATTACTAGATCACCTTTCGGTGGATAGAACCCAGTGATCAATAGGCCCGCTCTTAACGACTTTGACTTTCACATGCTCTTTTCTAACTGAAACCAAAGAAGCTTTTTGACACATTTTTAGTATTCTCGGGCTTCAGGTTTTGACGAAAAAGTGGTTACTTTCTCTGTCCTCCCAAAGAGAGAGTCCGATGTGAAGGACTCCCACCACAGTACAGATTCACAGGTCAAGGAAGTACTGGAAACCTTAAGTTAACGGCCGGCTCCTCGCCGCAGAGTTCAGGAGCGAGCAAGACTTTATTGGTGAATGCAATAAGAACCGGCTGCTCGCCGCAGCAGAGTGCTTTGCCCAGGCTGCTATCCGCCGCCGAAGCGCCTCCAATTAAGCAATATCCAGAACGAGGAGCGTATCCATACGATTTTGCACTTATCGACAAATATAATCTCTTTCGTTATTCTAATTGCTTATTCTATTTTGGGTAAGAAAGACTGCTCAGCAACAGTCGGACAAGTGGGGAATCTTGGTGTGAAACCGAAAACTTTGGGTAGAGCCGGATCTAAGCGTTGGCTAGGTAAGCGCCCTATAGTAAGAGGAGTAGTTATGAACCCTGTAGGATCGCCCTCCCAATTCGAAGTTTTTTCCTGGAAGTGAGGGTGGTCCCCCTTTCTCGCGTAAAAGCGATCAGAATTCGAACACGCCGCGTTTTACTGGGAAGGATCGAACCATGGGAACGAATCTACAGGGCTATCACCTTCTTTGGCCAGATCTTCCAACCTTTTCACAATTACAGTTCACAGCGCCCTTGACTAAACTAATTGATTCTATCAATAAATGCAATAAATGAGGATCTGATCTATACTAATGTATTTGACCTGTTCTCTCGAAAATACTGCATAGAAAAGCTGCGAGAAGAAATGCGGCGACAGGATCCCACTCAGATAGGTAACCCCTGCAGGCGCGGGAGGCCATGGAGAAAAAATCCATGGGTTCCACTTTCGCGGACTTTGTATGAAGAGAGCTAAGGCCCCTAAATGACCGCTCAGTGATAAAGGAGGTGGGGGTGCAGAGACAGCCGGGAGGTTTGCCTAGAAGCAGCCACCCTTAAAAGAGTTTTCCGCGAGCGAAGACGGATTCAATTTGCTACTTTTGTGTGTCAACCCCGTCGTTTTCGTATGATTTGCACCTTCTCAAGACCTGCATTGTCTCAGATTCATTCTCTAGGTAAGGTCTTGCCCCATAGAAAGGATTTTCGCGCCCCTTTATAGATAAGAAGCAGAACGCGCCATCACCTACAGCCCTTTCCTCTGCCAGGGACAACGTGAATACCGCCTGAAGCCACGGGCAGAACACCTGGTAGAGAGACCCAAGAAGTTTCGGCAGCAAGTCAAGTTTTGATATAGTCTAGTAATTGTTGGTTTACGGACCCTTTGAAAAGGGCAAAGGGCTGGCCTCCCGTATTATGTTGCAAAGGAGACAGAGAGTGCTGTTAGCGGATCATAGTCTGAAATCTCTTTCGCGGTACTCCCATCTGTGTGCGGAGGCATATGAATAAGATTTGAGGTCCTTTGGTCCATTCTTTGGATGGTTGAACCTTGCCTTTTACTAGGCAATTCTCTTTCTTCTTCTTTTTACGAAAATAGATCTTCATTAGTCGTTCTTTTTCTCTTGATTATTTTCCGATCGAGATGTATAGATCCATGGATTTTTCTAGAAGTAGATGGAAGTCAGATGACAGGAAACTTTTTGATCTATCTCCCTTCCCGGGTTATATATAAGCTTTCATCTCGAACCTTAATATGAGTTGTGGCATATTCCATGAGTAGGATCGAGGGATGAGTTCAGTCCTTTACTCTCTTGAGCTGCGGTACTGCCGGCTCCGTCTATGTATGAGACCAGCCCAGGAATGCTTTTCTTCATTTTGCAGGTAGTAGGAAAAGAATCGATCGAAACCAATCAAGCCAGACCGTGAAGGTATTCCCATGAAAACAAAGATAGGAAAGAAATGAGATCTGCCTTCGGAATTCAAAGAATCTCCGTTCCAGAACAGTACTCCTTAGGGAGACTTAAAGAAAAGGAGCTGCTACCTTATGCATATCTCAAAGCATATGTTTATCAGAGCTTCGAAGAAGTAATAATAAGAGGAGTTCAACTCTTTGAGTCCCAGCTACTTCGCGAAATGTCGTTAATCGCACCCCCTCACTTGAGTGAGTTGTTTTGGCCAGGGTCTTCTTCGGCTAATGAGACCCCGATCCCGAAGCCTGAGGACTATCTTTTTGATAGGCGCCTCTATTTGTATGGGGAATTCGCTGCTGATAGATCTCGCCCAGTGTCCCCCTCCTTCCCAGTATGTCTGAATTTCTCTCTGCCCTAGGCTTTGAACTACGATTCGACATGAGCTCTTCTAATCTTACTGGTTCACCTCGGTAAGGACATTCGTATCCTTCCCTCCGTCTTCCACTAAAGTATGCTATCGAATCAGTCTTTCTAGTGATTCATGAGGATGCTTTCTTTGACTGCTCCCTTGATTGAGAAAGAATTTCACTTATAGATAACTATAGGCTTCTTCTCAGAGGGAAATCTCGAGAACCCATCCCGGGTACAAGACCAGGGGACTAGCAGCAGTCCCTAGCCTAAGTAGGCTCAGTTGCTTATAATCGTATTTCCTTTTTCTATGCCTTTTTTCCGGCCTTGAGGATGTGATTGAAATGCTTTCCCGGAGGGGAGGATCGGAGTGTGATTAAAGCACCTTCCTACGTTGCCCTGGTCTCATTGCTTGCTGTTTTGTCTGGTTCAATAATACAGCCTATCCAAGTGAGTTTTACGGACCCACTGGGCCAGAAGCGTCTCAAGCTCAACTTCTTCTACTTATTAGGTTAGGAAGGGTGCTCCTGAAAGTCGATACCTTTGAGCTCGGACTCCAGGAAGAGTTCGAGCGTTGAAAGTATGCCCAAAAAAGGCGAACGACGGGAATCGAACCCGCGAATGGTGGATTCACAATCCACTGTGATAATGAGAAAGATTTCTGGATATACGCCCGAATCGGTCAATAATATCCGAATCTGATAAATCGACCCAAACCGACTTACTAATCGGATAACCTGCTCTATTACAAAATTCTTGGTCAGACCAAGCCAACCTCAGATTTACTACAAGTCTTTCTGGCCTTTTATTATCTTCTTCCCGCCCTAGGAGTAGCACAAAAAGAGAGATTAGCATGTTGGACCATAAACAACTAACGCCTTCCTCGTTGGGGCTCCGTGCCCTCCGGCGCTGAAGTAGTACAAGGCCCCTACGGCGCTGAAGTAACTCATGCCACAATCCCAGGAAAAGCTCGAACGACCTTCAACAAAAGGGTACCTGTACCCGAAACCGACACAGGTGGGTAGGTAGAGAATACCTAGGGGCGCGAGACAACTCCTTTGAAAGCGAAAGACGCACCGATTGACCCTCTTCCAGCCCAGCTGCTGTTTATTGAGCTCAAAGTGACATGGAAAATATACCGGATTCGATGATTCGACTTGAAATCTATAACTATTTCGTTAGAGCAAGAATTGAGTCCCAGCTACTTCGGGAAATGTCGTTAATCGCACCCCCTCACTTAAGTGAGAGAAAAGGACCCTGGGGGGATTTTACGCCTAAAACAGCTTTTCTAGTGGAAGGGCAGAGCCTCATTGTCCTAAATAAGGTAAGGTCTTCGTTGCTGGGATGGTAAGCCCTGGGAACAGCACACTTTCGTGTTCAGAGCATTATCGGAGTGAGTAGGCGGCGCCTACCAAGGAAAGCTTTCTTGAAGAGGCTGGGCTGCTTCCTTTTCGGCGCCTAGACTCTGGCCAACGGTCACACAGGGCATCCTTCATAGAGCGTCTAAGGAGTCGTGGAATCGCTTGGCTTCGGCTGACTCAGCAGCCCGCAATGGATACTTTATAACACGCCGGTATTCCCATCCGATAAATAACGTCTGTTCTCTTAATTGAAGAATTGAGACAGTATTGTGTAAATAGAGAAGGGTCTTGAATAGCTTAACCATATCTATAGTTTCCGATCGCCTAATAACCGAAAAATCGTGTAATAATTTCTGATCTCTAGTGGAAAAAAGTAAGCAAGATGGACTCTCTTTATCTAATGCCTTTAGAGTGGTGACTAGCTAGCTTTCCATTTGGTGATGCGGTAGAGGAAGTACAAGGCCTCCCTACGGGGCTGAAGTAGTACAAGGCTTCATAACCTCTATAAGTTAATGCTCGCTGCCAATAAGAACCGCGAAGATTGGCACAAACTTATAGATTCGCATTGGGTCTATGACCTAATGAGATACGTATAGGAATGGAGAAAAACGATTCCTAACCGACCGCTAAGAGAACCTGAAAAGCCAGAACTATGAGAAATCCACCAATCCACATATGATGTGTGAACAATGAAAGTTGTGTCCCATAGCATGGATGCTTAACAGGGATCCTCTTCAATGTTGACCGGGTGAATATGACGGGCATGGAGACAAGTTAGGCCTTGGAATGAAAGACAATTCCGAATCCGCGGGGTGGGCAACTTCGGTCGGTGCTGGCGCCTGCGGCAGCGCCTCTGGAGCCGCCCCCCCCCCCTCGTTCTGGAGCCAGTGGGTTCTGAATGACCTTCCTCTCACGCATATATATCATATATGTGTGGACAGAATTATCGTAATGAAAGGAAGATAGGAGTTTTTCGCTAGGTAGTTGACCAAATAGGATCGTCCAAGTCCTCGTCCTTTCTAAATCAGCTCGAGACTCATCGACCCGTTCTTGCAAGAGGGCGGTCTGTTTTTCAATTTTAACCAAGATTTCCTCCGCTTAATGGATAACCATTTGCTACCAATGGAGAATTCTTGGGAAGGTTGAGGCAGCAAGTGTGTCCGTACTGACGTGCTCTTAAATCAACCATTTTGAATTACTCTAGCGTCAGTCACACACTCTTCCTGCGAGAGAAGGTGGCATGATCTCAGTGTTCTCATCGTTCGGACTAGTCGTGGCTCCCTATTTCTTCCGATATTATAACCTTCCCGATCACGATTTTTTCTTTTTTCTAGTCATTTCACCTCGAAATACGAAATTGTTCGTAAAGTGGGCTTTTATGATCCGATAAATAATCAAACGTATTTAAACGCTCCTGCTATTGTATATTTCCTTGAAAGGGGTGCTCAGCCTACCGAAACTGTTCGGGACATTTTAAAGAAGGTTGAAATGATGCTTGTTCTAGCATCAGAGATCAGCAGCAAAAGAAAGAAGAAAAGGGCCATGATCATCAAAAAGACTTAGCATGGACAAGGAAGACTAATCACAGCTAGTCGTGTGTCGAAATGGGACAGACATAGTTTGTCAATCAACCACTTATCCTCCAAGCAGGTGTGCCTCTGGTCAGTGGTTGTAATTTGTGAGTTGGACACGGGGAAGCCGGCCCTTCACGGGATCAGCCGGCTCCCTCGCAACCCGGGCTGCAGCCGGCCCCCACCCAACCCCTGGATCCACCGTCTCCCCTCCAACCTCCCCGCTATCTTCTTGACCCTTAATCGATACAAATTCCGACCCTGATCTTGCAGATTTGTCGATTCCAGCCAATGATGACTCTAGATCTTCAATCAAATTCATTCTTGGCATACTTTACCTTCACGGCCTAGGCCCCCCTTCTTCATTAGGGTTTAGGGTTTAGGGTTTAGGGTTTAGGGTTTAGGGTTTAGGGTTTAGGGTTTAGGGTTTAGGGTTTAGGGTTTAGGGTTTAGGACTGCTACTTTTCAAAGTGCCTCCTACCCCTAGTCCTACTGCTTCCCTTCCTCCAGAAGTGAAGTTCCTAAATGAAATAGGAGTAGAAGGTCTTTTTGTTTCAAAACATTAGGGAAGATAAGGGAAGACCACCTGAGCGAACTGACCGAAGGGACTTGACTTATCCGAACCAAACGATAGCGGTTTAAAGCTAAGCCTATCACGAACTTGACACGTCCCCCCTCTTCCAGGCCCATCACAAGGAAAACGAAAACCAAGATTTGCTTTATCGGGTATTAAATGTGAGCTACGAGCAAATAGAACACCTTTCTTTACAAGTCGTTTTCAGACCTAATTGCAGGCAAAGAGGGAAGATTTCGCGAGACTCTGCTTGGTAAACGGGTCGATTATTCAGGTCGTTCAGTCATTGAGTTCTTGTGCTAGACGATTGTGTTTCGAAAGACTGAAGCTTTCTATAGCATTGGAGGTACTTTCCTATAGTTCAGTAGCAAGAGAATCCCAGTAAGATTAGAAGAGCTCATGTCGAATCGTAGTTCAAAGCCTAGGGCAGAGAGAAATTCAGACATACTAAAGACAAGAAGCGTGTAGATGCTGACAGCGAGGACTTCTCTCAGTGATTAGCCGATTGACATGAATACCTCATCCATGGACGATGCGTTACCAGGAACGACTCCAGATCTGAGCTCTCAACCAACCTACATGGGCAAACTTATGGGAGACTTCGTATCCAACCATCTCTCTTTTTGGTTCTTGAGAATGGTCGCCACCTCTCCCAGGACCGGAATGATTATCCCCGACCGATGGGTCTACATCCATCCCTTAATGTCGGATGTGGGAGCATCAACTCCGTTCCTGTGGGATTTTGAGGAGCGGGAAAAATTGTTGGAATTCTATGAAATAGTCTCGGGAGCCAGGATGCATGCCAGTTTCATACGACCAGGTGGAGTGGCAATGGATCCGTATATCTTGTTCAGGTCACTTTGGTAAGCTATTACCTCACCAACTGGCAGTAATCAGGCGCAAGCCCCTCCTCGGGCGGATTCCTCCTTTTGCTCCTCAGCCTACGGGGTATTAGCAACCGTTACAGCTGTTATTCCCATCCCAAGGGCAGGTTCTTACGCCAACAAATAAGACAATCAAAGTGGAAAAAGATAAGCTCTAACCGCCGTTTTTTTTAATAAAAAAAATTTCTTTGTCTTCCAAAGAAGTGTGATAAAGCTGAGTCTCGGGAAAAAGATGGAATATTCCATCTTTTTAGCGCGAAAGGTTGCTTTACTAAGTAATAGTTGGCGCGTTAGCGCTTTAGTGAAAAATAAGGGGCGGAGCTTGAAGAAGCGAGCCTAGAGTAGCAGCCTATTACGTTTTCTTCTTTTCCCTCTGAATCAAACCTTTCCTTGCCATAATTATTCAGTTCCTATTAGTCTCCATGATACAATACAAGTCGGATCCTAGATGTAGAAATATAAGAAGGCACATTTAGAGCATCGCATTTGTAATGCGATGGTCATCGGTTCGAGTCCGAATTCTATCAGTCCCTTCTTGTTTGCCTACCCCCTCCAAAAAGTCGTAATTAATTATACTAGTGACTAGAGTCAAACCTCAAACTTTTTGGACAAAAAATATTGCGGAGACCGGATTTGAACCGGTGACCTCAAGGTTATGAGCCTTGCGAGCTACCAAACTGCTCTACTCCGCGCTTAAGAGAAGAAGGGAAAACTAATAGATAAAGAAAAGAGGGATTGAATGCGCCTCTCTACCATATCTCCCTTAGAAAGAGCACAGCACCCTAACTTCAACAAAACTCTTGGGGTCGGCTTCCTTACTTGCCTTACCTTACATTCGGGCTATCATCTCAAGTGGGGTAGGCTAGCTACTAGTCGTCCTAAAAGAGAGATCTTTGTTTTGCTTTAGCAAGAGGCCTATTGTTCGCAGACACCTACTTCTATTAGCTGACATAAAAGACAAAGATTCTTCGTTGTTTCTGAGAAAGAGTTCGAGATCAGAGAGGGAAGACCGGCCACAACGTCTGGCAGAGTAGGAAATGGTGCCCTTGGATTTGTGCATAGAACAAAACAAAAAATGAAGAGCTTCGAGCCAATCAAGACTGAGAAGATTGACTCAAGAAAAAATGTCATTCCCAGCTCCATTGCAGAATTAAGGCCTAACCATTAAGTAAGAAGAGATGGGAACGAGGGAACCTATGGATCTAAAAGATTCTATTGAAAACGAATTTTACGGATTCATTGATCTGGATGGCGGAACGGACCAGAGACCAATTCATCTATTCGAAAAAGTTATGAACTATTGCTAGAACCGAAGAAAAAGTGAATTGAACGAGTCAATATTCGCCCGCGAAAACTTGATTTTAATTCGGTATTTTCAAGGTAATTGAGGGTACCTAGCTAAACTCTAGGGTAGTTTTCTATAGGGAATTGATTGATAGCTATTGATCAAAGACGGCATGCTGACTCTTAAGGAAGAAGGGGGGTCTGCACAAACATCTCTTTTGACATGTCGAATATTCACTAACGAAAGTGGGCTTCTATCATGAGTTTCAGCTCCCTAGACATTTATCTAAAAAGAGACCCGATCGTAGACATTTGTACATCTGATGAAAAAAAACCCGAACTACTAGTCACTTTCGAAGAAGAGTTGAAACTAGAGCCAGAACTCGAAAATTTGGAAACAACTTATTGTCAACCTCTTTCAGATATGAATCTATTTGATTCAGAAGGGAAGAACTTGCATGAGTCTGAATTTAGACCATTTTAATTGAGCTTTTTTTTATACCATTTAAGAAAGGGCAATCATCGAGTTTCCCAGGCTGCTAGTCTTATATCAGGGTCAACTGCTGACTCGAAATCGACCGGTGAACCATCGCCACGAATGAAGACAGACCAGCCTGAACAGACAATCTTGCTACTTAAGATGAAATATTTGACTCAGCGGACCCCTTCTTTTAGCAGTTGGGAATCTCGGTTAGTGAGCCTGCCTCCTTTCATTCTTTAGTTCTTCCAGCAGAGACTAGCCAATAGGCCTATTCCCACCCAGGCGGTTGGCAAAAGCCCTTTACGTACTAATGCCTGTCTCGACGCAGGCAAAAGAAAGCAGAGAAAACATCTCTCAAGACCCTTTAGCCCCGCTGCAAAGTGTGTTCTTCCTATTGCCATTTCCAGGCCTGAAAAGGCCAGTTAACGACAGCTTTTCGGGGGTTACCGGTGAATTTGCTTTTAAGCTTAAGAGAATGCCCTTCTATCTTGGATTACATACTCATTTTGTATGGGCTTTTAGTTTAATTTTTTTATCTTTTTCAAAGAAAAAAGAAAGAAGTACAAGGAGATTAGACTCTCGGATGATACTAAGCAGCTACCGACCCTTCCGACGCGCCCTTGACCTATCTAAAGTGGGGTCTAGAAATGAAGACCAGAACTACTGGAAATGGGCGCAGAAAAATAGAACTCAATTCAGATTTTTACGTCGATTCCTTACTAAATCAGAAAAACTTAATAGCTAACGCGCTTCCTCCTTCTAATAGGGCTTGGTTAAGGCTCGGCCTCGGCCTCTTTCTAACTCCTTACCCGATAGAAGAGTTTCCTTCCATGGAAGCTAACCGGGTGTTGGCTCTAAATTCAATGCCCCCGATTCAACCGGGGGATCGAATTGATTATCGAAAAATAACTTTACTTTGTCGATACTTCGTCTTTCCCTTAATAAGTCATCAAATTTGGTGCTTTTTGATATAGGGACAAGCATCCATATGATCCCATAGATCTCTTTGAAGGATTCCAATCTAGAAAAAGAATTGATAGCTTGTACTTCTGTTTTCACTTTCTCATCCTCGGTCTTCAAGGATTCAGACCTCGCGGCCGGACCCCAAAAATTGGAAAAGAATTCGAATCTAAGAATCGAAATATTTTTCTTCGTTCAAAGACCTACTAACACCAAACTTGCACCCTTCCGAGGAGGGGGAAAAATAATAGTATAATTAGATAATTATAAGATAATATAATTAGAAAAAAACCAAATCCTATTTATTTTTAAGGAATAAACTAAACAAACCATGGATCAATCCAAGCGACCTTTTCGTAAATCCAAGCATAGACCTTTTCATAAATCCAAGTGATCTTTTCGTAGGCGTTTGCCCCCGATTGGGATTCGCGAAGAGCAGCACCTTACGATGTTCATGACCAATCGGATCCTGACGTACCAGTAGGTACCAGAGGAGATCGCTATGATCGTTACTGTATTCGTATCGAAGAGATGCGACAAAGTGTTCGGATCATTGTGAAATGTCTTAATCAAATGCCTAGTGGCATGATCAAAGCCGATGATCGTAAGCTATGTCCTCCATCACGATCTCGAATGAAACTATCCATGGAATCGTGCGCCGTGTGAAACGTAGGTCATCGCCGTTCTTAACCGAGACTCAGGTTAAGCTCCGTCTCGGAACCTTGTGGGGTTAGGAGTAAAGCATCCCGAGGTGGGCGCATCTCGTTGAGCGTGGAGAAGCATTGGGAGCCCCAGTCTACAATTAGACTAACAAATCTCAATTCTAACGAAATAGTGGATTCTCTGTAGAAGACTTCTTCTGAATGGCATAATCTCCTGACACATTATTAATTCTCTGGGCGTAAATCCAGGAAGAAGGGCCACTGCTATTGACCCACGTTGGGACCGGCGATCCATTGATAAAGTGAGATTTGAACCCCTCCTTTCTTGCGGGCTGACTGATCCTATGTGATTAGCCATGAGACCGTCGAAAGAACTGTTTTCGACCCAATTGAACTCATCGATACTACTAAACAAGCCCCCCATATAGCTGAGAATTTCCGAGCAATTGGAAGCCGCTTTCGATGACGAGACCGAAGAATTTATATTACGCATACGCAATCCTTACTGTCCCTCTTTATCAGCCAACTCCCCTGTTTCTATCTTTCCTGTCAAGATCCAATCTCCCGGTCCCTGCGGAAAGGAAAAATAATTTCACGCTCTTCCTTTCGGTAAGGGAGGATTAGGGAAATCCTATTGATTGCAGCTTTCTCCAGACCCCCAGGAAAAGCATGAAAAAAAAAGGCTTGAATGGTACGATCCCTCCGTCACCCTAGAATGAAAGGGGTGATAGTCTTTTTATCAACTCATCGCGGTTCTAGTATGAATCTGGGGTTTTACTGGATTCAGAGGGTCTTAACAAGAGAATTCCTATGAATACTAAAGAAATGCACTAAGAAAAGCCACATTCCATCTAAAAAATAGGGAAGAGAGCATTCAAGAGGCCCGTAAGGATCAAGATAAAGACAACTGAGCCAACTTGAGAGTTTGGTATTATCACCACGAAGAAGAGCTTTCGGATTTTTCTACTTTGAATTAAAACAACAATTATTAGTATATGTAAACCCCAGAATGACTACTGTTCGTCACATAGGCTTAGTTTTTTATATTTTGGACCGTGCTCTTGACTTTCGTTCACCTTTGTATTATAATATTTCCAATACAATAGAAGACTAGAATTTCGTTTAGATCTTTGATCCCTGAGTAGCATTTCCTTCCACTGAGGAATGGGCGGATGCTTGAACATAGGCAAATGTGGGACACAGAAAGAATAGATTCCGGTGCTCCTGAGTCAAGAGATTCTTCTCCCTAAGTAGCATTCTTCTAAGTACAGAAAGAATTCTCCTGTCTCTGAAAAGTGCGAGCTAAAAACAATCTATGGGATAGATAAAGGAAAGAAGGGGAAAGACTGACAAGAAGTATAAGAAGTACAGGTATAAAAACCCTAAAATTCCTAAAATCCCCGATGTGGAGAAATGAGAGGAAGCAAGAGGACACGCAGCTATCGGATGCAGCTAAAGAGTATAAACAGTGGGCGGCAATCGACGAATGGGAGAGTAACGTTGACAATGGGCTCGGAATACGAACTTATTTATTATTTTTGCAACGAACTTTGAGAAAATATGTTAGATTGCCTTTATTGATAATACTGGAGCTACCCACTTTGATCAATTAGCCAAGATTTTGACCGGATACGAAATCACTGGTGCTCGATCTAGTGGTATTTTTATGGGGATTCTTTCTATCGCTGTAGGATCCCTATTCAAGATCACTTTCGGTATCGACCTACCTGGTCTTCCGGTCCCAACACCTACAAGAACCCGTGAAGGGAGCCCGGGGGCGTGGATCGTTCATTGTCCTCAATTCCGTGACTCCTCGATACTCAATGAAATCCTCTTTTTTGAAGATTGAATCCATTTCTATAGTCCCATATTCCACAATTCCCGCTAAATGAATCGTATTGCCGCAGGTGGCTCTCCAATTACAGTGAGTTTTTCTACTATAGATCCGCTTCCTTCTCCTTGGAAGCATCCACTTTGGGCGGAATTAAGGATATAAGAAGAACTGGAAAGTCCCTCAGTCATCATGCCCCTTATGCCCTGGGCGACACACGTGCTACAATGGACGGGACAAAGGGTCGCGATCCCGCGAGGGGGTCAAAAATTCTTTGCCTTCTCAAAAGATGACGTCGTTGATTTCTTTATTCCATACATTAGTGAATCTATGTTTTTAGAAGTCATTTGGTATAAGGAATTGAATTCAGCGGGATAGTTCATTCACATTTTTCGACCAAGAACGCTTGCGAAAACTTTTAGATCGACGAATTTCATTTGGTGTATCCTACTGTGTATTGTGTATCATTAACTCTTTCAACTTTCACTTCTTCAACTTTCAGTTCATTCGGATCCACATCCCGATACACCGACTCGTCGGGGTCAGTGAATCTGCGTTCATAGATCAATCTATGATCTATCAAAAAGACCCATTAGCGCCGCCGATCGTTATAGGGGGGATAAAAATCGACCTGCCGAAGATGTTCGCCGATTTCGTCGTTTGGTCTCCTAGAATATGGTCCCCTTGGGGCTTTCTATTAAATTGGATCGAAAGGTTCAATGCCAATCTCACAATTGCTCCTTGTGATGCAGCGGAACCATGGCAATTAGGATCTCAAGACGCAGCAACACCTATGATGCAAGGAATAATCGACTTACATCACGATATCTTTTTCTTCCTCATTCTGATTTTGGTTTTCGTATCATGGATCTTAACCAGAGGTGTGGATAACGAGGCCACCTTCACAACCTTCTCCCTTCTGTCCTTATGTTGTAGTAAGGTAGGGCGGTTCGCTTGACTTGCTCACCCGCCCCTTAGCCCGGTGCTCATGACGTGCTACGGAACCTCCACCGTGCCGGGGGACCAAGCAGGGCATAGCTAGCGGCATAGGAGCCGACTCGGCATCAGCGGCTTCGTGTCGCACTAGACATCTCAACGGGCGTGCCAGATCGATTTCCCCCTAAGTCTTCGAAAATAGAAGACGAATCCAAGGCTTTTGACTTCTTGATTTTGGTTTTCGTATCATGGATCTTGGTTCGCACTTTATGGAATTTCCACTATAAAAAAAATCCAATCCCGCAAAGGATTGGGATTTTAGTAGTCGGCGGCATCCCCTCTTAGTTGGCAATCGACGAATGGGAGAGTAACGTTGACAATGGGCTCGGAATACGAACTTATTTATTATTTTTGCAACGAACTTTGAGAAAATATGTTAGATTGCCTTTATTGATAATCGTGAAAAATAGTTTATCAATGAAATTCATTTTTCAAAACCATCATCAGAAAAAATAGAATGATTTTCAAAGAGCCGAAAACGATTCGGTCATTCAATTGCGACCTTATAACGCAATCGCATTCTCTGGTCCAATTGCTGTTTTTGTTTCTGTATTTCTGATTTATCCACTAGGCCAGTCTGGTTGGTTCTTTGCGCCTAGTTTTGGTGTAGCCGCTATATTTCGATTTATCCTCTTTTTTCAAGGATTTCATAATTGGGGCTAAGATAACTCAAATGGGAGAGCCGTGTTATGGGTGACCTTATTGCACGGTTCAGAGAGCACTTGTGTATGTGATGCAAGTGAACGTGTACGAAAAAGCTGTCGTAAAGTTTCGTTCTTCGTTCCGTCAATGTCAGTAATTGACGATCATACAATTCGAACCATTTTGAATTTCGGGCCAATTCAAAATGTTTGATTAATTTAAAATGGTTGAGTAATTCAAAATGGTTGATTTAAGAGCACGTCCCAATTAATAACACTCAGTTTGATCTAAAAGAATGGGCTTTTTTCTTGGTGAATAACTCAAAATCCAAATCAGGGTATTCAGGAAGAACAGGTTGTTCCAGCCCGATACTGTCAAGAATTCCTGACTATTGCATGGGAAGAGGTTCATCTTCGGATTGGTCGCTCAAGATCTTTGGTCTCGATCCAAACTCAATGCAAACAATGGGATCGCTTTGGGTAGTTTCGTTGAGAATAATTCTGATCTAGTTCATGGCCTATTAGAAATAGAAGGCGTTCTAGAGGGATTCTTACCAACAGAAAAACATTGCAGTCAGTTTGATAAGGATCGAGTGCCAGTGCTTCGTCGGCCCGGCAAAGACGACTTACTTTTGAAATGGAACACGAACCTATTTTTGCTATTCCGGCCTTCTTTTTTAGCGTAGCGAAGCCGTGCGTAAAAAAGTTTTTTTAAGGACGGCTTTTCTCGGTAAAACAAATCAGATGAATTCAACTAAACCTTGAAATTCGTGGATCACGACGATAAATAAAATCCGGCTGGCCACATTTCCCCATTCTGACCCTTTTCGAGTGAAAGGTTGCTAATCTCAGAATTTGCCGAAGTCGATTCAGCTGGTCGCCCATTTATGGAATACATTCAGTCCTTCCTTACCCAAGTGGCCCCGCGAATCGAGTTGAGTCTTCGGAAGTATCGCAATAGAGGGAATGACGAATCTTTGCGCTGTGCGCACTGTTCTATTTACAAATCTGTCTTTCAAACTGAACAAGAGATTGAAATTTTTGCTTCCACTTTCGGAAGGACTTTTAGAAGACCCTACTGTCTTTTCTAAGGGTTCTAAGCTCTTTCGAAGAAGAAGCAGACATGAAATAGTGGATTCTATCGTTTCCATGGTCACTTCTTAAACGGTGAGGTCTTCTCTATACACCGGAGCCTTTCACTTTATCCATAGAAATATATAGAAAGTTCTCCCGGGAATCGAGTGATTCCGTCTTTATTCAAAAAAAATTCAATGAAGTCAATAAAAAAAGGGCGGGGGGAGGGGTAGTAATTCCTATAGAAGTTTGTAGTTTTCTCGATTCTGTTTCTACATTAATTGAATAAATCCGAGATTGTTTATACTTCTTATGTATTCCCCTATCGAAACTTTTTCTATCTATGTAGTGCCAATCTAACACAAGTCATTATTTATTGAATATTATTTCAATTCACATACATGAAAATGGAATTCAATTCATAATTCAGAACTATCAGAGTGATAACGTTTTGCGTCGGGGTTTTCACTTTTCTCAGAGTCTGAGAAGAGGGAAACTAACTACACCTGCAGCCTCCCGGACTTCATATTCATCATTTTTAAAAGCGGGGGGAAGGGATCTTTTTTCTGCAACGGAAAAAAACGGAGCAGATTTGACTCGGCACAACCTAACGATACATCCAATACCAATGATCTGTACCTAAAATGTGGTTCCGCCTACTCAAAACTAAGAGGGGATGCCGCCGAAAGTGATAGACGGAACTGCTATGAAACGGCTTATTAGTAGATTAATAGATCACTTCGGAATGGCATATACATCACATATCTTGGATCAAGTAAAGACTCTGGGTTTTCAACAAGCTACTGCTACAGTTTACGACCATGGGCCTTCTGCCTCCACGCGGCATTGCCCCGTCAGGCTTTCGCCCATTGCGGAGAACTCCTCACTGCTGCCCCCCGTAAGAGTCTGGGCCGTGTCTCAGTCCCAGTGGGGCTGATCATCCTCTCGGATCAACTACGAGATCACCCCTTTCATTCTGGGGTGACGGAGGGATCGTACCATTCGAGCCTTTTTTTTTTCATGCTTTTCCTGAGGGTCTGGAGAAAGCTGCAATCAATAGGATTTCCCTAATCCTCCCTTACCGAAAGGAAGAGACAAGCTAAAGGTATCAAGGTCGAACTCCTAAATAAAGTGCCGGGGCGCATCGGTAAAGACATTAGAGTTAGCTATTCATGTGAGAAAAGTCTGTCTTTCTGTGCTCCATCTAGACATCAAAAGTGCAAGTGCACTCAACTTGTAAAACCTTCAAAGATAGTTACCTCGATCGCTCTAAAGACACTGGTAGATAAGCCCACCAACTTCCTGGCAAAATGCCATGATTGTTTTCGGGAAATGTCGTTAATCGCACCCCCTCACTTAAGTGAGTTGTTTTCGACTTTGCTGAAGGACCTTGCGACAACCTTACAGAAGCGTTTGCAAGAAAGGAATAGGACCAACTACTTTTTTGGGGTGGCAGGGAGAGAGATAACTTAAGCCGAGGCTCTGACAAGACCTTGATCGGGGAAATTACTAGTCAATTACCAGAAAGGCGTTCACTAGAAGGCCGTCTAGTCGATACTAGTTCCCGACCTTAGTCCCTCAATATCCATAGATATTTCAACCCAGTGTTTTCAAGTACGAAAAACAACTAGACAAAGATCTCGGTTTTTCTAGTGCAATTACATCCACTCTTTCTATTTTCTTTTTTTTTTTCTTTTTTCGTTCCTATACCAAAAGTCCCGCTTAGCTTCTTTCTTTTATATATATGCACCTCGAAGACCTACCCACTCGCCTCCAAGACTTTCTTACCTCTCCGAAGATAGATAGAAGGTAAGGTGCGAACTCCTATCATAAAGAAGAGACTGAACTTCTTTTCTTCCTTTCTTAGCAGGGCCCAAATCTCGAAGACAAGACCTAAACAACTCACTTAAGGGAGTGTTGTCTACTAAATCTATTTCGAGCTGAACTGAGGCATCAGGCTGAATCAAATCCTAGATGCGGCTATCTTGAAAAGACAATTATCTCACTTGCAAAGATCTCTTGGCGGGATTAAATATATGACAAAGTTACCTGATTTTGTAATCATCGTTGATCAGCAGAAAGACTATACGGCCCTTCGGGAATGTATCAAGTTGGGAATTCCAACAATTTCTTTAATCGATACAAAGAGCTCTGCCAAGAAGAAAGGATCAATGACTCTTTACTTAAGAAGAGCAGAAGGTGTAGGTTACTTTTGAAGGACCAATGCCCGTCTGCGGAGGAATTCGACTTCTTTTTTGAGACTTTCAACGAAAATCCTCCTTACTTATCCATTAGTAGATCAGACAATAGGTCAACTCCACAAGGCCTTTCATTCAATACTTAGTACCCCTCATCTCTACCTCTCAATATAATAATTACTTTATGCCAATTTGGGTGAAGTACAGCAATTATTAGGAAACAATCGAGTTAGGGCTGTCGCCATGAGTGCTACAGACGGTCTAATGAGAGGAATGGAAGTGATTGATACGGGCAGTCCTCTAAGTGTTCCGGTCGGTGGAGCGACTCTCGGACGAATTTTCAATGCCGCTCAGTTGAAAATTATGAAACAAGTCTGCGGTAGTTCAAAACTGGAATTGGCACAATATCGCGAAGTGGCCGCCCTTGCTCAATTTGGCTGGAAGAGCTAGAATTCTAACCTTGTGTCAGGACCTACGGGCCAAGGGACAGTCTCAGGTAGACAGTTTCTATGGGGCGTAGGCCTCCCAAAAGGTAACGGAGGCGTGCAAAGGGTCGACATGAAAGCGTAAGAACTCAATGGGCCTGAAATCATAAGGGAATCCCATTGAGTTCTTACGACTTCGAATAGTTTGTTCGTCTAAATTGGTTCAGCCTCTGTTCCAGCATTTGTTCTCTAAAATCTTGCTACAGATCGAGCGAGTGCCTTCCTTCCCAACTTAGATTCCCTTCGGTACCCGTTCCTTCGAGTGCCCTACCTCCTCTCTCACTAAGTGAGTCTTTTGGAAAGTATGTATTTCATTGGGCTTACTCGCGGCTAGCTGCACCTACTAGTATGTTGAATCACCATTTAGCGGGGCTACTAGGACTTGGGTCTCTCTCTTGGGCGGGTCATCAAGTCCATGTATCTTTACCGATTAACCAATTTCTAAATGCTGGAGTATCATTCATTCCCATCCAATTCAAAAAACTGTTTTTGTCTCTTTTTTCATTGGTGGGCGGCTCGATTTTTCTTTGTATCGGAATCCGACATCTCTCCTGAAGTGATGGATAAGGCTCCATGCAAATCTCATTAGTTTTTTGGCCTTACTTATTCAGGGGGGAGAGTGGAGCCTCGAGAACGACTGTTGAGAGGAAGAAACCGACCGGGGTCTGATCCCGAACTAAAAAAGAGGCCAGAATGGCTCCCAAGGGCAGGAGACTTTGAGTGAAGGTACCATCATGTGTGATCGTAGATATCTTGATTGAATTTTTTTTCTATATCATCACAAGATTCGCGAAGTCTTCCGGTGATAGAAAAGTCTTGGTTCTCTTCTCTCTTTTAATGGTTTGTTCAAACCAAGGCCCAAAGAGCGTTATGCCGGTAAGCCCGGTAACCATTGGCTAGGATCCTAGCCATCTCCTCTCACTATACTGGCATTTTTGCACTGCACTAGCTAGAAAGCCTTTTTCTGAATGAAAAATCTAAAATAGCATATAAGAACATACTATGTATATATAAATATGATTGTCAAGTCACTACTACTCATTGCCATTTTGCTTGTACGCTAGAAGAGCAAATTGGGTTGGATGGTTCAACGTGTCAACTCAAGCAGCTCTACGCTATCGTAGCTACCACGCTAGATGCGGACGATCTGGCGTTGTAGCTCACCATATGTATGCCATGCCCCCTTACCCATATCTACCTACTGACTATGGGACACAACTACGGAAGAAGAACGAAACGCAGTGAGAGGCCGGGGGGCAGGGAAAAGAGTCGAGTCGATCAGGCTCTCAGACCGGGAGAAGCAAAACGAAAGAAGGATTGATGTCCTGAACCACTAGACGATGGGGGCCGACTTGTTCAACCGCTCTCATACCTATTATATGAACAATTTTTGAAAATTGTCAATATAATTGGTATGATTCTATCCCATCTTTTTTTCCTAAAAAATGCTTAAGCAATATACTCTTTCTGTTCTTAAACAACTCTTTGTTTAAAATCCAATGATAAGGTAGTAGTGGTAGTGCGGGAAGAGCATCCACCGAAAGAGATAGCCTGGGATTTCTCCCTCTCACGCCTATGAAATAGAAGTCTTAGCCCTCAATGACCGCTAGCAGTCCATATCGAGAAATTCGTTTCGTCTTTTGAATCCCGGCCCGCTTTTTCTTCAATAACCGGGCCACAGCCGTGGCCTTGGGCAGAAAGCCGATGATTTCGACGAGGCCTTCCCTTTAACCCGAACAGGCAGATTCATTACAGTTCATCCCCTACCTCCAAATATTTTGACGGACACCAGAGAAGTGAGTTCTTCGACTATCACATTGGTCGACTTTTCCCTCTAGTCCTAGAATCACTACCTCTTTCACAAAGGATGCCCATTCTTATTCGATCAAGGTTGTCACTGCGAAGCTATAGTGAAGGTGCACGGGGTCTTACCGTCTAGCCGTTGGTACTCCGCATCTTCACGGAGAATTCATTCCGGAGGATCCAGCTACAGGAGAACCAGGAACGGAGAGCTTTCCCCCCTGTGACTGACGCTAGCCGACCCCGTCTTTTGGGACTACTTTTAACCATTGGACGGAGACAGACTACTAATTATGCTTAGTTACTTTACTGGGCAGCTTTCCTATTCAACTGAAACCAGTCTTATCCTAGAACGATCGGATTGAGAATCTATGAGATGGCTATCTTCCTGATATGAATGAAATGATGGTATTTGCGGTCATAGAAAGGACTATTAACATGACATGACGGTTTATGTGGTAGAAGGGAAGGCTGAGCAGAGGCGTCAACAACAGTGTACGATGCCCGTGATTTCAGTTGTTAGCATCCTGTCTTTTTCGATAAAGAAAATTTTTATTTGCTATAGCTATTTGGGCAAGCATTTTACGATTAAGAGAATGAAAAGAAATGTACTAGGAAAAGACCTATAATTGAATGAAAAATCTTCCATCGACAGCAACTTACTACGCTCTCTCTGAGGAGCGAATTCTGAGATTACCCTAAAACAGGATTCCTCGCTAAATCACTCAAATTCCACAAAAGCCTCACACGAGAAAAAGAATTCATAGACGAAGAAGAGGTTCGGGGGTAGAGTACAGTACTAAAGGTCCTCGGACTTCCAGGCGGTTTTTATTTTGGGCAGCTGACAAAGCGGATTCGGATTTTTTTCTTTGAGAAAGGGGTATTTTCATGGGTTTGCCTTGGTATCGTGTTCATACTATCGTATTGAATGATCCTGGCCGGTTGTTTGCTGTTCATATAATGCATACAGCTCTGGTTACTGGTTGGGCCGGTTCGATGGCTCTATCTTTCTTTCGTTCAGAGTTCCGTAGTTCATATAGCCCCTTCGGGCTATTTTGAATTGGATGGGAATGAATGAAGACTTAGACCTACCCCTAGTGAATTCGAGTGATGAGGATTGGTTCGTCCGACAAGTTATGGAACCTTCGGATAGATATTCTAATCGACCGTGGATTAGCCCAAGCAAACTGTTTTACGCCATATTTTGGCGTTCTGTGGCTGGCGTTTTACGCCAGAATTCTAAGAGGATGAAAAAAGGTCACCGCTAAGCATAGCTACCAATGCAACCTACCATTGTCTTTTTGAATACGATTTCTAGTAGCAAGCAAGTCCTTTCTTTATATAAACAATTATAAGTCCAGTCGAATGCGAGCCAAGCTAGGTAAAAAGGGATGCAAAAAGAAAATTGGAGATCTTCTACCTTAATCTTCAGCAAAGTCGAAAACAACTCACTTAAGTGAGGGGGTGCGATTAACGACATTTCCCGAAATCTGTCTTCTATTTCACACCATTCTCTATCTTGAGCTCTTCACAATCGGGATTCTTTCCTCGGGCACGCAAAGAAGATCTGCTTTACTTACCCTCCACATGATTCAAAAAGAGTTTCCATTTTGCATGAATTTATACAAGCGAATTCGTCCTTACCGGGCTAAAGGCATAAAAGAATGAATACCAGGCGCAAGCTCAAGGCAAGACCCACAGGAGTAAGGTAAAAAAAAGACGCAAAGCCTTTAGGAATCTTTTTCAACAAGATCTGAACGAGCGAAGAATTCTTTTATTGATTCATTCTGAAAAGTGCGTATTCTTTTCAGGCTGTTTACAGAAAGAAGGCTATAGAGAACCCGAACAAGCCTCAGAAGGGGAAGCATAGCGCATAAACGGAAGAGAGGTAGATAGAGAGGGAGGGCAGAGCTTTTGGTTTTTTCATGTTGTCAAAGAGTTGAACAATGAAAATAGATGGCGAGTGCCCGATCGAATTGATCGGGTCATGTAGGAACAAGGTTCAAGTCTATCGGTCTGTTAGGATGCCTCAGCTGCGGGTTGAGAACGGGAATTGAACTCTATGAGATCGAATCTACCGTTGTTCCTCAGTAGCTCAGTGGTAGAGCGGTCGGGGGTCCCTTAACCAAGCCACTGCCTATGAGTCGCCGGCTCATTCTTCAACAGGCACGCGGTCAGAGCTGTGAGCTCCTCCCACTGCTTGGGAGCTTACGGTTTCATGTTCTATTTCACTCCCCGATAGGGGTTCTTTTCACCCTTCCCTCACGGTACTACTTCGCTATCGGTCACCCAGGAGTATTTAGCCTTGCACTGTTCCCATCGCTATTACAAAACCGTACATGAGATTTTCATCTCATACGGCTCCTCGAAGCTCTTCTTAGCATGATATTGGGGAATCTCATTGCTATTACTCAAACAAGCATGAAACGTATGCTAGCATATTCATCCATAGGTCAAATTGGATATATAATTCTTGGAATAATTGTTGGAGACTCAAATGATGGATATGCAAGCATGATCACTTATATGCTGTTCTATATCTCCATGAATCTAGGAACTTTTGCTTGCATTGTCTTATTTGGTCTACGTACCGGAACTGATAACATTCGAGATTATGCAGGATTATACACCAAGGATCCTTTTTTGGCTCTCTCTTTAGCCCTTTGCCTCTTATCCTACAAAAAGAATTTGCTTCTGTGAAACAAAAATTTGACTGGAAAACCGGTAAACGTATTTCTGTGATGGCAAAATTGAACTTTACTCTTATAAAAATTTTTGAGCCTTATAGACATCCTAAGATTCTTGCAGAATTTCTCTCCGACCAATTACAGCAACGAATTCCATTTCGAAAAGCAATACGTTATGTGCTTTGTTACACGACTTCGACTCTGGGCGGCCCCCCTTTACCAACTATCCTTCTTTTCTTTCCGCGGACAGGCAGGTTAAGCTGACTAGCTGCCATCGCCTTCAGATTCAAGGAAATTCTAGAAAAAGACTCATGCAAGTTCTTCCCTTCTGAATCAAATAGATTCATATCTGAAAGAGGTTGACAATAAGTTGTTTCCAAATTTTTGAGTTCTGGCTCTAGTTTCAACTCTTCTTCGAAAGTGACTAGTAGTTCGGGTTTTTTTTCATCAGATGTACAAATGTCTATGATCGGGTCTCTTTTTAGATAAATGTCTAGATACGGGTCTCGACACCAGATAGGTTCAGCCTCCCCCGTTTGTACAAAATCCTTAGATCTGGATATCTTAGATATCTCTGACTGGATTGCTGAAAGAATATCTCTACCTCTTCCTTCAGTAGTAAGGTAAAAGCCCAGCATCTGACTTACAAGGGACTGGCTTCGGCTTATATCTTCTATTTTAATAGTATAGTTCCATTTTGATGCTAAATCTAGATACGGAAAGTCAAAACAGAAAGAATGGCACCAAAAGCAAGAATTGGGGTTGAACACGCCCTAAAGCCCCTCTCCGTTCATAGTTTTGCTACAGATGATACACGAGGAAGATTTTTATGGCGGTTCTTCCTTCTAATGACTGGCATATCTATGATTCTTTTCTCCCAGATGAAGCAGCAGGCATCGGTCCGTAGAACCTATAAAAAAGAGATGGTTGTGGCGCGAAGTACTCTTGTGCACCTACATATGGGGAAATGGAGTATGTGGATATATTGAATGGGGTCGTAGGAAGGATATGTTCTTAGTTTAGATCTGGAAAGCAAGCATTGTACGCTACCACGCGGGTTCCGAGTATCAGAAAAAGAAGATCGGAGATTGAATAGTAGGCTTAGTAGGGCTCGAACCTACAATATCACCGTTATGAGCGGTACGTTTCAACCAATTAAACTATAAGCCCCTACGGATCTCTACATGCAATTCGCTCACTTCGGGAAGAGCGGACGGAAAGAGGAGGCCTTTGCTCTATCTCCTTCTTCCTCTTCCCCTTCGCTGATCTTAACCGTTTTGACTCTCATACGAGCTCCCGTAGTAGGAATTCTTCTTGCTACTCCATCAAGATGGTCTTATCTTGCTTACCACGAATACTGAATGAACTGGCGATTTACTGCTGCTGCTTGTGCTTCTTCCGAGTGAGATGTCCATCCCCTCTCTTCTTTGGCTCCGTCCAACCTTGATCTGCTACCTCCATCTTAACAATGAGAACGTAAGAAAATGAATCACTCATGAATAGGAATCACGAAGCCAAAATGGATCTCCAATGGAGTAAAAGAACGAACCAGGATCTTGAAAGACGCCCAGCGGTCTTCTTATAAGCAAGTTCCTAAAGGACTGATTGCTCTCCTTTCAAAGACTACTTCTTTTTTCTCAATTCAGGCATTTCGGCAAATATTCGAGGTCTTCATGCATATTACTCGATTGATTAACAGAATAGTTTCAGATCATTTCTATTTACAAATAAGATTTCTTTCTAACTAGGAATCCGTTTATGATATAAGGAGTAATGGTAGATAGATTACCAATTGGTTTTTTTAAACGGAGCCTGGATACTTCAATTTATTCGTCCAACCAACGGGCAGTCCTCTAAGTGTTCCGGTCGGTGGAGCGACTCTCGGACGAATTTTCAATGTGCTTGTTATAGTTAATAATGTTACCATTCTCACTAGAAATCAGAACCATAATTCCGAATCAGCTTGATCGACCTTCGTCCTTTCTAAATCAGCTCGAGACTCATCGACCTTCGTCGCTTCTAAATCAGCTCGAGACTCATCGACCTTCGTCCTTTCTAAATCAGCTAGATCGATAGCTTCTAACTCAGGTTGATCGATATCTTCCCTCAGCTTGAAAACAGCCCTTTGGGTGGAGAATTTCCTACGTATGAATTGCCCTGATCCATCACCAGACTCAATTCGTACACAAAATGGATAGTCTAAATCGCTTCAGACACCCCCTTCCCTTAATGAAAAGTTATTTCACCGGAGTCGCGGGCGTAGGTTAACCAGTCAAGATGCCTATCCCATTCCTCAATCCTAGCTCATAGCAAAGGGAAGGCCCTAAGGTTCTTCCCCGATAAGGCATGCAATATCAAAGCCGGGAAAGAGGAGGTCTTAGGACATTTTATCCAGTTTAGGAGGAGGCAGTAGCAGCATGTGGGCTCAGGCTCAGTTCATCGATTGCTGTGGATTCTGTTTCAGTAGAAGATTCTATTCCTGAGGAGTAGCGATTCGCCTTCTTTCAATAGTAGTTCTCTCCCCCCTTTATCTGATCCGATCTCTTGGTTGGTCTGGTCCTTCCATGAGGAAAAGGCTCGCAATGGCTTGATTCTTTTAGCGGATTGGTCAAAAAGACATTTTGTAGCTTGAAAAACGGGAGTTAACAACCGCCCCCCGGCCCAAACATGAGCCGAAACCCTTGCCTTCTTTCTACGCTCATCAGGGATCAAGCTTGTCGAGAAAGTTTTCATTGTCCGGCTAGCTCCAGATCTTAATCTTTTGACTTGGTAGGGACAAAGCCCTTTGAGGTAGAGTGAAAAAGAAGCAAATTTGGCTCAGGGCAATAGTTAGCTATACTAACTATAACTAAAAAATTGGAAATCTGCATAAAAGAACTAGGCCGAGGAATAAAGGAAGGGTCCAGTCCCGATAGGGAAAGAAAGATGCTATTACCACTAGCCGGGTCTTCCAGTCAAACAGGAGCTGATAGCCCTTAACCTGTATCTTTCGTTGGGGATTTCCCGGAAAAAATCGTCGTATCTTCCTCCGATTCCTTATAAAGGATATTAAGTCCATCCGAATAGAAGTTAAAGAGGGTCTTTCTGCTCGTCGTGTCCTTTCTATGGATATCAGAGGACAGGGAGCGCTTCCATTGACCCGCCTTTCACTTTATCCATAGAAATATATAGAAAGTTCTCCCGGGAATCGAGTGATTCCGTCTTTATTCGAACTTTCTTTTTGATTCTTTATCTCTTTTAAACCCTAGCGCATTCCCATTTTATTCCTATTTGAGGGCGAACAGATCTACTAATTCTTTCGATTCTTAGATTCGAATTCTTTTCCAATTTTTGGGGTCCGGCCGCGAGGTCTGAATAGTAAGTATGAATCATAGTTCAAATAGTTCGTAATCTATTTTCTATCTAGCCGATTGGTAAGGCGGCGGGCTTTGGTCCTGGAAGTCGAAGGTTCGATCCCTTTCGTCCCGGAGGATATCCTATCCATTCTATCCGAATGTTTAGTTGTTTTAAGCTTTAGCTCCTTTTATGTCTGTGCTTATGTCATCCTTTCTCTCTGTAGCCCGTCTCGGAATTCAAAGAAAAATAAATCTACGCTTATTGACGGTAAAGTTTGGAAATAGAACAACTCCTTCTGTTGTGTATCCTCAATTAATGCAGCCTCAGATGCTATCTTTCAATTGTAACCGCTGAGTCAAGTAGGTCAAGCTGAGTCAAGTCAGAGAAAATAGACCCCTATAAGAGAAAGCCGCGCAACCAAAGTTCCCCTTACTATACAAGGGGGGCGGAGCGCTAAGAAAGAGAAAGCGTTATCACTATACGAAATGAAGCAGCGGCTAGCACGCTAAGATCAACCACTTTGAGAACTAGATCTAGATAGATCTAGGTAGATATTGGTTGACACGTGCATATAAGTCATGTTATACTGTTGAATAACAAGCCTTCGTTTTCAATTTGAAAATTCGGGTGCTTGGGAGTCCCTGATAATGAAATAAACCAAGATTTGACCATGACTGTCATTTTAGAGAGACGCGGAAAGAAAGCTGAAAACACTGATTTCACACCTCTTTACCGCTATGGCTGTACATCAGAGACGACAGAAATGTCTTATTTAGCATAATTCATCGATTTTTATGGCAGTTTCAGGGAAAATCATAGAGTCAAGTCCTATCGGTCAGTAAACGCACTATTGGGCCTTCTTTTCCATTCTCCTCCTGCTTTGGAATGAGAAAAAATGAGAGGCTGGTCGTAGATCAGGGGCAGATTCCCTCCCTTGAAGAAGTCCTGTATAGCAGCGATGACATCTGATTTTCTAATATGACGGCAAGTTATGAAGAACAGACCTGTAAAACCTGGCACTCTGAGGGTCAAGACCGTCGACATCTTCCCCGTATTCTTGGTTCTGTGAGAGCTTTCTATTCTGGAAGAATTCTTGGATGTTGGGTAGCGCAATAGTCCATTCTTATGTTCTCATTCTGTCTAGATTCTTGCTCTCGTTCTTTCTATTATCTTTCTAGTGGTTGGAGTCTGATCAAGTAGTTCTGAATCGTCTTGAAAGATAGTCTAGAGTCACTACAAGAGCTGCGTCCCCAGACTTTCGGAATTCAAAGAAAAAGAAATCTACACTTATTGACGGTAAACTTGGGATGTCAGTGGAAGTACCGTGGACGCATTTTTTGAGCAGTTAAGTCGAGAAATAGATTTAGTAGACAACACTCCCTTAAGTGAGTTGTTTAGGTCTTGAGACGAAAGGAGCTTCCCGGCAAAGAAAGAGCTGGTTTATGCCCGAAAGCTGCAACGAAGTAGAAGAATTGCAGAAAAAAAGGAGATCTTTAATAAGGTAACTGTCGAAGAGTTCCAACGAGGTAAAGCCAAGGTAGGGACTTTATTCTCAGATCGTGACTGAGAGAGCTTAGGCCCTTTTGACTTCCCTCTACGAGTGGCCTCTTTTATAAGACTTGACTTTCTCAGT
>JAOWBW010000195.1:1040599-1048099 GCA_026119855.1 Campanula takesimana | reverse complement strand
CAGGAAAGAATTTCAGGAAGTCATTGAGGCCACCGATGATGGAGCGTCGTTAGGATAGAAGGAATGAAGACCTTATTTGATGGTGGACTAGAGGCGCAGAAGCGCTTTCCTCCACAATGTTCTGAAAGAGGGAAGAACCATATCTACCCGTAAAGAGAGAGGCTCCAAGGTACTTAACAGGAAGCTTTTGAAACTGGAATCCAGTCCAATTTGCATTTCTCCAGCTTGAATCTCGTTCAATCCATAAACACGTGCAATCCCATCTCCAACTGAGACCACTCGACCAATCTCATCGAGTTCAAGCACCACTGGCTTACCTCACGGGATCTAACCAATGCCCATATGAAAAGATTCCCCTTTTCCTTTTTCGCTTCTCCTTCGCTTGAGGATAGCTTATTTTCAACCTTCCCATTGCGTATTCTTACTTATTGCGAATTCTACCGGAGCTCGAGTGAAGCTGCGGCGAGAATGATTCATTGTGAATGACTGATGTTCAGAGCAGTCCAGCTGCGAGACATGCCCGAAAGCGTGGTCCTTGTGATCTCTTAAGTCGTTTTGATATACGATTTTATCTTGTTTCAATTTTATTTATTTTGCTTCGTATCTAAATCTACTAGTTTCTTCATTATTTGTAACAGTTCTTTACTTGGGGGGTTGGAATCTTTCTATTCCGCACATTAGCATACCGCCTCGATTTCAGCCTTTCCTTTCAGGCTCCCGGGCAACCCAGTGTCATATTGAAATTCTAGTTTATGTATATAAATCCATTTTTTTTTTCCAGCCCACTCTTCGATTGAGCCTAAGTCTTTCCAAAACAGTGGATTCACCTTCAGTGAAAGCCCGTCTTCCTCTAGCAGCATGCGAGCGGGAGTGCGGCCCATTGCAGAATAGGCTGATTAGACTTGAGTTCACGGGGCAGGTTGAGACTATTGACGAAGGACGCCTTCTGTCCACCTGTCCACATTTTATCGATGCCTGGATCAAAGGACTCTATCCGGTCGATCATGCCCTGGTGGTAGCTTATGGATCGACTCCACACAGGCTAAACTAAAGTGGGATCTTTTAACGGTATTTCATTTTGAGGATTGGCTGGGTAGCTGACCCTCTTAGTCCGTTCTTGCAAGAGGGCGGTCTGTTTTTCAATTTTAACCAAGATTTCCTCCGCTTAATGGATAACCATTTGCTACCAATGGAGAATTCTTAAATTGAGGTGATTGGATTGACACCAATGGAAACCATAAATTTCATACACAATGAAAGGCATAGGAGCAATGATACTGGAAAATTTTTCTCTTTCCTTTGTTCTAGCTGATGATCTGAACGAGTCGCACATACAACCTAGTACACGTTCCTTGACGTTGAGGGCATCTCTTAAGAGCGGGGGATTTTGTGACATTTCTGATTGGCTGTCTTGTATTTCTAATGAGTTGGTTAATAGTTGGCAAGATCTTTCTTTCTATTCCTCGTGAGCCACTAATTTCTCCGAAAGAAGAGATCGAATTCCTCCGGGGAACACACGAAAGAAAGATATGAACTGGGTAAATAGAAATGGAAAAGAAAGCACATGTGCTAACAGAATCAGATGGAATTAATTCTTACCCGCCTCTAATCTAAAGAAAGACAGCTCCGAATAGAGAACTATGGCATGTGGAGTAGAGCCGTGCTAATTGCTTTACTTGCCAAGAACAAGATAGGTTTCTTGATGGTACTTGTGTGAGCCAATTGCAAATGTTCTGTTGATTCAGCAGTGGGAAAGATGTAATGCAGTGGTCACCAATTGAATTATAATCAAATTGCTTTGGGTCGGTTACCAATGTCAGTAATTGACGATCATACAATTCGAACCATTTTGAATTTCGGGCCAATTCAAAATGTTTGATTAATTCAAAATGGTTGAGTAATTCAAAATGGTTGATTTAAGAGCACGTCCCAATTAATAACACTCAGTTTGATCTAAAAGAATGGGCTTTTTTCTTGGTGAATAACTCAAAATCCAAACTAGTGATTAGTTGGTGAAGATCCTATGCGTTTTTGGGATCTGCGTGCTCCTTGGTTAGAACCTCTAAGGGGTCCAAATGGGTTGGACTTGAGTAGATTGAAAAAAGACATACAACCTTGGCAAGAACGTCGTTCTGCCGAATATATGACTCATGCTCCTTTAGGTTCGTTAAATTTAGTGGGTGGTGTAGCTACCGAGATTAATGCAGTCAATTATGTCTCTCCTAGAAGTTGGTTAGCTACTTCTCATTTTGTTCTAGGATTCTTCTTCTTCGTAGGTCATTTGTGGCACGCGGGAAGGGCTCGGAAAAGAGGTAGAAGTCGGGCTACAAGGAAAATTCCCGCGGCTACCATAGTAGCCGCATGCATAAGAGCGGAAATCGGAGTTGGCCCTTCCATGGCATCCGGTAACCAGACATGAAGGGGAAATTGTGCGGATTTAGCAACGGCGCCAGAAAATACTAAAACAGCGCACAAAGTAACAAAAAAAGGATTGCCCTCAGTATAAACAAAGTTATTGAATATTTGGAATAAATCTCTAAATTCAAAACTGCCCGTTTCCCAATAAAAACCTAAAATTCCCAATAATAAACCAAAATCACCGACACGATTAGTTACACCACTTAAGGGCGGATAGACCGTCCACCCAGTACCGCTACCCACTTCTACTAAGGCTGGGCTTAATAGGAGCAAGAGAGAAGGTGGCAACAACCAGAATGAAATATTATTTAATCTTGGAAATGCCATGTCAGGCGCACCTATCAGAATCGGAACAGACCAATTACCAGATCCACCTATCATCGCCGGCATAACCATAAAATCTATTTTTCCAGTTCGTTATTACGGGTATAGTTCTTACAAAGGATCGGACTAATGACGTATACAATACTTGAATTCGCGGTGTAGATGCTACAGAGTTGGTTCTCATCCTTCAGAGACTACGAGTGTAATAGGAGCATCCGTCGACAAAAGGATCACCTTAAGATGATCATCTCATGGCTATTGAGAACGAATCAAATCAGATGGTTCTATTTTTCAATCTTTCTGACTTGTTCCTACCCAACCAAGATTTCAATTTCTTTATCTCTTTTTTTATATATAATGGATTTACCTGGACCAATACATGATTTTCTTTTAGTCTTTCTGGGATTAGTTCTTATATTAGGGGGTCTGGCAGTGGTATTACTTCCCAATCCAATTTTTTCTGCCTTTTCGTTGGGATTAGTTCTTGTTTGTATATCCTTATTATATATTCTATCGAACTCTCATTTTCTAGCTGCTGCGCAGCTCCTTATTTACGTAGGAGCCATAAATGTTTTAATCAAGAAGAAAAGAAGAGAGAGGCGGTAGGTTGAAATCGTAACCAAAGTTTCCGTGGTAAAGTAAAGCCCGTATGTGGATAAGTATAAGTAAAGATAGATCATCTTCGCTACCTTCCGAGCAAAGCAAGTAGGGGCGATCAGTCGAATCAAAACCTAAAGGTCTGGAAAATCTCTGGTAGAATTTCCTTGAATCTGAAGGCGATGGCAGCTAGTCAGCTTAACCTGCCTGTCCGCGGAAAGAAAAGAAGGATAGTTGGTAAAGGGGGGCCGCCTAGAGTCGAAGTCGTGTAACTAAGCACATAACATATAGGATAACTATAAAGGCTTGTATGGCTGAATTGAGTGGAGGAGAGAATGCCGCTGCTGCATATTCACGGAAGAGACGCTTCTCGCAAGCAGCAACCATACATAGCGAGAGATCGATCCCCTTTCTGGGCTTCCAAAGCGCTTCATCTAACTGCGTAGGTAGTCTGTAAAGAACTCTAAGGAAGGTGCGAAGATAAAGATAGTATACAACAGGGTAGCCATAGGAAGAGCAGTGGTGCTAGCTTTGACACAAGGTAACGAGAAAGCCCGCAGGCCTTCCAAGCTATAGATATTTATAAGTTCTTTGATTGCCACTTTACATGATCCCCTCTCCTTGCTACTTAAGAAGGCAGCCCAGCTATTGAAATCTTTGCCGATCTATATATATAATTGAAAGTGATCTCCTTTTTCCATTCATTCTTCCTTAGGAACCGTACAGGCGCCTTTTGACGCATACGGTTCCAAAATTTTGCGAAAAAAATCAATGTATAGATTCCAATCCCCTTTCGGATTTCATAGAATGCTCTTTCGGACTTCTCATTTTGATTCGATTTTCAAGAAAGACGAGTAAAGAATTAATGAAACTTATCGAATTCACTTTTCATTGATGTAGTCTTTCATCGAGATCCAATTCAAATCACGATGTCATTTGCTTGTTCCTAAATGGACCTCGTTAATCTGAATCTTTTTAGGTTTATACTCTACTCTGGGTAAAGATCCACCCGCTTTTGATTTGCACATATAGAACAAATACTCCCATTACCACTTCTTTTTTCTCAATTCAGGCATTTCGGCAAATATTCGAGGTCTTCATGCATATTACTCGATTGATTAACAGAACAGTTTCAGATCATTTCTATTTACAAATAAGATTTCTTTCTAACTAGGAATCCGTTTATGATATAAGGAGTAATGGTAAGGTCAGTGACAGGAGCAGAACTCTCAGACATAGCAGAGCCACCATTTATGCGCCAACTAGAGAAATTACACTCTTGTGGTTTCTTCTTTCCCTTCATCAACTCTCTTTCGGAATCTCAGCCAGACCTATTAGCTTACTATCAGTATACCCCCTATCCTACTACTTCGTACCAGTCATTAAGAACATAGGAATAGCAGGAAGAAGCGTACTTGAAAACACTGGGTTGAAATATCTATGGATATTGCGACAAGAAACATTTTATTCAAGGATTACGTTATTACTCAACAAAGAAAAATTCAAATTCTTAAAAGATAAGATCAATTCAGAAGCACTTTTTTTATTATAAATATAGCAGACAGAATTACATTGTCTAATAAAAAACGATGAGATTATGGAAGTAAATATTCTTGCATTTATTGCTACTGCACTGTTCATTTTAGTTCCTACTGCTTTTCTACTTATCATTTACGTAAAAACAGTCAATCAAAATAATTAATTTGAATGAAACTTGATCTTATCAATCGTTGAAAAAATAAAATGAAGGACCGATAGGTGCTTATCTCGGTTTCATATAAGTCTAAATATCTTTTGTCCATTTCGGCTACCGATGAAGGCATTGAAAGACGTTGCTTTCTCATTTCTTCGAGAAAAATTATACCCATTGATAAGATCAACTAAGTCTTTACAGTATGAACCTTCGATTCAAACCTTGAAATTCGTGGATCACGACGATAAATCAAATCTGGCTGGCCACATTTCCCCATTCTGACCCTTTTCGAGTGAATGGCCTTAATTATATTTACTTATATTTACTTTGAATTAGTTGATTTTAGTCTAGGGTTTTAGTTTCTATTTCTAGAAAGCACTTCATTTCTTGGTGTCAAAATAGAATCTGGGGTATCAAAATGGATGATCCCATAGATCTCTTTGAAGGATTCCAATCTAGAAAAAGAATTGATAGCTTGTACTTCTGTTGTCTCAATTATCATTTTAACGATCAACTTCTCCCATAATGATATCTATACTACCTAGTATCGTCATAATATCGGCCAATTTCATTCTTTTAACTAACTGAGGGTCATTGCTCGCCCGTACTTCCACGAGAAGAGCGTCCGTGCTCAATTGGGGAGACAACCGTGACTCCAGTTCGATGTGGATTGCTCCTAATGCCAGTATCGTTTCATCATGACCATTGGTTATCTTTTGGATTTCGCGTGCATAGTAAGGCTCAATCTCAAAGTTACCCAAACCTCCGTTTCCCCCAAATCCGTTTACCATACTCCTCCTTTGTTGTAGGTTTTATTTATTAGTGCTAATAAACACTTAAGCCGATGATTTCGACGAGGCCTTCCCTTTAACCCGAACAGGCCCGAAAATGCTCCACCTCTATTTGCATAGCACCTCCATGTACCTAAAAACTTTCTCCCTGCCCTATTGGTGCCAGCAGCTCTACCGCCTCTGGTGGCTCTTTAATTAAGCCAGAGATGGGGCTCTCCGGATCGATGCTTACTGGGCTGAAGAAACCCATTGAAAGAGGGAGTGCGCGAGAAATCAAATCATACCGAAATGATCGAATCTTTGGACGCCCTGAAAATGCTCTGCGGTGTTCGGAAATGGTCGAAGTAGTTGAATAGGAGGATTACGATGACTATAGCCCTTGGTAAATTTACCAAAGATGAAAATGATTTATTTGATATTATGGATGACTGGTTACGGAGGGACCGCTTCGTTTTTGTAGGCTGTCATTCTAGCGATTCTGCCCCTGAGCGATATGCTTTCTCGCCTACTCTGAATAAAAGAAGCATCTTGAACTAGCCATCTCTTAGAGGGTAGTGTTAAAAGATCATCAATTCCTAATGAAATGGCTGTAGCAGTAGCTTGTTGAAAACCCAGAGTCTTTACATGATCCAAAATATGTGATGTATATGCCATTCCGAATCTTTCTTTATGAATTTTTGAGAAAGGACAATATTCATCGCAGGCTGCTGCTAATACCCAACGAATGGCAAGTACTTTTCCTCGTGGTGATTTTATTGCAATGGGAACTTGCTGAGTCAATCCACTTTTTCGTCTTGCTTTTACTGCTAACCGTGGAGTTACCTTAGATATTGCTTCCCGTAAAACCAATAGTGGATTTTTTTCTGTCTTTTGGCGAATCTTTTGCACGGCTCGATAGAAAATTTTATAAGCCAATGATTTTTTTCCGTGTTTCAGAATACGGTTAATCAACATGTTAACTAATCGATTGATCTCCGACCGGTATGAGTTGCTGACTTAACCTTATAGGACTGTAACAAGGCTTTCTCTACTCAATGTCCTAATCAATGTCCGAAAGTCTTTCTACGCAGGGATAAGACCAGTCTCTTTCAAAACATAGGAAGAAAGGTGCAAAGAGAGAGCGTCTAACTCTGTTGAAGTAGAAAGAAGGGATTCCCGGGTTGAGGAGAAAGAAAAGATAGAATTTCATTTCGTAATAACGTAGTCGTTTTCGTCGAAATAGAGGATGGAATTGGCTGCAATCAGTGGTATCCTTCAAGCAAAGCTGTTCGCGTGAAGGTCCAATGGTTGAAACATAAGATCCGGCTTTCTTTCTACCCTACCTTGTGATTTCGTTTTTGTTTGACAATTTCCATCCCTCGTTTAGTATCAGCACTTTCAGCATTTTCCTGAATAGTTTCATTTTTCAATTATCCAACCAGATTATTTTACCAAGTTCACTGTCAGCCAGATTAGGCCACATTTATCTGTTTCGATGCAAGAACAAGCTGGATTTTCTAACGGTAAAAAGGGGAGGGAAAAATTCTTTTATGGTCAAAAATTCATTCATTTCAATTATTTCGCAAGAGGAAAACAAAGAAAACAGAGGGTCTGTTGAATTTCAAACTCTCATTTCCCCCTCCAATAGATTCTTCTCTTTTCTTTCCAACGGAATATTGTTATGTTGCCTTGAAGGGT
>JAOWBW010000195.1:71867-432999 GCA_026119855.1 Campanula takesimana | reverse complement strand
ACTCAAATGAATTGATTGGATCAATGTCATTTGGATTATCAACATATTTGGAATCGAGAAAGTATTGAACAAAACAAGTTGACTCTTTGACCATGACTTGTGTTCAATGATATCGTGGACAAAAGGATTATGACATATTCTAAAGGAATGCGAACTTGTATCTAGTTATGCTATTTGGGTAGGTATGACGGTTTGCTAGAACCTAATCATATCTTATGGTTTCATGTTTGAACCCATTACCACTTAGTATAAACCTAGAGGGTCACACACAATAGACGAATCTTTAAACAGGACTATATTGGAATTTTGGAAATTCTTGACATTCTGGGGAAGTGGAAGAGATACCGCACAATATGGACTGGGCGGCCGCACACTTAGCTCATTTTTGTACCAAGTTTTGCTTCAGATAGTTGTGCGACCGCACAGTGCATTCTGGGTGCCGCACAGTACTGTCGGGTGGCAGATTCCTAATTTGATTAGGAAACAAATTTTGGACGGATTTTGACACAAGTTTCCTATTTGGAATAGGTCATACTTGTGTATAAAAGACCAAATTCGGCCAGCACTCTAAGCTAATGATTTTGGTGAGTCTCAAAGAGTTTGAGAGAAGGTTTATTTTGTTCCAAGACATTCTTGGTTGAGAACAAAATAATACACAAAATAAATTTCATATAGTTCTTTGATTGTGAAAAAGTGTTTCACAATTTGGTCTAGCAACCAAGATCAAAGAAGCTCCTTTGATATTCGTTCGAAGTGTGGATACCGCTAGAGGGTGAAAATCATCATCTTCGAAGTTCGTGTTCAAGCTTTGTGATCGTGATCAAGTCTTCAAATCTCACCAAAGACCAAGAGAAAAATTGATAGCCATCAAGGGTTAGTTTATTCCTTTACTCTTGTTATTGTATTTGATTTAATCATATGAACGGATCCAGGCTTTGGGTTTCAAAATTTTAAATGCTAAATTCCGCTGCGCATGTTTGATCGAAACCCAACAGCAGCCACGCCCTTCTCCGTTCTTTCGTTCGCACTTTGCAGGTTCTTTATCATTTTTTGATTGACAAAAACTTGGATGAGAACAAGAAAACCCATCGCATCTATGAGACGGGTCATTTAGACCCGCCCGAGCCGACCCCACGAACCGGCTCCATGACCCATGGGGGGCGACCCTACCACGTGGCAGCCTCTCATAGGCCCACTTTTTTTTTTTTTTTGCTTTTCCTGACGTTTGCCAAAAGTAATAGTTACCATAACTTAATGTAATTACTGTATACTATAAGTAATATATTATTTATGTAAGTAAACGTAACACCTGTTTTTCAAAAAACAAAGGCTCGTTTTACCCATTTTTCAAATGTAATACTAACTATAATTACGTGTAATCCAAACAATATCTAAATGTAATTATATTTAATACTGAAATGTAATAGTGTTTTTTACAGAATTTTAAAATTGTGTATATTAATGTAATTTTTTAAAGAAAGTAACATTTGAAAAATAATAACTTATGTACATGAATGTAATTGTTTGTACAAGTAAATGTAACACTTTAATACAAGAAAATATAACATATTTATATAGATAATGTAATACTTTTTAACATGTAGTACTAAAACAAGTGTTTTTAAGTTGTAAAAATATAAATGGCTGAATTATTACTTTTATATACATATGTATTACATTTATGTGTAATCACTTTTACATATAAGTAACACGTTTGTTACAGTTTAGTTATAATACGTATTACTTTCGTAAACAATGAAAAATAATAAAAAAGCACTATTATTTTTTTGTACATATTTATTACTTTTATGTATACAAAGTGTTCCGTATAAGTAACACGTTTGTAACATTTAGTTATGGTAACTATTACTTTTGGCAGACGACAGAAAAAGCCAAAAATAAATAAATATAAAAACTCAAAAAAAAACCTCAAAAAAAAAAAAATGGGTCCAGGTAACTATTACTTTTGGTCACAGTAACTATTATCTTTGACTGCCACGTGGCAAGGCCGGGTCGTGGGTAAAAAATGTTGGAACAATTTTAATCCCTGAATGTCATACTCTATTCTGAAAATAAGTTTGAGAAGGGAGAAGAAGGCGGAAGCGTTACTATACATGAGCCATGATTGATGTTGTAGGGAGAAATAAGATGAAGAATAAGATGTAGGGAAAAGGATCTTCTAAATGATGAGTGCCCTTTTTTTCTCTAGATCTTCTTAGGAATGAATGAAGAATATTAATGAGAGAATGTGTAATGTAGTATGTTTCTAGGCTTGATGGAAGGGCCTTTAAATAGGAAACAAAGGGGCACTTTATTTAGGGACCACACCCTTTCAACCAAAGTGATGTCAAATTACCTTTTTGCCCATCAAAATAGGTAAATTACATCTCAGGAATTCTACACATTTTATTATTTACTACACTTTATATTAACATTATAGGTATGATTTCATGTATGGAAATAAGATGACTTGTGATGCAAGCCATGTTCTAACAATCTCCCACTTGGGTTGTAAAACAAAGTCTTTTCCTTAAAATCATAAATATAACACAAATGACAACCCTAATGTGCACTTTGTTGTCATCTATAACAATCCCGTCCATTAGCCATACAAGTATAAGGACAAAAGGGTCGTCGTTGTAATTGATTCATAACTAAACCCACAATAATCACATATACAAATTCAACTAAATGACATAGATCAAAAGTGTAGATGTGTAGCATGGAACATAATGAATATATCCATATTCTTTCAACTAGTCCAACTTAACCAAATGAGATCAAAACTTTAAATAAGAGAACAATTAATGAAAGAGCAACAAAAACTCCCACTATATTAAATGTTATCAAAATTGTTACACCATGTGAAACACTGAAGATGATAACGCTTTTCATAAACGGATCCGCTAATATGGAGTTTGTTTCTATAAGTTGCATTTCTATTTGTTCATTTTCCTTTACAACAAGAAACTTAATGTCTATATGCTTAGACTTTGATGAACTCTTGTTGTTATAAGATTACCACCCGATTATTACAATAAATCTTAAGTGGTCTTTCGACACTATTGACAATTTGCAGTCCCTTAATAAACTTATGCAGCCATATAATTTAACTAATATCGGAATACCTAATGATCTCAAGATAATCCGATTTCAAATATATAGGCAAGTAGTTCTTTAGTGTTTTTGTAAATATCTCATTATTCTTTTGTTGCTACCTAATGTTCTCTCCCAAATTGCTTTTGGTATTGACCAAGCATTCCAACATTAAATGCAAGACTTACGCATATATTAAGCTTCTTACTGCTGATGCAAAAGGGATATTTTCCATATACTTGGATTCAAAATTACTTTTAGGACATTGTTTGAGACTAAACTTGTCTCCTTTAAAACAGGGGTGTCATGTGGTTTACAGTTTTGCACGCTAAGCCTTTGTAATACATTTTCCATATAGGCCTTTTGTGATAATCCTAAAACACCTCATGAGCGATCACGGTGAATTTGGATTCCTAATACAAAAATTCCTCACCAAGATCTTTCATTTCAAATTTGATTGAAAGAAATTTCTTAGTTTCCTTAAGAAGGTTCATGTCTTTACTAGCAAGCAAAATATCATTCACATATAAGATCAAAATTATAAATTTACTCCCACTGAACTTATGGTATACACAATCTTCACCAAGATTCATTTCAAAACCAAATGAAATAATAACTTGATTAAATTTTAAGTACCATTTGCGAGAAGTTTGCTTGAGCCCATAAATGGATTTCTTAAGTTTACAAACTAATTGATTAGTTTGATCCAAATCAGTTACCATTAATGTCTCCATTAAGGAAAACTATCTCTATATCCATTTAATGAAGCTCATGATCAAAATGTGCTACTAGTGCTATAATGATCCTAAAAGCATTTTTAGAAGATACCGGAGAAAATGTTTCTTTATGATCAATGCCTTCCTTTTGAGTAAAACATTTAGCAACAAGACGAGCCTTATATCTTTCCACATTACCTTGTGAATCGCTTTTGGTCTTAAAGACCTATTTACACCCAATGGGTTTCACATCTTTAGGTAATGGAACAAGATCCCAAATGTCGTTGTCATTTATAGATTTCAACTCTTTATTTATGGAATCGATCCACTTATGAGAATTAAGACTATTAATGGCTTCATGGAAGGTGAGTGGCTCATCTCCCACTAAACCTAAGTGTCATTTATTCTCGGCAAGAAACACCTTATAATTATCCGGAATTGTACTCCTTACTCTATTGGATCTCCTTAAGGGAACCGGTTCTTCCTTATTTTGAGGTTGTTGAATTTCCTCTTCATGATCAACATTTCCATGTTGTTCAGTATTTATAGGGGAATCATTATTTTGAACTGTATGTTCCTCTTGAATTTCAGGTACAAGTACTTGATTTCCAATTGGAACTATGGGAAGAGGTATAAAAATGGATGCCTCTTCCTCTTCAAATTCAAAACTATTCCTAATTTCCCCTCTAAATTCAAAATCCTCAAAGAACCTAGCATTTCTCATTTCAAAAAAGGTTCTAGTTTTCGGGTTATAAAATTTATAGCCCCTAGATCTCTCGGCATACCCAACAAATAGCTACTAACAGTCTTAGCGTCCAGTTTTGCCCTTATTAGGCCTATAAGTCTAGCTTCTGCTGGACAACCCATACATAAGATGATTTAAGGACGGTTTCTAATTCGTCAATAATTCATAGGGGTTTTATTAGTAGCTTTAGAGGGAGCTATATTGAGAATATAAGCTGCGGTTTTAATGTATCGCCCATAATGAGTGAGGTAAGAAAGTACAAGAAATCATACTTCTTACCATATACTTAAGGATTCTATTACGTATCTCAGCTACACCGTTCATGCTAGGCGTACCCGGCATAGTGTAGTGAGGGACAATCCCACACACTTCAAGATAGCGAGCAAAAAGGACCCGAACGTTTGTTCCTTGAACTATCATTCCGATCATAGTATTCACCACCACGATCGGACCTAACATTCTTAACAGTCTTCCTAAGTTGACTTTCAACTTTAGCCTTATAAGACTTGAAAACGTCCAAAATTGAGATTTTCATGAAGTAAATAAATATATCCATAATGAGAGTAGTTGTCTATGAACGTAATAAAATATTGTTAACCATTCCATGAAGGGGTAGTGAATGGCCCACAAAATTATGTATTTAAACCAAATTAGCCTTAGTACAAACAAAATGACATACCTTTCTTAGCACGCCAAGCGTGATACTTAGGGCAGTCATACTTCATGTGAGTGAGGTCCTTGCAAAAGAAACATTTCTTTTCCTTATGACCATTAGATGATCCCTTAGGCTTCTTATTACTTGCAACCGCAATTTCCTTCCCTCTTCTCTTTGTCCCATGAGAAGAGGTAGATTCCAAACGTTCCTCAAGTATGTCAAGGAATGTTTTAGCATCAACATCCTTGGAGACACTGTTCAAAATAGTCTCCGGGGCAACTATATTCATGATCATTAGGTTCACGCGGTTGGAGCGTTTCCACTTCTCAGTATTTAAGCAATCTTCTTGAGTGCTTTTATCAGAGAGAGGAAGAGGAAACGGTTCCCTTAATGCGTGATCTATGTCCATATAGCCTAAGATCATTATCAATTTATTTTTCCAAGTTTTAAAATTAGTCCCATTAAGCATCGGTACGGTACTCATAGCAGTAATTAGGGATGAAGGAATAAGAAAATCTGTTGGAATTTGTGAACAAGAATGAATACAAAACATAAATAAGAAACTACACAATGAATAAATGATTAATTATATCAACGAAATCCATCAACAAGACAATCAACATGACATCAAAACTAATCTTTGGATTGTGAGTTGACTCATAAATGATTGCCTTAGGTAACAAGCAATTTGAACAATGTTTTAATCAAATGCTTAATCTTTCTTTGGGCCGACATAAGCATCTAACAAAACCAACTTAATGTTTATTTCATTTGTTACCACATGAATGCACAAGTTTAGTCAAATGTCAAGATCTTCTTTGGAAAATTCATGTCATTCACATATCAACTTATACATTCAACACTTTAACAATTTTGGGTTTAAATAACGTTAATCACTTTGGCGATAATATTATTTAAACAATGAATAAAATTGTTTAAGCATATAATTAATCAAGACTTTAGGGTTTGAAAAATGTATGTTTTTTTCAAAAGGGGAAAACAAAATGGTGCAGAAACTTTAAAAATTCCAAAACTATGAACAGTGTTTGCACGGCCGAGCATAGATAAGTGCACGGCCGAGCATCAATTTACAGGAACTATTTTTTCTCGGCACACAGTGCACGGCCGTGCTAAACAAAAGACACGACCGTGCAAGTCTTGAGGTCTGCCCGGGTGAAGCCAACACCGCCTGGACCGGTTCAAGAGGTCCGACCGGACTACACCAAAGATCCGGACGGACCATGCCCTTTCAAAACCCACAGTTTCATAACCCTAGGGGTCCGACCGGTTTAAATAGGGGTCCGACCGGTTTAAATAAAAGACCCGTCCGGACCAGATTTTCCAGGTAACACCGGTTCAAGAGAATGAAGGTGCACGGCCGAGCAAATCAAAAGACTCGGCTGTACAGAGCCATTTTCTGCATATCTGATTTTTGTCCAAATTTTTCCCAAAATCAATGAACAACAAGTAAATCCACAAGTCTACACATTTAAGCAATGTATAGGCTTGCTATATAGGGATAATCTTGTTTTTAATATAATGGAATTCAAGCAAGTAGATCCACACAATTATGCATTACACATAACTATGTTATGAAGGGATAGTCAAGCTTGAATCATTGTGTTCATTGGAGTCAAAACTTTCAAACCTTTTAATGAAAACTTTATGGATGATAAATATCAGCACTCTTGAAAAGAATAGAGCCTCTAAACAACATCAAATAATGGATGATTCAACAGGAAAAATGAATCAAAATAAAGCTTTTAAGGCTTTTCTTAAAGAACTCAAACTTAAATAAAAATATGAGCGGGCTCTGATACCAATTGTTGGAACAATTTTAATCCCTGAATGCCATACTCTATTCTGGAAATAAGTTTGAGAAGGGGGAAGAAGGCGGAAGCGTATACCTGATGAATCCATGATTGATGTTGTAAGGAGAAATAAGATGAAGAAGAAGATGTAGGGAAGAGGATCTTCTAAATGATGAGTGCCTTTTTTTTTCTCTAGATCTTCTTAGGAATGAATGAAGAATATTAATGAGAGAATGTAGAATGTAGTATGTTTCTAGGCTTGATGGAAGGGCCTTTAAATAGGAAACAAATGGGGCACTTCATTTAGGGACCACACCCTTTCAACCTAAGTGATGTCAAATTACCTTTTTGCCCATCAAAAATAGGTAAATTACATCTCAGGAATTCTACACATTTTATTATTTACTACACTTTACATTAACATTATAGGTATGATTTCATGTATGGAAATTAGATGACGTGTGATGCAAGCCATGTTCTAACAGGGTAAAAAAACCCGTCTCACGCCGTGAGACGGATCCTCTATTCTCACAGGAGACTTGCTCTTTTTGATTTACTTCGCAGCTTCTTTATTAAACCACTAGCAATTATGATAATTTCAAATGACCCCAATTTTTTTTAAACAAGGTGGTCAAATAAAAATTTAGTGTAAATTATCTTTTACAGAAAGCAAGTCAGACTTTATAAAATTCCAAAATTTACCCTAATTTTAAAATAAAATTACAAATTTAGCACTAATAATTTTTTTATTTTTCTTTAAAACATGAGGTCAGCTGACCCCCTTCCCCTCTACCTAGCCTCTGGCCTCGCCACTGCTTTTACGGTTGACTCTCATCCTCCTTTTCATAGTTTCTTTCATGAGTAACAATTGTAAGTTCAATAATCTCTATATTATAATAGAGCTCAAAAATAACCTCCTATTGACTTGAGACAAATGAGGGCTAAGATTAAAGCATAACTACCTTCATCCTATGGCTATCATTAAAAGGTTTATTTTCTATTTTATTTCTATTGTTGGATTGTTCTCCACATCTCTGATCGTACGGCTGATAATGGGCGGTTTCCAAATTTCTTCTTCCTCTCAGCAAGCAGTTTCCTTTCTTTGGATTAGTTTTCTTTCTTTGGCTGATATATTTGTGTTTTAATTAAAAATTAGATTAAACAGGAGATTAAGGGTTTGTATCTAAAGGGTTGTCTATGATGGTAGAAAGGGGGTTTAATTTGATCTTAAAATTGATTTATTTGTTGCTTTATGATTTTCTTTTTTTCTTTTTTATTTGTTCGCATTGTTACCGTTGCTAGATTGAGACTTAATGGTGATATATATGAGGAAATCCACTTTTATATTTATGCTATGCTTCTGTTTTGATTATGTTAATTGATAAGGGTGTGAAAGAACATTAAACTCAAAACTTTTTTTTTTTTTGAGAAAGATTGATTGTCTTTGCACAAATTTGTGCCACGATGTGGGACCCTACCAGTAGTGTACTCTTCCGTGTCAAAATAAGTTACTGCATTTTTTTTTAATTAAAAAGATAGTACATATATGCAAAAAAAAAAAAAATAGTGGAAAAATAGTTGTAAGTATGATGATTTGAGAGTGGGACCCATAATTTAAGTATATGGTAGATATTATATTTTAAAAAAAATGTGAGTGGAATAATAGTTGCGAGTATGACCATTTGATTTACGAGGTGTGAGTGCAAACACAAGTGTTTTTAGTTCTAAACTTCCGCTCTAAATCCTAAAAGCCCGCGCCATCGAGAAACCCCTTTGCTACGAGGAGTACATGGTATCAATACACCTAAGCATTTTACACGAGCTATTTGAATTCATCTGTTGGTGGAGAAATTTGGACGCGATGTTACTTGCGGCAACGAGGTCTGTTTTGAAATTGAATTTTGTTTTTACGATTTTTTAGCCAAAGCTTCATTTTGTAATTTCTGTCTATCAATTGTCTGTTATTTAATGCGAGTTGGAAGATATAGTTTTATATCAGTGGTAAAGTAAAGACCGCGGTAATTGGTGCAAGCTATACACTTTACAAGTTAGATTTGGATGTGTTCTTTAAAGTGTTGGTTTCTTAAATTACCCTACTCATTAAGGAAATGACGGGGATTCCACGGACAATGGACAATCTGATTTACTCAGGTTGCAATAACAGAGGGATGTATGTTTGACTTGGTACTAATCAGCAACAAGCATTGGCATCTTCGTGTAGTACTACTACATGGAATAGCATTATGAGATTTAAGATGTTTGATGGCAGAGTCAATTCAGTGTGTGTATAGGAAAATTGTTTTAAGGAAGACATATTTCATACTTTCATATTGTATGTACCGTCACGACGACTAGTCTATAATACAATATCAATCAGTAATAACCGTTTTATAAAGAGTGGTCAGGATGTTTTCTCAACCACCATAGAGAGTGGCTGAGATTAATTATTTCCCAAAACAGTTTGTAACTTTCACCGCGCGGCTGAAATTCATCACCCCATTCCCCGCAGCAGTTCACGGCGTTTTGGGCAGCATCCAACCCAATCCCCACGTTGAGAGCAGTTGAGCAGCCAACTCGCAAGAGAAATCAAACCCCTTGGATTACGAAGATGATCTCCTGCTCAAAAATTCAACTGAGGTGAACGATCTTTCTCTACAAATTCTGATTCTGAAGATGATCTCTTGATCAAAAATCTGAGGTGAACGATCTTTCCCTACAAATTCTGACTTTATGCTTTCATAATGTCCTGCAATCCATTTTTTTTATTTCCCCTAATTTTTTGAATTATTCAACTTTGATTGTTTCCGCTGATCAAAGAATTTGATCAGGCTTTAACTTTGGGGTTCTTTTTAGTTTTCAGCCTTGACTTATGTATCTACATTTTGCCTTTCAGGGTTTGTAAGTTTCTAGTAAGGGAACCTAGGTCATCTTTTTTTTCAAACGGCACTACTACAAAAGGATTTTGGGGGGTGGGTTCTGAACAAGCTTTGCAAGGATGGCATTGTATTAACACACTTTTCTCTATGTATGTATATATATATATATGTGTGTGTATGTATTCGGTTCATTCACAATATATTATGATTGAACATTGTTTTTTTTTAATAAGTCTGTCACATAAGTGCAAGATGGCATTGTATTAACACACCTTTCTCTATGTATGTATATATATGTGTGTATGTATTCGGTTCATTCACAATATATTATGATTGAACATTTTTTTTTAATAAGTCTGTCACATAAGTGCTTTTGATTTACTGTGATTTTTGACTTTATATTCACTAATTAAGTCGGAAAAAAAAAGAAGAAGAATGCATTTGGAGTGTCAGAGGGCATCGAGCAATCTTCAGCTTTTGGGTACGGGAAAAAATGATTCATGTAGTCCATCCCTGAAAGACAGGTTTTGAGTTGAGAGACAGAGGTAGTACTTAAATCGATTAAGGCAACACTTTTACACGAAATAACAATTTTTTGAATCGCAGCACCTTCCTTCTTCAAAAATAGTGATGCTCAGTCAATACAATACATGCTGTGTTTTGTGACTTACTGAGATTGTTTCATGCTTCATTGAGATTAGCTTCAATATTTCAAATTTTTCAGAGTTCAATTTCCGTTTGGCTCCTTTTTCTAATTAATATTGATCCTTGATCCTAACTTGGTCTGTTAACTCACATGCATGCATTTCCATTGTCATTGAGTTGTCACACTTAAATGCTTATAGTTTCACATTTTTGGTGTAGCTGTCAACTTGGTGCACTACGTGAATTTTATACCTTCTTTTTGACTGGGTGGAGGGGGGGTTGTTAAAATATAAAATATGCTGCATGAGTTTGGCGTCTGCTTTATAAAACTCGAAACATTGTGTGCAGGAAAATGACACAAACTTCTTGCCCAAGGCACAAGCTATTTCTGAAACTTTATACCGATCCACATTGTCACACACCTCATCTGCAGATGATGCGAGCAAGGCTTCCAGTGATGAAAATACTGGATTTGAGTGGCTTACACATCTACGAGCGATGGTGTAGTTTGGAATTAGAGGAAAGATTAAGAATGTGTAATAGTCTTTGGTTGATGTTTGGCTATCTGAATACTAGACTTTCAAAAGTAACGTATTTATAACCCGTTTTCATACTATCACCGCTTTGTATTGTCATTGTTTTCGTACTATCACTGTGCCATTTGACCAATTCGGTAAAACCGTCCTCCCATCATAGACAGATTGGGATTCTTTTTAAATCGACAACCCCGCTTTCCTAAAGCAACGTTGCCGAGGGGCTCTGTAAGTACCCCAATCTGAATTGATACCAACTTAGAGGTATTCTTGGTACTATTTAAGGATAAACTTGATAGGCTAGGACCTCACTAGGATAAACCATAAACCTTAGGACTGTTCTGGAATAAAGAGTAGAAAGTTCCAAATTTCTCCCCTAAGAGCCGTACGGATGGTTTGGCCCCCCCGAAGAGCCACCAGCCGTACAGATGGTTTAGGACCTCCAGGTCTCTATAAATTAGAGCCCTTGCTGATCATTTCAGGTGGGAGAAAATATTTCAAATAGAGAAACTCTGTTAGAATCACAGCAGAAACATCACCATACTTGAGTGAAAGAGAGGAAGATAGGCTAGAACCCAAAATTGGTGAGGCCTCCTTCTCCCCATCTCATCTTCATCTCACACCTCTTCTACTTATCTTGCTTATATTATTGTTTACTTGCATTATTGATTATTTCATTCCAAGTCTTTACATTTTATGTAACCTTATGAATTGGAACCAAGTCATGAGGTGATTCCATGATGCCCTCATGTTTTATGCATGATCAAGGGTTGAAATCAAAAGATGATCATGACTTGTTAAATTTATGTCATTTACATTTATGTCTTTACTTTTGGCTTGGTGATCCATTGCATATATGGAGAGATCCTTGTACATTTACCTTGTTTGTTCATCTTACATTTGTTTATGTTTGGCCATGATAACCATGTTTGGATGATAAAGTCTCAATCTTTATCATCCAAACTTTGATTTAGCCCTAATAATGTCCCCTTTAGATAGTAAAGACTCAATCTTTATTCATCAAAAGGGTTGATTTTGTTGTCCCAAAGGTTTATCTTGGATGAGTGATCCATTTGAATGTTAAAGTCTCAATATTTAACCATCCAAATGGTTGTCTTGGCTCAAATCCATTTTCATCACCTTTTGCATTTCTTTCTCCAATGATTGCATTGATCATGCCCAAACCCTTGGTTTTGGTGTCTAATCTAATGATAAAGAGCATAGGAATGTTGTTATGCATGTTCATGTACAACACAATAAACTGAAAAGTCACACTTCTGTCCAGTTTCAGCAGAATGCTTTGTTTCTGCCTGAAACTGGACTGTTTCTAATAAATCTGCAAAATTCCCAGGACAGCCCTAACCATCCGTACGGATGGTTTGTTCGGGGAATGTTTTCTTCTGTTTAAACCTTATTCTGTTAATACCTTTATAAATAAACCCTTTCTGTTAACTTCCTAACGGTTTTCTGTTCAAAGGCAGTTTATCCCACTTTCAAAATAAACACACACACACACACACACTTGCACATTTTGGTCAACGAACTTAGGGAGACTCAGTTTTCTAAGGAGGATTGGGTGAACCGTGAAACGTTCTTCCCAAGACATAACCTGACCTCCAAACTCACTTTCTCTAACCATTTTTCGTTGAATTGGGTTTAAAATTAATTTAACGTGGCGACTCCGTTTTCTTGCAAAATAAAATTCCATGTTCGATCCCGAGGAACAATTCAATGTTTCCCGCGGGTATCTTATAAGTGGGAACAGCGAAAAATTGGTTGCTTGAGGAACAGTGGAGACGATGAAGCTGGAGGTACAGAAACATCCTACCATATACTCCGTTGGGTGGATTAACAATCTCGGCAACATCAAGGTAACCGAACAATGTCTCGTGCCTTTTTCTGTTGGTAGATATAAGGATTCAGTGTTATATGATATTGTTGATATGAGTGCTTCTCAATTATTGTTGGGTCGGTCGTGGCAATTTGATGTTAATTCTACTCATAAGGGGAGAGATAATTTGATTGGTTTCATGAAGGATGGTGTGAAAATTAATCTGTGTCCCTAATGTCAAGAAGAAAACTCTAGTGTCGCTGTGTGAAGCTCGTGAGTTTGCTAAAGAATTGATTGATGCTCCTGTTGTGTTTGCTGTTGTGAGGAAGGGAATTCTTGGGAAGGTTAGTATAGTACCTACTTCTCTACAGTCGGTACTTGATGAGCATCATGGTCTTATGCCTGAAGAACTTCCAACATGACTACCTCCGTTGCGTGACATTCAGCATAATATAGACCTTGTTCTGGGTGCTTCTCTGCCTAATCTCCCGCATTATAGAATGAGTCCAGCAGAACATGAGATTTTGAGGGAGCAGGTAGAAGAGTTTTATAAAGAGTGGCTAGGATCTTTTCTCAGCCTCCACGTTATTTTCTCGCCACAATTCTCTCTTCTTCCAATTTCCAGTTAACTTTCTCCATTATTCTCTCCATACCTCAGTCAAATATTTCTGTAAATTTCAGTTTTTTCATCTTCTTCAATTAGTGCACACATCTTGCAAATTTGGTCTGTGTATTTGAGTCTCTTCACATACATGCTCTCAATCTGAACACCGCCACATGGTAAAATGTAAATGATCTGATGGCCATTATTAAAGACGCATGTTATTCTCATCGCCTAAACACATCCACTACCTGATTCACCACATTTTTTTTAGAGATATGGGGTCTATGGAGCCATGGAGGCCCAGCCACCGGCATTGGAACCCATCCCCATCAGATAGGTCATCCGTAAAACAGGAATAGGCAAGTATTTCATAAATTTTAATTTGATTTATAGATCTCTTGAATTGGATTTTTGTTTTTTACTCGCCAGGTTGCCGCAGGCATCTATTTACGGAGGTGGCTGGAGGGACAACGAGACAGGCTGCGGCAATTTGTTTTTGTTGTCCATCCAGCGTGATAGCATGCTGGTGCTGGCGGGTCTTTTTGTTCCAGAAGGCGTTGAGGCAGTTGAAACACAGGCGATTGATGAATAGGGTAGCAGCCAGCCACCAGAGGAGCAGCTAGACTGCACGGATATCTGGTACATCGGGCAGTTGAGGCGGAGATGATGACGAAGCCGATAGAATTGGAGAGAGATGTGTGGCTAAGATGATTGTGGCATCGTGGGGTCAGGGGTGATGATCAAAGGGATTTTGTAGGTTTAATACCTGAAAATGTATATTTGAATTGCTCAAGTAATTCTTGTAGTAGTTAGGTACCTACCTGGAAAGGGTCGGCCAGGACTTATCTTCATGAAGACTGTATGAAAACCCCTGCTCCAACTCTAAGTCGGTATATTATTAGTGATTCTTAAGGTTCAATTTATTTATTTTTTGGTTGTAGTATATAGGTTCACATCACTTACAAAGAGACCTATTTCCAGTGTCATGTTTTAAAATTCTTCAAGGGTGACTCCGAGAGCAGTGAGAATCACCAAGAAGAAGGTTAGCAAAGAGGAAATTGCTGTGTATTTGGAGAAGAAAGCACATAAAAAGTATGTTTCTGGCACATATGGGGAAATTTGGTTATCTACGTTTTATTGTATATTGTTTAAACACAGTTTTACTGTAGTCTTTAATTATTATACTGTTTTTGTGGTATTTATTTTTGCTACAAGCTCTTGAATTATTAAATGTCAACACCACAATATGTGTTAGTAATCTTGGCCAAGAATTTAACTTTTACAACCTGTATGTAAAACAGGTTGTTTTTTGTTAGTGGTGTTAGCTTGTGTTATGTATCTGGCTTCATATATAGTTTTGGTACATGTTGTATCTAATTTTCCTTGATTTATTTGTTATTGAATATTCCTCATTTTAATTTGTATTACTATGTTATTTTATCAACTTTATGAATGCTGTTGAAGCTTGCGTAAGATTAATCTAGGTGAGCTTATTAGACAAACGAGAAAGAGAAAACTAGGTAGAGGTTAACGGAATTTACATGAGGGAACAAAATTAAATGGGGTTCTTTCTTCTTATTTGTACTGTCGCTCTGGCACGGGTAAAAATACTAGTCTATAATACAATATTGACAATAGATAAAAAGGGGCTGAGATTGTTTGGTAACTGTTCCAATCTGACGGCAATGAAGACGGTGGTTGCGCAGATCAGTTTATGTTCCAGGTTTCTCTCCTCGCCTCTCCTCTCTCATGACAATAGTTCTCCCACATTTACCTTACCACCCACACCAAAACCCTTTACCTCAAATTCTTCTTTATCGTTTGTAAAAACCACATCCAGTTCAAGGGTTTCGCGGGCTTGAGAGAAATCAATTGCGAGTGGTCAGAATTGAGTAGAAATACAAAGAACGGTCATGGCAAGAGGCAGATCGTGGCAGTTGAGCAGGGCCTACGCAATCCCACTCTCCTCACCCAAGGTTAGTGTTTCAATCCTCTCAATTTTCAAGCCCTAAATTCTGTTATGTGTTAATTGTGTATTTTCTGCAGTATTTTCTTTTTATTTTTGATTATTTGGTCCCCCTATTAACCAATCGAAACTATGTGGGGGTATATTTTCTGCAATATTTTCTCCACTCTTTTCTTTTTCCACTCAGAAAACTTTTATGGTATTTCTGATTCTAACCCAAGAATTTCATCTTTCTCTTTCTCTCACTTTGTGACCGTGTGATTGTGCATTCTAAAATTACAATGTTCTCCATAGTTTAATTTGTACAAAACTTCCCTCTATCTCCCTCTTGGTGCCATTTTCTCCTCATATGCCCAGCAACCATGTTCTCCGTTTTAATCACCTCCCACACCCACCTATTTCTTACCCTCAGTCACCCGAAATCGTATAATTAAAGGATACATCCTGAACAGAATTATATTTGTGGGGGTGCTTGCCTGAGCATTGTCAATGCAAAAATGCATAGGTAAGTGACATATTTGTCTGAAACTTTTTCTTAGGTTCAGCGATTACTCTTATTTCTCTAATCCCTCTATTAATACAGATTGAGTTATGGTAAAGCTAATGTAATTGGGTTTAGTGTGCTTGATAGTACTCTTATTTACACCAGTATGGTATGTGATTGTTCTCTACTCCCTTCACCCCATAAAAATAGTCTCATTCAATTTTTGATGAAATTCAATCAACAATACTCCTTCGGTCTTAATTGAAACTACACACTTTAGCTTGAGCTTTAGAATAAAGGAAATATGTTAGTGGAGTAGGAGTTGTGAGTATGAAAAATGAGATATGAAAGAGAAAGTGGGAGAGGAAATGGTGAGGTTGAAGTTGTTGCAAGTGAGAAATATTATATATTGATGGTCAAATATCACTTAAGTTGACCATCTATGACAATATAAAACCAGTATAGTGAGAATGGCGCCCAATTTGTGATGGCATAAAGCGTAATTATTTCGAAAAAGCTGGCCAATTCTATACAAGAAACAAAAGACTTAAATGTGGTTGGACAGGCTAGAATACATGGACCTTTCTTTCACTGTTCATTGTTAACAGCTGTAAAATTCCTCTCCAAGAAAAAAAAGAGTAAACTACTTTTCCGCCCCTCGTACTATGGCCCCAACATCAATTTGACACTCGTACTATTGAAACAACAAATGTATGATGCGTACTATAGTTTTATTAGCAAAATTAACCAATTTACTATTCAGTCGTTAACTTTTTTTAACACACGTTATTTTTTTAACGAGCATTAATTTATAACTAACTTTTGTTATCTCCATCAAAACCAAATCGCATATGTAAAAATCGAATTCCGACTTCGTTAACCGTTGGATCGTCGTGAAACTTCTGGGCTTTGGTCGCATCCCCTAGGCGCACATGATGACCGTTGGGATCTTCCAAATAATTGCCGGAGAGGGAGAAAGGCCGGCGGCGAAAACTGGCGAAAATCTCCAAAAATTCGCTATATTAAAAATAAAATTCCCGCTTCATTAACCGTTGGATCGTCGTCAAATTTCTGGGGTATGTTCGCATAACTCAGGCGCTCATATTTACCGTTGGGATCAGTAAAATAATCAGCGGTGCCGGAGATATGGCCGACGGCGAAAATCCGGCGAAAAACTCAAAAATCGCCCCAAAAGTTAGTTTTGTTAAAATAATTTAATGCCCGTTAAAAAAATAATGTTCGTTAAAAAAAGTTAACAAATGAATAGTAAATTGGTTAATTTTGCTAATAAAACTATAGTACGCATCATACATTTGTTGTTTCAATAGCACGAGTGTCAAATTGATGTTGGGGCCATAGTACGAGGGGCGGAAAAGGAGTTTACTCGAAAAAAAAAAGTCAAATTTGAATTTTGAAAACTATCTACGATGAAGGAATCAAAATTTCTTTTAGAGAGAGAAATGGGTTTATATTTAGAGAGAGTTGGGTTTGTTTATTATCTCATATCCAAATTTTATGGTTTCTGAGATCTCTCAAATGGCAGAAGAAGGCGGCAGAATCAAGGCAACAGTGAAGTGGTTCAATGACACCAAGGGCACTCTGATGATGGCGGTGATGATCTGTTTGTTACCAGTCGTCGATCAAGACTAATGGCTTCCGGAGCCTCGATGACGGTGAAGCTGTCGAGTACATGGCTGAGCAAGGATCTGATGGTCAGACCAACGCTGTTGATGTGATTGCACATGATGTTGCTCCTGTTTCTGGCTTAGCAGAGGCGGTGGTAGAGGATACGGTGGAGGCGGTGGCCATGGTGGAGGCTACAGTGGAGGCGGCGGTAACTGCTGCTTCAAGTGTGTGAATCTGACATCAACCAAACACAAACACCACATTTTACCGCATCAAAACCAATCGGTGCAAAGTGAAAAAATAAATGAATCAGATCTGGCTTCCAAAAACATACCAATTCTGATCCCAAATACCAAATATAATTGTTTCTCCCAGATCCGATTTTCAAAACAAGAGGTGGTATCGAGACGAGTTTAGATAAAGCGTAGGGACGCCGGGCAAGGGAAAAAGTTTCGCGTTAGTGGAGCCGATGTTGGATGATGCAGGGACGAGACCAGAAGAGACAAAGGAGCAGCTAGCAAGAGGAGTGACAATACTCTAAATTGTATTTCCATTAAAAAAAAAAAAAAAAACCTTCAAGATAGAAACATACAAAAAAAAAAAAAAAAAAAGACAAACTTCTATGAGACCGTCTCACCATGTGAGACGGTCCCTCCATGGGTCAAACCCGATCCGCCCCAATAACCCGATCCGCCCTGAACAACCCGATTCTAATTTTTAATTTTTTTCGTTATTATTTTTTCAATTAACCGCCTGAAATGTTCTTACCTTTCTCTAACCTCTCTCTACATTCGGCGTAATTTCTCTCTTCTGTCGCCGGTGATTTTGACGTCGTTTGTCACCTCGTTCGTCTCGGAACTACGTATGGCGGCAGGTACTGCTCCTGCTGAATTTTTAGTTTTAAAAAAATGTGTGCATGAAGTTTTAGCTTTAGTTGATGATATTTGTTTTCTGATTTATGTTTGAAATTCATGTTTTCTTACTTATTTTGGTCGGATTGTTGCATATTAGTCAATACATTGTGTTTTTTTCGATTTTGTTTGTTGTTCATGAAACCCTAGCTTTTTGATTTCGATGTTGTTGATTTTTGCATTTTGTGAGTTATATTATGTTCGACTGGTGCATATTAGTTGATACATTTTGCATTTTGTTTGTTTGTTATTTAAGAAACCTTATCTCTTTTGATTTGTGCATGTTCTTAGAGATTTATGCTCTATTTCTTTACTGTTTGATTTGTAAATGTTGTTGTTTTTTGCATTTTGTGAGTTTTTTTTTAATATTTGTAACAATTTATTTGACATATATGATTAGTAACAGTTTTATGTCAACATTGTAACACTTTAATGAGTTAATTTATTTACTGGTTTTTTGTTTTATTTTCAGATAAATCAATTGAAAATGAGCAAATCCATGAAACGAATGTTGATTTCATTGTTGAACAAATTGTTGAATCTGTTGCTGAAATAAGTCAATCAAATCAACTGAAAAGCAATGCAGAGACGATTATTATTGCTAGCAGTGTTGAGGAAGTAGTAGATAAGAAAAGGAAATCAAAGATACCTGCTACACCTCAAAGGAAATCCCCTAGGTTCCAGTCTTTAGAGCAGGAACATAAAGGTGTGGAAGATACAGAAATCAATATGTCAGTAAATGTGGGTCAGCAAACGAGTAGTGGTCGTATTAAGATGATAGCCAAGAAGAAAAAGTTTGTTTCAAGAAGTAATGTAAAAGAAGAAGACGCAATGTTGTGGATCAGAAAAAAAATCTTTGATTGTTCGCTTCAAGCCGAGTGTGACGAGGCAGAGTGCTGAGAAGAGTAAAAGTGTTTCAGAAGTTGTTGAGAAGAATATTGTTTGTAAAATTGGAAAGAAAAATACCTTGAAGAAAGATGCTGGTAAAAGAAATTGTGAAATTGTTGATGACAAAGGGGTTGTTCAGAAATTAAAGGTTGAAGAGGATGCATATGATGAAGCGAGGTAACACTTTTTTTAAGCATTTGTTTTTTGAAGTAATACTTTGTGATGATACATGTAACACTATGTTTATTAGAAAGTAACACTTTCAACTGAAACATGTTTTTTTTTTGTTTATTTTAACTAGATCATGGGTCTCAAAAAGTCGTGCTATGGGAATGAGTGAACTAGTTCAAAGTTTTAATGATGTTCAGAAAAAAGATATTCAGTCTATTGGGTTTGGTGGTTTGTTGAGTATGAAAGTGAAGACTGTTCCATTTGCTTTGCTTAGGTGGTTTGTCGACAATTTTAATCCATCTAGTAGAATGTTGATAGTGAACAGTAGTAAAAAAGCAGTAATTACTTTGGATGATTTTTATAATGTTTTTGAGCTTCCGAAGGATGGGTATGAAGTTGATTCTGATAAATCATGTGATAGTGGTGAAATGTTTGATTGTCTGAAAAAGACTTACGGTATTGATGGTAATAGTTATGTATCTTGTCTGAAGGGTCTTCTGGATTTTCATTTCAAAGATGGTGGCAATGAGTTTAAGATACTGTTTGTGCTCTACTGTTTGTCTTCTTTTTTAGCTCCAAAGGCTAATTACACTGTTGAAATTTCAATGTTAAAACGGCTTTCAGATGTTGACAAAATTAGAGAATATGATTGGAATTCTTTCTGTTTTGAAAGGCTTTGCAAGTCAATCCTTAGGTATAAACAGAAGTTTACGAAACATATAGGTGGATGTGTTTTGGCTTTGCAAACTATATATTTCCATCATTTGACTTGGAGAGGTAAACCTGAGCCGATGTTTCTTCCACTAATTCAGCATTGGACTAGTGTCACGCCCCGAAATCCGCGGTCGCATGGACCTCGAGGAGCAACGAACGAAACGATATTCGATCTGAAATCCCAAAATTGAGACCTGAATTTTTCCTCATCTTATAAACAAACCGAATCAAAACTATACAATACAAAATCTTGAGTTGAGTATATCAGAGCTACTAACCCAAGACCGAAAACCCAACATTACAAACCAATATCTACAACCTTACAACTTTACACAAGTTATTATACAAATAAGCAATATACAAGTCTTTCCACCATAGCAAAATGACTTCGACTCTAGATCCAACTCTCTAGCGCAAAGCCTTCCTGATTCCAACTAAGCTCCACCTGGAAGGGAAGAAATGGGACGAAAGGGTGAGCACAAATTGCCCAGTAAGGAAACCCGTCAACAACAAGGTTGTGGCAGTGTATGGAATCCCTGTTCAATCAATACAACTTTATCGACAATAATCAATCAAATAACCCCCCGATTCCCCGATCCCAAGGAGTGAGTAACAATAACGATAACAATGAAACCGATGCCGAATCCATAACACTTGAGCTGGCCAAATGCCCAATAACAATAACAATAACAATGTTGACTCAAACTTCAAAGTATCACTGCAGATGATACTTTGCTCTCTGAGCCGCAATAACAATACAACAACCGGTGTTGGAGTCCTCTATAAGTCGAGGCAATCAATCAATAACAATAAACTCAAAGTGTGTATGGCAGAGTAAGCAGAATGAACAATAGAGTCAAAGAACTTGAACCAATAACGATACGAATAACAAAGCAAACGTGTTTCAATACTTTCGATGCCAAAGAAAGGAAAGGCTTCTAGGTTGGCGAGAACCCTTACCTCTACCCAAGCTACTCCAAAACACGATTCTCAACTCAGCTATCTGTTCAATCTAACATATAAAAGGCATAAATAGTTCAAGAGTTAGTATCCATTTGAAGTACATTCAAACAATAACGAAAATAGTATAACATTTCTACGTTATAACAAGTATACAGTTTATGTTCAATAAATATACAATAACCTTCTACAATTAGCACATATACATAGTACTCTGAACTCATGAATCATCAAATTTCAATTTCGTAAGAATTTCTATGAATTATTAACATTTGATCAATTGCAGCCCAATTTAAACTGCAGCAGCCATAAAAATGCTAATTCTGGGGCTTCATTATGCAGAACTAATATGAAACAATTACCTCATAAGAAACATCATGAAAAATAGGTAAATTTAGACTCAAGAATCACTCGATTCCGAGTCCGGATGAACTAATTATGATTTTTACGAATTTAGGTGAATTTCAAATCTGGTTATCGAACACAGCTGCAAAACAGTGATTCTGGGGGGAAATATGAAAACCTTCTAATTCTAAAACCTATTCCATTGGAAGGCTCTTGAAAAGTTAGTCAAGATAGGCTCGAAAACCAACTCATTCCGATAATAAACGAGCAAGATATAATCAATAAACGATTTACAATGTTTCTTAACATCACAGGGACTACTCTGCAACTTTTACCAACTTAGAAATCAATCCAGAAATAGTTAGACGCGAGGGACCAAAAAGGAATCAGTATGAACTCAAGGACCATATAGGAATTTCGGAAATGACCTTCATCAACCTTCATAGACAAATTCCAGCAAATATTTCTTTGTGAAAAACCCACCATTTTTAAAACATCACAGTTACCCACCATATGCATATAACTACCTTAATCTGAAAAATTAGTTAACAAATCAAACATGATCTTCTTCAATTTTTTTATTCCATATATCCAAACTCATAAAACATATACACACATATATAGTAATAATAACTACAAAATTTGAATTTACTTTGCACTTATATCTATTGTGGAATCCATTCCTTCCAATTCAATACAACTTAGCAAATGATTTGAACCTAATTACAAATATGGATACAAACAGTGGTGAATCTAGGATTCTAAGTCAGGGTATGCATTTTCTTCGGGGGTTTGGGGGCGGAGCCACCGAAAAAAAAATTTGGGGTCCGAACCGGTTCAAAACTTAATGCATAAACTATAAAAAAAATCCAAAACAAAATAATATGCATCATTTTTATAAATAAAAATAAAGATTACAACGATATACGACGCACTGACATTTCCTGAAAGTGATTTATGACTTCATCAACGCTTACATCGTCTAGTACATCTTTTTCAACATAAGACACTAAAGAATCATTAAGCATATCATCCCCCATACGATTACGCAACTCGGACTTCACAATCTTCATTGCAGAAAATATCCTTTCGACTGTTGCAGTTGCAACGGGTAAAATTAATGACAATTTGATCAACATATATACCAACGGATAAGTCTTATGTTTGTTCTTTGCAACCAACTTTTGAGCAAGACCACTAGTATCAAGAACAAGTGAGAAGTCTTCATCAGTTCTGACATCTCGAATGTAATTCTCAAGTTGACTATCAAGCACATCAAGAGCGAAATCATCAAACTCATATGGGTAAAACATGGCCAACTTAATTAAAGCTTTCTTGTCAAATGAAGCAAACGAGTTAATCGGATCAAGACAAGCAATTAGGCTAAGCAACTCTGTATTAGTGTTATCAAAACGATCATTCAACTCTGAAAGTTGAGAATCTATCACCACGTAAAACACTTCAACCCGATAATGAATCAAGTTGCTCACTTGAACACCTCTCCTCGAAACTCTTCCATCCCTCGAGTAAATTATGAAATTATCCTCCATACTTGGTACCCAAATATCTTTCTCATCACAAAAGTTTGTAGTTTCGTTGATCAAGTTATCCCAACCATGTTCTCTCAATTCTTGTAATCTCTCTTTGGCTATTTTAACAAGCTTCATGGCATTTACAAGATCTTGATCCTTCCTTTGTAATGCTAGTGACAAATCAAGAGTGATTCCCAAAACCGACTTCATCAAATGCAACACAAAAGCAAACTCAAAGCAACATATATTTCTCAAAAGAGTCTTAGCTTGACCACTATGAGCCGCATCTTCACCAATTTCTTGTAAATGCTCTAGCACACCAACCACCGAAGAGAACAATTTAATCAAACTCACAATTGTAAAATAATAAGAGTTCCAACGTGTATCCCCGGGCCTTTTTAAAGTGCCTTCTTGATTTAAACCTTTGCCGGTTTCAAGATCATCAAAAGACACTCTCTCCATAACCTTTTCAAATTGTTTATCGCGAAGCAACTCTTGACGTTTACAAGAACCACCAACAATGTTTGCCAATGATGAAAGAAACCCAAAAAATTCTGAAAGTTGCATATTCTTCTTTGTAATTTGCACAAGAGCTAGTTGAAGTTGGTGAGCAAAACAATAAACATAAAAAGCACATTTATTTTCTTTCAAAATTAAACTCTTAAGACCATTAAACTCCCCTTGCATATTTCTAGCTCCATCATAACCTTGCCCACGTACACGAGACAAGCTCAAGCCAAATGTTGAAAGAAGAGACTCAAGGGAGGCCTTTAGGCAACGTGCCGTAGTGTTTGGAACACGAACAATGCCAAGAAAACGCTCCATGATCTTCCCTTCATGATTCACATAATGTAATGCAACTGCCATTTGTTCTTTGATCGAGACATCACGAGCCTCATCAACCAACAAAGCAAAGAATTCATCTCCAATATCACAAACAATCGACTTGGAAACAAAATGAGCAAAGGCGGAAATAATTTCCTTTTGGATTGTTGGAGACTTCAGAATGTAATTTCCTGGAGCATTATCTAATATCACTCTTTTAACTTCTTCATTGTCTTCTCCCATAAGCTCTAAAAGATGAAGAAATTTTCCTTTATTTACTGAATTCTTGGACTCATCATGACCCCGAAAAGCAAGTCCTTGCCTTAAGAGGTATCTAACAGCCTTCACCGAAGTCCGCACTCAAACGTAGTATTCCCTCTTAGTTTCCTTGTTTTTATTTTCAATAGGAACATCAATATGAGCGGACGTATTTAGTAAATCTTGAGAAGCCATGTAGCAATGATTATGAATGCTATCATGGTTTCTCATATGTTTCTTAAATACTTTCTTAATGTTCCAATTCGTATAACCTTCACTTACAAATGTACCCCCTCCCCCTTGATCTCCATGTTGAGGCTTAAAAAGATAGCAATATAAACAATATGCTGCGTCTTTACTCTCACTATATTCCAACCAATGAAACTCACCATACCAATCAACATTAAATCGACGTGGGGCATTGTAAATTAAGGTTTTAGGAAAATTACTAACGCGCGGTTGACAAGGGCCTTTGAGCAAGTAGGCTCTACGAATCATTTCAAGCTCCTTAGGATTAATAGCAAGGCGAGACAATGGTAATCTCAAATCCGGATCAGCCTCAATTCTTAAAGAATTATCATGTACTTACGGTTGAGAAGAAGTACCTTGTTGTGCGATTTCTTGTTGAACTTGAACCCTTTCAATATTGACAATATTAGGATCAAGATCAAGTGCACCCGAAGCGGATGGCTCATCACATCGAGGGCGTTTGGTGAAGAATCCATAAAGCTTAGATTGCTTACCTATCATAAATTATAACAACAATTGCTAAATAAATCCCCAAATCATCAACAGGTACTGGCTAACAACATATCACTCTAAACCATGGGCGGATCTTATGTCTAAATAGGGGGTACACGTGCACCCGGTCAACCCAATTTTTTTAACTAAAAAAAAAGTTTTTTTTTTTTACTAAGTGCACCCCCAAAAAAATTAATTAGAGTGGTAATTTAACTAGAAGGGATGTGAACTTAGTAAAAGGAAAAGTTAACAAGTTATTTAGTGTAAATTGTGTACTTGTTTTCTTTTATGAGACAATTGTTTTGAACTTATATACTTAATTATGTACTTGAATATAATTACGTTTTAAAAAATTTTGGTATGGAGTTATTTAGTGTAAATTGTGCACCCGGTGGTTGAAAATCCTAGATCCGCCACTGCTCTAAACACCATTATTTTCAGCTTTCCCTGATTACAAGATCCAGATTGAACTCAATAAATCATCTAGAAACGCAATTCAATTCACAAACAGAGAACACACAATTCAATCCTACAAAACTAATAATTAAAAAAAAATGAATCTAAAAGAGTAAGGCACCTTCTGGAGCTGATTACAGCACCAGGAATTGAAACAATCCCCAAATCATCAATTTTTAATTTTTAAAACCCTAAAATTGAATTACAAAAAATACCTTTTTGAGACATTGCCAGAGAAGACGGAGCTCCAGATCGGAAGGCGAAGAGCTAATCACCGACACGGCGACACCACCAGAGAAGGAGAAGCCGTTGATCGCTCGCTGTGAGACGCAAGACTGGAGCTCTCGCTGTCGCCTCTCGCTCTCGCCGCCGTCGCTCTCTCAACTCTCTCCCAAAGTCTCTCCGTAAAATGAAATAACCCTCCAGCGGCAAACTTATCATAAAACGGAAGGGTTGTTTTGAAAAGTTAAATTTACAAAATTTAACTTAAATCATATTAACACTTTGCACCTCTATTCTTTCGAAAATAACACTTTGCATCCCTATAGTTAATTTTTTTTTTTTTTTTTTTTATAAATACTCTGGCAATACACTGGATCCGCCGCTGGATACAAAGACCTAAACCAAACACACACACATAAAACACGCACAACACCCAAAATAGACACCTAAGACTTACAAAGTTTCTTTGCCTTTTATTATTTTTCCAGCAATTTCTTCTACCCCGCTCTTGATTTTCCTCTTCTCGGGTACCTATTCTTTTCTACCCGGTGCTCTCTCTGGTTCTCTCTAGAAGTGGTGATACCATTTGGGGAGGGTTACACGCGGCAAGTCATTTTGGTTGGTGTAAGGGTGAGTCACAAATTCAATTGGGTAAATGACCCTCTAAATTATAGCTCCTACTAAAGCCACGTGAAATGGAAATGCCTGGCTATCATAGCTAATACATGGAGCAAATGGGCCCCATGACTAAATCTTATCCTTGATTTGTTTTCTTTCTTTTTTTTTCTTTCTTTGAAGTAATACTCCTTCCGTCCCACAGTAAAAAAAGTCCTATTTTTATTTTAACAAAATCGTTTAATGAAACAAATTATTCATTCAATATAATTAATTTAATTGTAAAATACACCAAACCAAATCAATTACATAAATGTACACATAGATGATACCAAATATATGCATGTAATTTTGACCAATTATTTGGGGTGTTACATTCTCCCCTCCTTAAAAGAATTCAGTCCCTGAATTCAAAAACTTGATCTTTAAATCTTCAAACAGTCATAGCCATTTTTTATTTTTATTTTAAATAATGCACAATGAGCCAATCAATTTCAATATCATATCTAAACATTCTCAATGCAAGAGAATCAAGTTTGCAAGTAATTTCCATGACATGGTTGTACCGAGCAAAACATTTAAATTAGAGAGACACATAACATATTACCCCAGAGTATTAAACAACAGCTCCTCATTTAACTTTTCAAGTTTAGCACCCAAAATCAGAGTCACAAAATGCAATATCATGAATGCATAATAACTAAATATAAAAACCATCAAGACACATCTAAAACAAATATAGTGTACTTGTAACCACATTGTTGGAACCCCTAGCTTCGCCCCTAGTTATTGTAAAACCTTCCCTCTAGGTGCAGTGCCACCAATCTTCCCACCGGAGCTTCCCTGTCCCAGTGCCAAAAATGGACGTTTGTTTGGTAGCGGACAATCCTTCACAACATGACCTACCATACCGCAATTAAAACAAGCCCCAATTTTCTTATAACATGGCACAGTACCATGTTTCTTTCCACAATAATTACAAGCGGCTATAGAAATCTGAGATGCTAGTGGTGTTGGCCTCATAGGTGAATCGGTAGCTACCCTCTTTTTGTTGTTATCTTCAACTCCTTTGCCTTTTCTATCCTTGTTTCCCTTCTTCACTTTCTTATCCTCCTTTCGCTTTTCATGCTCAACTACATCTTGTTCCACCATCACAGCACGCTCGACCACCATAAGTCTCTAGCATGAGAGCTGTTAACCGAACTCTGATAGTTGTATTAAGTCCCCTTTCAAACTTTTTGGCTCTTTGGAACTCATCTTCAACCAAAATTGGAAAGTGTCGTGACAACTCGGTAAACTTCGCTTCATATTGCGCAACCGTCATTTTTCCTTGCACAAGTTCCAGGAATTCTCTTTATTTTTTAGCTCGAGCGCAAGCCGGGAAATACTTCTTATAGAACAGATCGAGAAACATTTGCCAAGTTCGTTGATCACTTACAATTGCCTCATTAACCCTCTTTATCATTTTCCACCATTGACCCGCTTCTCCATTCAACATATGCCCAGCAAACTGCACCTTTTGGGCTTCGGTACACAGCATCAGATCAAATATCTTCTCCATTCCGTCCACCCAATGTTCCATGTAACGCCCATCCTTATTCTTGTTAAATATTTGACTTGCTTGTTAAATTTTTGAACTTGCATATTACGTGCTAGTTTTACTTGGATTAATTTCTTAACTGCTTTAGAATATTAAGGTGGTTAAATGTCTAGTTTTGACTTTTGGGTCATTTGTGAAAATATGACTTTAGGGGCCTTTTTGTTAAAAGTGAAACTTGAGGGGCCTAGTTGTCATTTCTTGAAAGTTGAAAGTATATCTTCATGATTCTTCTCTGAGAAATCATATCTCCAAAGTTAATTTACGCTCTCTCTGTGTTCTTGAAAGTAGGGTTAGAGTTTTACCCTATTCTCGACTCCTCGAGTTTAATTATCCCTCTGTTCTTGATTCCGATCCCGGATAAATATTCGTGGCGTTGAATAGAGCGTTTCCTGCCGAACAAAAATTTGTTTGGGTAACTTTGATTTCGGAGTAGGTAAGTTATTAGCTCCCCCTTGCTTGTAATAACATAGCTTTGATACCAATACTTATACTTAGAGCTAAACCATAGCTCTGATACCAATTGTTGTGACCCCGACCCCGCGGGCCCGGAGTGCGCGAGCTGGACGTCGACTTAAACAATAAACTCTAAAATAATGAAGATAAAAATTTCATTTTAATGCCAAAAGGTGATACAAGGTTTTATAAATTCAAGTTTAATAACACAAAATACAACTAACATAAGCTCCACAAGCTTATACCCCAACAATATAAAATATACAATTCTTAATGACGTTATTGTTTGGTGACACTATCCCACGGTTATACATTTAAATAATGCAAACCGAATAACAACCTTCCCCAAAAGCTATATCCACACTCGACGTCCTGTCTCGTGATCAGCGAGTCTAATCCTTTCCACCTGGGGGGGTTAAGGAAAAACAAAGACAAAAGAAGAGGAGGTGAGATAAATCTCAATAAGTTACTAATGCAACTACATGACATGCTAATATGCAATAGGCAATAAACAGTATAATAATCCATGTAGCACATAACAGTTATCAGATAACAGATAGCAGCGGAGATAAACAATTAACAAAGGATATTAATCAAGGTTTCCAAACCGATAGACCCAAATAAAGGATCGCTGCGCAGCTTCAACAATCAACCAATCAACATCTTCATAGTAGTATGGAAGCCGAAGAGAAAACCCCGGTACCGGAACAATAACCAAGTAACATGTCACAAAGGACGGGAGATATGCCACAAAGTCATACTCCAAAAAGTTAGCTAGACTACTTCACAATGGAAGCTAGCTCATCTCATCCCAAGGCCAATCTGGAAGAGGAAAATATGGGCAAAACAATGGTCAACATTATAATGGACTTGGCTCGTGCCATTATAATCCTTCCCATCGCCCGACACAACCACAAATACCAGCTGGACTTCCAAATAAAGGCTAAGTAATAAAGTACTAGCACAATAAACAACCACTGATTCCAAAGTAGGGAACCTTATCAAGAAGTTACCAAGAAGTGAAATGAACCAACAACACACAATTAAAGTGTTCCAATAATCTCAACAATGATAACACAATTCCCATATCACATTTGATCACAAAGGATCCAGTTAGCTCAAGCACTCAACAAAACTACTCACTCATCTCGAAGAGCTCAAGGAGAGCTTTAAAACGATAGTTTACACACCTAAAACAGAGTCCGGATGAGAGAGTTATGAACTATCGAAGATTTTCTGCGAAGAGTACAAGAGGGTGAAGCTCAGGACTTGTACAGCGGAGGGGGCGCACGCCCGCGCAGAAAGGGTGCGCGTGCCCTGGAGGATCAGAAGGTTTTTGCAAAAAGGCCATGGGAGGGTGCGCGCGCTCGCAAGAAAAGGGTGCGCACACCCTATAGCATCAGAAGGTTTTCTAAGTTTGAACAAGGGAGGGTGCGCGCGCTCGCACCTAAAGGGTGCGCGTGCCCCCTAGAGATTTTGTCCAGACCCAGGTTTCTTCTGGGTTCTTCAATTCGGGTAATCAACACAAAAACACCATTTTTACCCAAAACTCAAAACCCCAAGAGTAACACTCCTAGATAGCAATACAAAGGCATCCCAACCACTTATGAACCTAATGTGACTCATATACAACCTTTAAACAACTCCAAACAAGAAATGTCTCAAACACCCACATTACTCAAAAATGGATAAATTGCAATAAATCCCCAAATCAACAAAGAAGCCATAACTATCAACAAGAGCATCAATGGAGTTAAAGATGAACATTTCTAGCATAAATGGGGGAAAAGCAACTTACTTGAAATTTCTCAAGGATGACGAAATTCAAATATTTTTGGTTCTACGCGATCCTATCGACGATCTAAACACATTTCATAAAATGAGTAATAAGAAAAGATGAGAGGAAGGGGATGAAAACGAAGAGAGAAGGGAGAGGAAAAACTTACCATTTTCTTGGAGAGAGAGAGAGTTTACTGGGAAATGGGGAAATGAGGGAGAAGGGAGGAAGAAGAAGGAGGATGTTTTAAAAATGTTACACTTAAGCCCCTCCGCTTCGAACTAACGCAATTAAACCCCAAATAACCCTCTCTTCAAAATGATTCCCCTATTTCACACTTAACACAATTTTACCCAAATAATGCTAGACATAATTAAATATCATGAAACACAAAATGCTCACATAAATAAATAATCAAATGAATAAATAAATAATTATTTAATACTAGAATTTAGAGGCGGGTTTTCGGGTCGTGACAATGAACAAGCACTAATATGTTATATGTGTCTTGAAACCAATGTTTGTGAACCTTAGGAGCATTAGAACAATGTCTTGAGCTTAAACATCCAAAGTATAGGATGATGAACTTGAATTATAAGATGTCTAACTCTTATATATGACTTGAATGTCCAAAGATTGGAATGATAACTCGAGTATAAGACAATAAAATATTGTACATGACTTGAACATCCAAAGAATTGGATTAAGACTTGAATATAAGATGATAAAATCTTGTACATGACTTGAAACCAATACATGTGTATGGTAATGAACTAGAAAGTGCTATGAACAAGCACTAACGTGTATGAGAAATGTTTTTGATGTGTATGTGCAAACATTGCATATAGTTGCTTGATAACAATGTGACTTCTTGATTACTTGAAGCATGTTTCTTGGTGAGATAGTCCACTAGTTTTGGATTAGTTCTACTCTCGTAGTTCAAGTAAATACCTACTTGTGCATTCTTGTGTGAGTCCAGCTGGTCTTTGCTTGTTCGGAGGTATATAGGTTCACGCTTATCATGAGGTTGGGGCCAAAGTGATAATCGGGGATCTATGTATCTGCGCTTGACCCCTTACTCGGGCCATAGTAAGGGCATAGTTTCCTTTGTTAGAGCAATACGCCTGATAAAAGTGAATGCTAAACTCGTGAACACCTCGTGAATCTTGATCTGGGAATGAAACTGGTTACCGGGTCTTCTTATATATACTGCATAAGCAGTTTCTTGATATTGATCGTGATTGTCAAAAGTAATACAAGCTACGACAACAATGGTATTCTTGGGAGGGATAAGGAAGGAAGCAATATCCTTTGTAACGTGATAGCTTAGCCTTATGTGCTACTTGATGAGTTGGCTTAGCCTCTCATATACTTGTTACTTGATGATACTTGATACATGATTACTTGAGTATCTACTTGAATTGCATGATAACATGTCATGTAGTTGCATCTAATAGCTTACTGAGATTTATCTCACCCCGTTCCTTGTTTATTTGTTTTCCTTAGATCAAAGGAAGGCTAGTGATAGTGCGCAGTGAGGCTCGACATAGCTGGGAGCTTACTACGTAGGTTGTTATTATTTTGGGGCTTATGTCCTTTTACACTTTGGTGAGGATGATTTTGTATGGGTTGTATAACTCCTTATTTTGGGGTAGACAGTCTTGTATAGTACTTGTTGTCTCTAGACATCTTGTAATGCCAGCTTATGTGCTACGCATGTCTTCCGCTGTGTACAATCAAGTTTGGTTTTAATTTTCTTATCTAGAACTCTTGTTGTGAGCTATCTTAGCTCCTTACTCTTGAGTATATATATATCATGTCAGTTTGTTATAAGCAGATGTCATGCTGTTTCTTGTTAGTTTCTTGATTCTTGTTAGTTACGCGCACCAGGTTCGAGGTTCTATTATGGAATCCTGGGACTTGGGGCGTGTCAGTTGGTATCAGAGCTACCCTGGTTTAGCTACCCTGTTTAGCTACCTTGGTTTTCTCTAAGTCTGGATAGGGTCTATGGCCTAGGTATGGGTTAGTCTTGGGGTGTTATTAACGTTGAGTGTTTACCTACAGGCACAATGAGTTCTGAAGGTACAAGTAGTAGTAATCAGCTGAGATCTGTAACATTTGCAAATTTTAAAACTTGAAAAGGCCGCTAAACATTGGTGGCAAGTGTTGAATAAAAGCTGGGAACTGGAAGGGGTACCACAGACTTGGGAGAATTTTCTCAAAGCATTAAAGTCACAGTTCATTCCAGCAGTGGTTCAAGATAGAAAAGAGATGGAATTTCTTAATCTAGAGCAGGGAAGCTTGACAGTGGGGCAATACTCAACCAAGTTCACAGAATTGGCTAGGTATTGTGATTACTTAGTTCCAAATGAAACAAAGAAAGCACAGAGGTTTGTGAAGGGGTTGAAAACTGAGTACGGGAAGCAGCTTCTTTCTCTACAGCTCACTAGTTATCAACAAGCAGTGGAAAGAGCCTATGGCATTAAAAATGACATTGAAGAACACAAAGTGAAGTTGGGAACAATCATGACAGGTCGTGTTTCAGAGAAAGCACAGGGATCTGGTTCAAAGGGTGGTAAATCTAGCCGCCAAGATCGTCGATTTTCACAACCCTCTGAAAGCAAAGGTAGTGTATCAACTGGTTCTAAGACAACAGTCCAAGGTTCTAGGAAAGTGTGTGGTTATTGCTTGAAAGAAGTCCATTCTGAAGACAAGTGTTGGCTAAAGCTTGGGAAATGTTTATCTTGTGGGGAAACGGGGCACTTTATCAAGAATTGTCCTAAAGGCAAAGGAAGTCAAGTTGGGGGTACGAGTCAACAACCTTCAGGTATTAAAAGAGATAGTGGGGGTCGACCTAAAGTTCAGGGTCGAGTGTTTGCTCTAGATCAGCAGGGTGTAGCTGAGTCTTCTGCGGTCATAGGAGGTACTATATTACTTTTTAGTACGAGAGCGCGAGTCCTGATAGATCCAGGCTCATCTCATTCTTATGTGGCATCTCATTTTTGTGTCGCATTTGCATGTTCTTCCTGATTCTATGCCTTATGTGCTAGAAGTATCTTCCCCTATGGGAGATTGCATGTTTGCTTCTGAGGTTTATAAGAAATGTGAGGTTCTTGTGGGTGATCATGCCCTTCTTGCTGACCTAGTCGTGTTACCTATAAGGGACTTCGACGTGATTCTTGGCATGGATTGGCTTTATGTGCATCATGCATCTGTTGATTGTCATAGAAAAGTAGTAACTTTTTCTATACCTGGTTTGCCTGATTTTAGCTTTGAAGGTGATAGGCCTATGTGTGATATTCGTGTTATTTCTGCTTTAAAAGCTAGAAACTTGTTATCTCATGGTTGTGCCGGGTATCTCGCATGTGTGCTTGACAAGAGTTTATCTGTTCCCAAGATGGAAGATATTCCTATTGTGTCTGAATTTTCAGATGTGTTCTCTTCTGAGTATAGCATGCCACCTGATCGAGAGCTTGAGTTCTGTATTGAGTTATTACCAGGTACAACACCAATCTCTAAATCTCCTTATAGAATGGCTCCAGCTGAGTTGAAAGAATTAAAAACACAGCTTGAGGAATTACTTGAAAGGGGATTTATCAGTCCTAGTGTATCACCGTGGGGTGCACCATTGTTATATGTCAGAAAGAAAGAAAGATGGGACTCTGCGATTATGTATTGATTACGGAGATCTTAATCAGGTAACTATCAAGAACAAATATCTGTTACCTCATATTGATGACTTGTTTGATCAGCTTCAAGGTTCAGTAGTATACTCGAAGCTTGACTTGAGAAGTGGTTATCATCAGCTGAAAATCAGATATGAAGATATACCAAAGACAGCTTTCCGTACCAGGTATGGGCATTATGAGTTTATTGTTATTCCATTCGGTTTGACAAATGCTCTAGCTGTATTTATGGATTTGATGAACCGTATCTTCAAACCATATCTTGATTGTTTCGTGGTGGTATTAATTGATGATATTCTTGTATATTCTAAATCACGGGCTGAGCATGAGCAACATCTCAGAGTGGTATTGCAAGTTCTTTGTGAGAAACAATTATTTGCAAAATTCAGCAAATGTGCCTTCTGGTTAGAAGAGGTTTCATTCTTGGGACGTGTTGTGTCTTCTACTGGTATTGCAGTAGATCCTTCCAAAGTTGAGGCAGTTGTAAACTGGAAGAGGCCAACTACAGTAACAGAGATCCGTAGTTTCTTGGGCTTGGCTAGTTATTATAGGAGATTCATTGAGGGATTCTCCAAGATTGCTACTCCATTGACTAATCTGACTCAGAAAGCTATTTCTTTTGAGTGGAGTGACAAGTGTGAAGCAAGTTTTCAAGAGTTGAAAAGGCGCTTAACTACAGCTCCAGTCTTGGCTTTGCCTAGTAGTTCTGAGAATTTCATGGTTTATACTGATGCTTCTAAAGAAGGATTGGGTTGTGTTCTGATGCAAGATGGCAAGGTAATAGCTTATGCTTCTCGAAAATTATCTCCTTATGAAAAGAACTATCCTACTCATGATTTAGAGTTGGCTGCGATTATTTTTGCTTTACATAAATGGAGGCATTACTTGTATGGAACAAAATTTGAAGTCTTTACTGATCATAAAAGCTTGAAGTACTTGTTTTCTCAGAAAGAACTGAACATGAGACAATGTAGATGGATGGAGAAATTGAAGGATCATGATTGTACTATCCTTTATCATCCAGGGAAAGCAAATGTTGTGGCTGATGCACTGATCAGAAAAACTTATGTTTCTTGCTTGATGATTCGTGAATGGAAGATGTTAGAGGATTTATGTGATTGGAGTCCTTGTGAATCTAGACATGGAATTATTCTTGCTAATATAAAAGCTACATCAGATTTACTCCAACAGATCAAAGAAGCTCAAGTAAGTGATCTTGAATTGCAGAAAATCATTAGTGGAATGAATGAAGGAAAGCAACCAGATTTTTCTTTCAACAGTGATGGAATTCTTACCTTTCGAGGCAAAGTTTGTATTCCAGTTGATCTTGAGATCAAGAAGAGAGTTCTTGAAGAAGCTCACAAAGCCAAGTATACTATTCATCCTGGAAGCACTAAAATGTACCAAGACATGAAGAAACATTTTTGGTGGAACAACATGAAAAGAGAAATTGCTGAGTATGTGTCCAAGTGTTTGACTTGCCAACAGGTAAAAGTGGAACATCAACGTCCAGCAGGTTTGTTGCAACCATTAGAAATTCCAGAATGGAAATGGGAGCATATTACTATGGATTTTGTAATTGGTTTACCACGTACCAGACGAGGCCATGATGCTGTTTGGGTTATAGTGGATAGACTGACCAAGTCAGCTCACTTCTTGTCTGTTTCTATGGGATATTCATTGTCTCAGTTAGCTTCATTGTATGTTCAGGAGATAGTCCGACTGCATGGGGTTCCTGTGAGTATTGTATCTGATAGAGATCCTCGTTTTACTTCTCGATTTTGGCAGGCTCTTCAGGGTGCCATGGGTACTAAATTGAATTTCAGTACTGCTTTTCATCCTCAATCTGATGGGCAATCTGAGAGACTTATACAGATTCTCGAGGATATGTTACGTGCTTGTGTTGTTGATTTTAAAGGCAGTTGGGATACTCATCTTCCTTTGGCTGAGATTGCTTATAACAACAGTTATCAGTCTAGCATTGAAATGGCTCCATATGAAGCTCTTTATGGTAGAAAATTTCGATCTCCTATATGTTGTGATGAAGTGGGAGAAGCTAGACTCTTGGGACCTGAAATGGTTCAACAATCAGTTGAGTGTGAAACTTATTCGAGATAGATTGCGCACAGCTCAAAGTAGACAAAAGAGTTATGCTGATCATCGCAGAAGGGATCTTGAATTCCAGGTAGGTGACTTTGTATTCTTGAAAGTCTCTCCTCGTAGAGGTATAAAGAGATTTGGGAAGAAAGGAAAGTTATCTCCTCGTTATATCGGTCCATTTGAAATTCTTGAAAGAGTTGGGAAGTTGGCTTATAGAGTTGCTTTACCACCTTCTTTATCTGGTATTCATGATGTGTTTCACGTGTCCATGCTGCACAAGTATATGGCGGATGAGTCACATGTTCTTGAGTATGAATCTATTCCATTTCAGCCTGATTTGTCTTATGAGGAACAACCTGTTGAAATTCTTAACTGGAAAGAGCAAGTCTTGCGCACCAAAAGGATTCCTATTGTGAAGGTCCTTTGGAGAAATCATGAAATGGAAGAGGCTACTTGGGAAACCGAGAAAGAGATGCGAGATAAATACCCGAGCCTATTTCAAAATCTTGGTAAATAAAATTCGTGGGCGAATTTTCTTTAAGGTGTGGAGGATGTAACGCCCAACCTTATTCTTGTTAAATATTTGACTTGCTTGTTAAATTCTTGAACTTGCATATTATGTGCTAGTTTTACTTGGATTAATTTCTTAACTGCTTTAGAATATTAAGGTGGTTAAATGTCTAGTTTTGACTTTTGAGTTATTTGTGAAAATATGACTTTAGGGGCCTTTTTGTTAAAAGTGAAACTTGAGGGGCTTAGTTGTCATTTCTTGAAAGTTGAAAGTATATCTTCATGATTCTTCTCTGAGAAAGCATATCTCCAAAGTTAGTTTATGCTCTCTCTGTGTTCTTGAAAGTAGGGTTAGCGTTTTACCCTATTCTCGACTCTTCGAATTTAATTATTCCTTTGTTCTTGATTCTGATCCCGGATAAATATTCGTGGCGTTGAATAGAGCGTTTCCTGCCGAACATAAATTTGTTTGGGTAACTTTAATTTTGGAGTAGGTAAGTTATTAGCTCCCCTTGCTTGTAATAACATGCATAAATGTTATTCCTGATACTTTTGCTTGTCAATTTCGTGTTTGGGGTGATTTTTGTGATACTTGTAATTTTGGGACAAAGGGAGTATAAACCTACTGGGTAAATGATGAAAGAAATTTGAAAGTAATGGTTTGAGCTTGTTAGTATACTCCTGGGCATTACCTAGTTGCTAGAATGTTAGTAAAAGTATACTCCTACGCTTGGGACGGAGAATTCTTAAGCATGGAAAGAAATTGGGTTTTGCTGGAATTGGTAGCGAGCGCCCGCCTGGTACGCGTCGAGCGCCCGCCTGATAGCCTAAGGAGCGCCCGCTTGACCTCATAACGAGCGCCCGCTTAACTCGTGTGTCATGACCAAAAGTTCTGTTGAGCTTGTGAGCGCGCGCCTGGTATGCGCCGAGCGCCCGCTTTCCCTACAACCTTAGACCGAGCGCCCGCCCGGGTAGAAGCAAGCACCCACCCTGTCCCCTGTTTTAACAAAAAGTGTTTTAAACTCAAATGAAATGAAACCTTACCCCTCCTAAGGCATAGAGCCTTAGTATAAGATGTCCTAGCATGTGTATATGTACCTTTTGGGGCATTAGAACTTAGTCTTGAACATGAGTACTCATAGAATTAAAATGAGAACTTGAGTATAAAAGGAAGAACTCTTTTATATGACTTGAAAGTGCTATGAACAAGCACTAATATGTTATATGTGTCTTGAAACCAATGTTTGTTCACCTTAGGGGCATTAGAACAATGTCTTGAGCTTAAACATCCAAAGTATAGGATGATAAACTTGAAGTATAAGATATCTAACTCTTATATATGACTTGAATGTCCAAAGATTGGAATGATAACTCGAGTATAAGACAATAAAATCTTGTACATGACTTGAACATCCAAAGAATTGGATTAAGACTTGAATATAAGATGATAAAATCTTGTACATGACTTGAAACCAATACATGTGTATGGTAATGAACTAGAAAGTGCTATGAACAAGCACTAACATGTATGAGAAATGTTCTTGATGTGTATGTTCAAACATTACATATAGTTGCTTGATAACAATGTGACTTCTTGATTACTTGAAGCATGTTTCTTGGTGAGCTAGTCCACTACTTTTGGATTAGTTCTACTCTCGTAGTTCAAGTAAATACCTACTTGTGCATTCTTGTGTGAGTCCAGCTGGTCCTTGCTTGTTCGGAGGTATATAGGTTCATGCTTATCATGAGGCTGGGGCCAAAGTGATAATCGGGGATCTATGTATCTGCGCTTGACCCCTTACTATAGGCCATAGTAAGGGCATAGCTTCCTTTGTTAGAGCAATACACCAGATAAAAGTGAATGCTAAACTCGTGAACACCTCGTGAATCTTGATCTTGGGAATGACACTGGTTACCGGGTCTTCTTATATATACTGTATAAGCAGTTTCTTGATATTGATCGTGATTGTCAAAAGTAATACAAGCTACGACAACAATGATATTCTTGAGAGGGATAAGGAAGGAAGCAATATCCTTTGTAACGTGATAGCTTAGCCTTATATGCTACTTGATGAGTTGGCTTAGCCTCTCATATACTTGTTACTTGATGATACTTGATACATTATTACTTGAGTATCTACCTGAATTGCATGATAACATGTCATGTTGCATCTAATATCTTACTGAGATTTATCTCACCCCGTTCCTTGTTTATTTGTTTTCCTTAGATCAAAGGAAGGCTAGTGATAGTGCGCAGTGAGGCTCGACATAGCTGGGAGCTTACTACGCAGGTTGTTATTATTTTGGGGCTTGTGTCCTTTTACACTTTGGTGAGGATGATTTTGTATGGGTTGTATAACTCTTTATTTTGGGGTAGACAGTCTTGTATAGTACTTGTTGTCTCTAGACATCTTGTAATGCCAGCTTATGTGCTAGGCATGTCTTCCGCTGTGTATAATCAAGTTTGGTTTTAATTTTCTTATCTAGAACTCTTGTTGTGAGCTATCTTAGCTCCTTACTCTTGAGTATATATATCATGTCAGTTTGTTATAAGCAGATGTCATGCTGTTTCTTGTTAGTTACGCGCACCAGGTTCGAGGTTCTATTAGGGAATCCTGGGACTTGGGGCGTGTCAGTTGGTATCAGAGCTACCCTGGTTTAGCTACCCTGTTTAGCTACCTTGGTTTGCTCTAAGTCTGGATAGGGTCTATGGCCTAGGTATGGGTTAGTCTCTGAGTTTTATTAACGCCGAGTGTTTACCTACAGGTACAATGAGTTCTGAAGGTACAAGTAGTAGTAATCAGCTGAGATCTGTAACTCCTCAAGAAGAGCTGGCTGATAATATGGACTGGGATTATCCTAATCGACTTACAAAGTTTTTGAAGTTGAAACCTCGTAGTTTTGACGAGGAACCTGATGCTAAGAAGGCAGAATAGTGGATTGAAGTATAGAAAAGATCTTTACAGCCTTGAGATGTGCAGGAGGTGATAAGGTAACATTTGTAACTTTTAAACTTGAAAAGGCCGCTGAACATTGGTGGCAAGTGTTCAATAAAATCTGGGAAGTGGAAGGGGTACCACAGACTTGGGAGAATTTTCTCAAAGCATTCAAGTCACAATTCATTCCAGCAGTGGTTCAAGACTGAAAAAAGATGGAATTTCTTAATCTGGAGCAGGGAAGCTTGACAGTGGGGCAATACTCAACCAAGTTCACAGAATTGGCTAGGTATTGTGATCACTTAGTTCCAAATGAAACAAAGAAGGCACAGAGGTTTGTGAAGGGGTTGAAAACTGAGTACAGGAAACAGCTTCTTTTTCTACAGCTCACTAGTTATCAACAAGCAGTGGAAAGAGCCTATGGCATTGAAAATGACATTGAAGAACACAAAGTGAAGTTGGAAACAATCATGACATGTCGTGTTTCAGAGAAAGCACAGGGATCTGGTTCAAAGGGTGGTAAATCTAGCCGCCAAGATTGTCGATTTCGACAACCCTCTGAAAGCAAAGGTAGTGTATCAACTGGTTCTAAGACAACAGTCCAAGGTTCCAGGAAAGTGTGTGGTTATTGCTTGAAAGAAGGCCATTCTAAAGACAAGTGTTGGCTAAAGATTGGGAAATGTTTATCTTGTGGGGAAACAGGGCACTTTATCAAGAATTGTCCTAAAGGCAAAGGAAGTTAAGTTGGGGGTACGAGTCAACAATCTTCAGGTATTAAGAGAGATAGTGGGGGTCGACCTAAAGTTCAGGGTCGAGTGTTTGCTCTAGATCAGCAGGGTGTAGGTGAGTCTTCTGCGGTCATAGGAGGTACTATATTACTTTTTAGTACGAGAGCGCGAGTCCTGATAGATCCAGGCTCATCTCATTATTATGTGGCATCTCATTTTGTATCGCATTTGCATGTTCTTCCTGATTCTATGCCTTATGTGCTAGAAGTATCTTCCCCTATGGGAGATTGCATGTTTGCTTCTGAGGTTTATAAGAAATGTGAGGTTCTTGTGGGTGATCATGCCCTTCTTGCTGACCTAGTCGTGTTACCTATAAGGGACTTCGACGTGATTCTTGGCATGGATTGGCTTTATGTGCATCATGCATCTGTTGATTGTCATAGAAAAGTAGTAAATTTTTCTATACCTGGTTTGCCTGATTTTACCTTTGAAGGTAATAGGCCTATGTGTGATATTCGTGTTATTTCTGCTTTAAAAGCTAGAAACTTGTTATCTCATGGTTGTGCCGGGTATCTCGCATGTTTGCTTGACAAGAGTTTATATGTTCCCAAGATGGAAGATATTCCTGTTGTGTCTGAATTTTTAGATGTGTTCTCTTCTGAGTATAGCATGCCACCTGATCGAGAGCTTGAGTTCTGTATTGAGTTATTACCAGGTACAGCACCAATCTCTAATGCACCTTATAGAATGGCTCCAGCTGAGTTGAAAGAATTAAAAACACAGCTTGAGGAATTACTTGAAAGGGGATTTATCATTTGTTCGGTCTTATTTGATAATTGATTTGCTATTGAACTTGCTCGGTTATTGTCATTGTTATTTGAAAAGCATGCTAAAATGTGTTATTGATATGAAAGATGAGATTTGTTATATGGAACAGTTGCGATGTAGCTAATTATGTGACGGTCGCAGTGAACTCGGTTATTGTGTTTGTGTTGGGTCCGGCTGCATGAGGGCGGCCAAAAATTCGGTTATTATTGTTATCCCACTGGGCCTGATCATAATTAGTGCATCGGACTGTAAAGTATGATCGATTGATATTCGGTTTATGAAACAGTCTTATTGGCATGTCCATATTTATAATTTCATGGACAGTGTTATTTGGTGTTTGTGTTCCATTGGCTTCTGTGATATTGTGTATCCCCTTTCTTACTGAGTCCCCCAGCTCACCCCCCCCCCCTCCAGTTTGATATTTTGTAATTGACCGTTGACCGGGGTTCGGGGCAGCGAGGATTTGATTCGGAGCATTTTGAGATAATTAGTAAGCATTTGTATAGTATTTAGTATTGTAGAGATGTAAATTGTAACATTTCGATATTTATGGAATTAGTATTTTTCGGGGTGTTACAGTTGGTATCAGAGCGGAACCCCGACCTTAAGGCTTGTGAGCTAGCTCGGGGATAAGATCTTGGGGTATTCGTATAGGATCATCGAGAGCTAAATTAAGTAGAATTCGCGGACGAATTCTTTTTAAGGAGGGAAGATTGTGACATCCCGAAATTAAACACATCATTTTGGGACGGATCGAAAAATAAAATAAAAGTAAAGTAAAATATGTGGAACGGATTCAGCTTGTTGTAAGAAATTGGTGGGCCATATCTCTTTTCATGCCATAATTTGATGCCAGCAAGTGAGAATGCTTAGCATGAGGTGGTGCAATTAACCAAAATCAGATTGTGACTAAGCTTGTACCTTTGTGATAATGCTAATATTTATACTCATGCAAGCATATGGAGTTGTATGAGAAGATACGCAGAGCAAATATTATCTAAACAGTGTTATGGCATTCGACTTGGGTTCATCTTTAATTAATTTGGTGACTCGGTTATTAGATATTTTGAAGTAAGGGAGACTACGCAGTATCGATTCCGTGTCATTTTATTTTATACCCATCTTATCGTAGTACTCCATTTTATTGATACGTATATCATTTGTTCGGTCAGATTTGATTATTGCTTTGATATTGAATTTGGTTAGTAAATACTAAGGTGATTATGAAAGCATGCTATATATGTTATTGTATTCAAATATGAGATTTGTTATATGAAATAGTTTCGATATAGCTAATTATGTAACGGTCGCAGTGGACTCGGTTATTGTGTTTGTGTTGGCTCCGGCTCCATGAGGGCGGCCAACAACTCGGTTAATTTGGTTAAGCCACTGGGCCCGAACATAATTAGTACATCGGACTGTAAAGTATGATTGATCAGTTATTCGGTTTATGAAACGGGTCTTTTTGGCATGTCCATATTTATAATTTCATGGACATTGTTATTTGGTGTTTGTGTTCCATTGGCTTCTGTGATATTGTGTATCCCCTTTCTTACTGAGCCCCCCAGCTCAATCCCCCCCCCCTCCAGTTTGATATTTTGCAGTTGACCGTTGACCGGGGTTCGGGGCAGCGAGGATTTGATTTGGAGCATTTTGAGATAATTAGTGAGCATTTGTATAGTATTTAGTATTGTAGAGATGTAAATTGTAACATTTTGTTATTTATGGAAATAGAATTTTTCGGGGTGTTACATTATTTTTTTGTTGTTTAATTACATTACATTACATTTTCAGCAAAAACAGATTTCCAAGTTTGTTCGTGAGAAGAATCATCCTCACGGGGAAGGATTTGGCCAATTTCAAGATTGAAAATTTTAAATTCCCCTGGCAAAATATTTCAGATGGAAATGATTGTGGTGTGTTTTTGTTGTATCACATGGAACACTTCAATGGTGAAAATTACGTCGGTGAGGATGATGTTGCGAAGGTAATAAATTAACATTTTTGTTTTAGTTATGTTTTATTAAATAATAAGGTAATTTTTTTATTTACTGTTTGTGTTCAGGCTTTGGTGAGAAGGGTGTTGAGGGCAAAATATTGTTTGAGGATCTTACTTTCTTCATACAACATTGTTAAATCAAATTTGTTGGATGAGGTATCAAACTTCTGTATAAAGAATGATGAATTGAAACTGAAGGTTGATGAGAAGAAGAAGAAAGAGGCAGAGGTGAAGGCTGCTGAGAAAAAGAAACAAAAATCGAAGAAAAAATAGTGGACTTGTTTGTTTTATGATCAGGAATTGAACAGTGTGAATTGCCTTTTGTTATGTTGTTATTATATGTTGGTGTGTGTTTAGTTTGAAACATGATATGTTTTTGTGTTGAAAATAGGGTGCTATGTTTGTTATGTTGGTTATGTTGACAGAAGTATGAAAACATCTTTTGTTATGTTTTTTAATGAGGTGAATTATATACTAATCTCTGAAAATTGTTACTTTTTATGTTGAAAAGTGTTACTAATGGTCATACAAGTTGTTACTTTGATGCTTAAAAGTAACACTTTTTATTTCAATTAAATATGTTTATTTTTTAAGTTAGCAAGTGTTTATAAACAGATACTTTCATATCCAACAAGTGTTACGCTCTTATTAACCATAGTGTTACTTTCAAGTTTTAATAAGTTATATTTTAATAAACTGTTACAATATAATTATATACTGAAAACTGTTACTTTTTATGTTGAAAAGTGTTACTAATGGTTATTCAAGGTGTTACTTTGATTCTTAGAAGTAACAATTTTTATTTCAATTAAATATGTTTATTTTTTAAGTTAGCAAGTGTTTATAAACAGTTGCTTTCATATCTATCAAGTGTTACACTCTTATTTAACAATAGTGTTACTTTCAAGTTTTTAATAGGGCGAATTACATTTTAGGCCCCAAAGTTTGGGGGTCGTTCCTATGATGGGCTCTAAAGTATATCCGTTAGCATTTTGGGCCCCAAAGTTGTCATTCTGTTAGCATTTTAAGTCTTTTAACCAGTTTTGTTAGAAAAACCCGTTAAATGATCACGTGCCACGCACGTGATCAATAAATTGATTGGTTTAAAATGATATTAACTGTCAGGGGGTTAATGACATATCTTCAAAATGAGGGGAGTTAAACAAAAAAAATATGTAACCATTTATTCCTTTATTGAATAACTACACCCCTCCCCTCTCCCTCTCATCTCACTTATTTTCTCTGTCTCTCTCTCTACTTTCTCTCTTTAATTCCTCACCAGTCCTCCCAACTCCGGCGATCCCTTCCGTCTCTGGCGATCCCTTCCTACTCCAGCGACCTTTCTCGGCTCCCCTCCCCTCCGACCAAACTCCGGCGACCATCTTCCTTCCCAATCTCCGACGATCCTCCCCCTTCCCCTACCTCTGGCGACTCACCCCCTTATCCCTGACATAACAGGCTCCCTCACACACTCTCACCGTCGCTGAGATCCCGGTTCTCTAAGGGCTATATCGCCACCGTTGACGGCGCCGACGAAGTCAGCACCGAGATCCGCAGGCTCCAACATCGCTATTGCACCATAGCGCCGTCGCCACCACCCACTCTTACTCAGTCCGCCTCCACCCCCTCAAGGTCATCGCCTCCACCGCTTCTTCATCCGGTTACAATCCTCAAAGCTAATTTCTGAGTTTGAATCTGACTTTTTTGATTGATTCTTCTGTTTGGTCGTTGTCGTTGTTGATTGCTATGTTTGTTGAAGATTGTGGTGGTTGTTCATTGTGGTGGTTTGTTGTTGCTGGAGGACAATCGATTAAATCAAAAACGCAGTAAACAATTTGTTGGTGGAGAACATATTTTTCTTTCATCGGATAAAATGGTTAAGAAATTTCTAAAAATTAGTGAGAAATATAGATAAAAATAATATTATTGGCTAAAAGAAAGATATTTTTATTTTTATTTTTATTTTTAGCACCAAGAAAATTAAATGTTGCTTCAAAAGAAAGATATTTTTATTCTTTTGTGAAAAACAAATTAATTATTTAATCACAAATATTATGTTTTTTACTATTAATTAATTTTCTTTATATATATGTTATTATTTTTAAAAAGGTTAATTATTTGAAAAATAATTTTTAATATTTAAGCCCATTAAATTTAAGAATGTGCAGTAAACCCCCTATAAGTTAAATCAATTTCAAACTATCCTCCGTTAGGTGGCATGTGCGTGGCACGTGATCATTTAACGGGTTTTTCTAACAAAACTGGTTAAAAGACCTAATATGCTAACAGAATGACAACTTTGGGGCCCAAAATGCTAACGGAGATACTTTAGAGCCCATCATAGGAACGATCCCCAAACTTTGGGGCCTAAAATGTAATTCGCCCTTTTTAATAAGTGATATTTTAATAAACTGTTACAATATAATTATACACTAATCTCTAAAAACTGTTACTTTTTTTATGTTGAAAAGTGTTACTAATGGTCATACAAGGTGTTACTTTGATTCTTAAAAGTAACAATTTTATTTCAATTAAATATGTTTATTTTTTAAGTTAGCAAGTGTTTATAAACAATTACTTTCATATCCAACAAGTGTTACACTCTTATTTAACCATAGTGTTACTTTCAAGTTTTTAATAATTGATATTTTAATAAACTGTTACAATATAATTATATACTAATCTCTGAAAACTGTTACTTTTTATGTTGAAAAGTGTTACTAATGATCATACAAGGTGTTACTTTGATGTTTAATAAGTGTTACAAATTTTTATAGAAAGTGTTACCTAGAAATATAACAAGACACATTTTTAAAACACAAAATATAATGTAATGTAATGTTAAAAAAACTTCTAATTTTAAGTCTTACAAGTGTTACATCACAGAAAGTATTATCAATTACAAATGCATAAACTAAAATGTAATAATCTTATTAATTGTAATTAAAATAGATAAATATTTGGAGTTTTTGTTCCAAACTCTCTAGACTGATGAGTAGTATGAACTTTTGATCTTTTTTTCTTTTTAGCCTTTTCGATACCAGGTTGAATTCTTTTTTTCCTTCCTTTTGTAACTGACTGAGCAGGATCCATTATTGCATTTGATGTACTTGAGACATGTGATGATTCAGTTTCTTCTGGAACATTTTTTAGCGAAGATATAGCCAGAACATCCTTTTCGTAACTTTCTTCAAGAATTCTTCTTGCTTCGTCATTATGTTGAGCCTCCAAAACTAGATTGTAAAACTTTTTGATCATCTCTTGCTTCCATGGAATATAACTAAGTTTGTTTTGAGGTTCTTGAATATTGCACAACCTATCCCATATACTTGATTTGGCAATCCTTGTCCATCTTTTAAGAATAAATGCCTCTGGTATCTTCAACTGATTGATTGAATAAATTGTTTCTCAAAATCTTCAAAAGCTTCCAATGTGTATATCTCAGATGCATGTTTAAGTAAGCCAGTTAATGGGACAGAACTTGATAGAATTGATTTCGAAGTTTTGAACTCAGCTTGTTTTTCTTTCATTCTCCAATTCTGCAACATCTTCTTGAATATATCATGAAATTTTGTTAAACTTGTTGTCTTTTTGGCATGGTTATCCATTGCACTGTTTGTACTTTCACTTCTTTGTGAGGAAAGGATACCCGCTGAGAAAAAAATCCTTGTTTAATGCTGTTGACCATTTGTGCCTTAAATCATATAATCTCTTAAACCAAGGCTCTTCTTCCAAATTATAATCTTCGATCATTTTTTACCACGTTTTCTCAAAGTGATCTTCATCCACACAACCAGACATCCATCTTTTAAATGCATCTTTGAAGTCATTATTGCTTTTTAACTGTCCAAACCTTGAAATTGCATTTTGGTACGAATGCCATTGGCATAACATGTGTTTTTTGAAGTAAAAGCCTGTAACATAATTCATAAAAAAGTGTTACTTTTAAACATAAAAAGTGTTACACTAATGTTATTTTGAAACTATTATATACAAACAGTTTTTTTAAGTGCTATTATATATAAAAAGTTTTTGTAAGTGTTACAATTATATTATTAAAAAACTATTACTTTTAAGCCTAATAAATGTTACTTATAAATATAATAAGGTTTACAATTACAGTCCAAACCCTGAAATACATTTCCTAAAAAGTGTTACTTTTAAACATAAAAAGTGTTACACTAATGTTATTTCTAAACTATTATATATAAACAGATTTTTATATTATTATAAAACTATTACTTTGAAGCCTAATAAATGTTACTTCTAAATATAATAAGGTTTACTATTACAGCACAAAGCCTCTAACACATTTCATAAAAAGTGTTACTTTTAAACATAAAAAGTGTTACACTAATGTTAATTTTTAAACTATTATATATAAACAGTTTTTTTAAGTGTTTCAATTATATTATTAAAAAACTATTACTTTGAAGTCTAATAAATGTTACTTCTAAATATAATAAGGTTTACAATTAGAGTATCCAAAATGTTTATATTTAAAATGTTCTATTTTTTTGTTGATGTTTAATAAAACATTAACATCATAAATGTTACAATTTTTAATCCAATATTTTATCATAATTTTTATAAATTGTTACATATCAAAATTTTCATATAAATTGTTTAATATAGGCTGTTATATATCAGAATTTTATAGATGATATAGTAGATTTTTGGTTAACCTTCTTGATAAGACGTTTTAGTGATTCTTGCAGGCTTTTGAAGTGACTTAGCCGCCTAAACTAGATTAATTGTATCTGCAATCTACACTCTCATCTATCAGGGCTATTGATTTAAAGCACAAATGATTACACAACATTTATTATTAAATTTACTCTTGCAACCCTTTAAATTCTAAGTTCTATTTAAAGGCAAACATTTTATCTTCTTTTCATTTCAGAAAAGCTTGTACTTTGAGAAAATCTATGGCTCCCAAAAACCTGAAAAGAAAATTTTCTGAGGCATTTAGTGATGACAGTGATAGTGATAATGTCAGTTACGATTATGATCTCTACAATGAGTACCCCCCAACTCCACCAGAACCTGAGCTAACTGATAGTGAGGGTGAGAAGTCATGGGACATTACTGAAGATGAAGAAGAAGATGAAGATGAAGAAGAAGAAGTTGAAAAAGAAGATGGAGATGGAGATGGAGATGAAGATGAAGATGAAGATGAAGATAAAGATGATGATGATGAACAGTGATGATACTTTCATCACTATTACTAGTATATATTAAGTGTTTGTTTTAGCAAGAAGATGAAAACGATGAACAGTGATGATACTTTCATCACCCTTTTGTTAAGTTAGTATATATTTGTTAAGTTAGTATATATTTGTTAAGTTAGTATATATTTTGGGGTTTTTTTTATCTTGTTTTAAGGATTATGTAAATATCCCTTTTAAGGGTTTTTTGTTAAATATATTACTACATCTGTCCCTAAATGAGTGTCCAAATTTCATTTTAAGGGACACTGAAAATCTCAACTTTTTGAACAATTTGGTAACAACGATTCATATATAATCTTGTAATCTCATTTCCAAACCTTTAGTTTTGCACATATAAAGAAACCAGTGAAAAAAATTTCGAAAAAAAACATTTAGGGAGAAAGTTATGTTAAAAAAAGACACTCATTTAGGGACAAAGATTTCTTAAAAATGGACACTCATTTAGGGACAGAGGGAGTAACTATTTCTGTTTAAAATTGTTACTTTAATGCATAGAAAGTGTTACACATTCTCATACAAAGTGTTACTTTCAGAAATATAAGAAGCCACACAACTGTTACTTTAATGCATAGAAAGTGTTACACATTCTCATACAAAGTGTTACTTTCAGAAATATAAGAAGCCACACATATAATTTCCCAAAACTGTTACTTTAATGTATAGAAAGTGTTATACCTTTTCATACAAAGTGTTACTTTCTGAAATATAAAGAAGCCAGACACATAATTTCCCAAAACTGTTACTTTAATGCATAGAAAGTGTTACACAATGTCATACAAAGTTTTACATTCAGAAATATAAGAAGCCAAACACATAATTTCTCAAAACTGTTACTTTAATGCATAGAAAGTGTTACAATTGGCATACAAAGTGTTACTTTCAGAAATTTAAGAAGCCAGGCATATAATCTCCCAAAACTGTTACTTTAATGCATAGAAAGTGTTATTCATTGTCACACAAAGTGTTACTTTCAAAATTTAAGAAGCCAGACACATAATCTCCCAAAACTGTTACTTTAATGCATAGAAAGTGTTGCACATTGTCACACAAAATGTTACTTTCAAAAATTTAAGAAGCCAGACACATAATCTCCCAAAACTGTTACTTTAATGCATAGAAAGTGTTACATATTATCATACAAATTGTTACTTTCAGAAATTTAAGAAGCCAGACACAAAACTCTCAAAACTGTTACTTTAATGCATAGAAAGTATTACACATTTTTATACAAAGTGTTACTTAGAAAATGCACAACAAAAATATAACATTGTAATTATAGTAAAAGTGATCATAATATAGAGCACATACCGTTGATATGGCATTTGTCATGGCTTGATCTTGGTCAGTGAATATAGTGATAGGGCATTTCCCTCCCATTGATTTCTTGAAGACATCAAATAGACACTCGAATGATTTCGTTTCCTCATTTGCTAAAAATGCACACCCAAACATAACATTGTTCCTATGATTGTTGATGCCTATCATTGGAGCACATATCATACCATACTTGTTAGTACTATAAGTTGTGTCAAATATCATAACATCCCCAAATATCAAATAATCTTCTTTCATCATTGAGTCTCTTCAAAAAATGCTACTTAATCTTCCAAACTCATCCAACATTACTCTAAAGAAAAAATCCTCCTCCTCGGATTTCTCGTTCTTTCATCTTCAATCTATTGACAAAGTTTAAATGGTCTTTGATAGTGTGACCAACACAATCATCACAACCTGCTTCATGAGCCATATAACGAAAAGAATATGTTGCTTTTATTCCTGAAGATAACGTTTCTTCAATTGCTTTCACCTTTTCATTTGTAATCTGCCTTTGTGATCTATGTAGATGACTCAAATCTGCCCTAGTCAATGCATGATTATGATCTGTTTTATGAGTAACAACTTCATAATGATTATCCTCAGTCAGCTTTATCCTCATGGCTGCACTACATCCTGTACGAGTAAAATGATGTTTCCTAGGATTCTCGATCTCACCATCAGAATCAACTTTTGATTTAGATTTTGATTGGTTTGTAGTTCCAGCATTATAACAGACAAAATACTTATAAAAAACTATTCCATTATCACGTACTCTAGTTGTTGATTTGCGTACAGAAAATCCAATTGCCTTTCCATGAGCACAATAAAGTTTGTACATATCATCGGGTGTGTTCTTTCTAACACCTATTAATGAACCTTTGATATCAACAATATCAACTTCAGAATGAATACCTTTACTTGTTTCTGTTTGAGTAGATGCAGTTATTGGTAAAATGTTGTCGTTCGATCCAGCAATTATGTCCAGTTCTGCAAACAAATTTGAAAAAGTTTTTGTTAAATAGATGACACGCCCCAAGTCCCGGGATTCCCTAATAGAACCTCGAACCTGGTGCGCGTAACTAACAAGAAACAAGAAACTAACGGGAAACAGGAACAATACCTGTTAAAAACAAAACTGACATGATATATATACTCAAGAGTAGGGAGCTAAGATAGCTCACACGAGTTCTAGACCAAGAAAATTAAAACCAAAATGGTTACATACAGCGGAAGACATGCCTAGCAAATAAGCTGGCATCAAGAACTGTCTAGGGACAACAAATACTACCCGAATACAAGCCCAAAGTTTATTAACTCATACAAGATCGTCCTTACCAAAAATATAAAAGGACACTAACTTCAAACAAGAATATCCTGCTGAGTAAATTCCCAGCTAAGTCGAGCCTCACTGCGTACTATCCCCTGTTTTCCTGGGGGGGGGGGGAAACAATTAAACAAATAAAGGGTGAGATAAATCTCAGTAAGCTATTAACATGCAATTATATGTCATGTTATCATGCAATACAAGTAGATACTCAAGTAATCATATATCAAGTATCATTAAGTAACAAGTATAGGAGAGGCTAAGCCAACTCAACAAGTAATCAAACTCAAGAAAGGTTCAGGTAACAAGTAGTCAAGTAGAGTGAGAGGCTAAACCAACTCACCAAGATGCACATAGGCCTATCACGCATTGTACCTGAATCCTTCCTTATTTCTCCAAAGAATACCATTTGTTGTCGATGCTTTTCTAGCTGAGGACAACCAAGAACAGGAACAAGAACTGCTGTGCAGTATATAAGAAGACCTGGTAACCAGTGTCATCCACAAGATACAAAATCCACGTGGTGAACAAGACGGGAATTAGCATTCACTTAGGTCAGGCTTATTGCTCCAACCAAGGAAGCTATGCCCTTACTATGGCCGGTAGTAAGGGGTCGGGCGGAAATACATAGGGACCCGATTGTCACTTAAACCCCAGCTCTCGCGACAAGCGTGAACCTATATATTTTCGAACAAGCAAGGAGAACCAGCTGGACTCACCAAGAATGCACAAGTAGATATTTACTTGAACTACAGAACAGAACTCAGTCCCTTATTAGTGGACTACTCTTTATGCACCATGTAATCATGTATCATGTGCTCACGAGAATATGCACCATGTAATTATGTATCATGTACTCACGGGAATATGCACCATGTAACTATGTATCATGTGCTCAATATAAGTACACGTACGCAATTATTGCGAATACAAACCAAGATAACAATGGCACATAAGGTGTCCATGTAACACGATCAATCCAAGTAAGAGTCCATTTATAACAGACTTCAGTCAAGTAGTAGGGTATTTCACTTTGTCACATGCCAAGTTTGCACGTACATATTCATATCACGTTTAACACATTAAAGTGTCTATCCCGATACCCTTACTATCAAATAGAGCCCAATACCTTAGACTCTAAACACGTAGTAGCATAGGTCACATTGTACCTAGACACGGTAATACTTCACGTATATGTATCGTTAATAATCGAATACATTTTCTAACACATATTGTGTTCTGTAATTATTCTTTATTCTTTATATACTTCATTGAGTATATACACGATTAAAACTAATCACTAGTACTTTAGTGCTTATTCATAGCATTTCCAATATACACGTATCAAGTTCAAGTATGTAGTAGAGTTAATCATTCTCTATCTAGTTCCATAACCCAATTCTTTGGTTATTCATGTCATGTATCAAATAATCAAGAAGATACATTCTATCAAGTAGCTACATGCAAGATTTGCATATACACATCAAGAATCTTTCAAGTTTATTACCATACTCATGTAATGGTTTCAAGACATTCAAGGCTTCCAAGACAATCAATACAGTCAAGACTTTTACAAGATTTTATCATCTTGTATCCAAGTTCTCAATCCATTTTCTTGGATGGTTAAACATGTACAAGAGTTAATTAACTTATACTTAAGTTATCAATCCAACTCTTTGGTTATTTAAGACAAGTACAAGATTTACTCATCTTATATTCACGTTTTAATTAAGAAGATGAGCTATACATCTCCCAATCAAGTTCACGGTCTTATTCCTAGGATATTCAAGTTCAAGGCATTAGTTGGTGTCCTTTAGGTACACAAACTTTAGCTACGAGAGGGGAGACTAATCCAAGATTCGTGGACTAGCTCAACGGGAAACAAGCTTCAGGTAATCAAGAAGCTACATTCTTATCAAGCAACTATGTGCGATGACTGCACATACAAGTCAAGAATATTTCTTATTCACGTTAAGGCTTGTTCTGAGCACTTTCGAGTTTACACCTTACCCATAAATTGGTGTCAAGGCATATACAAGATTTAGTAATCTTATATTCATGTTTTAATCCCTTTTCTTTGGATGTTCAAGTCATGTACAAGATTTTATTGTCTTATACTTCAAGTTTTATTCCAATCTTTGGACATTCAATCATGTATAAGAGTTATACACTTTACTCTTACCAATTCTCAATCCTATTCTTAGGATGTTCAAGTTCAAAACATTGTTTTATACCCCTAAGGTACACAAGATGTTGATTTCCAGACACATAAGAGCATTCATACTCTTATACTCAAGTTCAATGTCCTAAAACACCTATCTAGGTGCTCTAGACAATCACTTTAAAACCCCATTAATTTATTCTTTGAATAGCCCTCTAAGTCTAGGTTATTCAGCTTCTTTCGGATATTGATTCCGACTTTCCTATAGAAAGTTATGGAGGAAACAATTCAAGAAAACAAATCAGAATTTTCACTTGGCACGACCGTGCTCTAGAAATTGGCACGACCGTGCTAACACTGCCGAGGGATTTTCACACAAAATTCATTTTCGGCACGACCGTGCCCAATAAAGGCGCACGACCGTGCTATCAAGGTCGAGATGTTTTTACACAAACTTCATTTTTGGCACGACCGTGCCCATAAAAGGCGCACGACCGTGCTAACACTGCCGAGGAAATTTGCCTAAAGGTGATATTTGGCACGACCGTGCCAAATAAAGGCGCACGACCGTGCGGTACAAATTTTGGCCCTTTTCCCCTGAATTCAAGTTTCATTAATTCTCCGTCCCACACGTAGGAGTAACATTTAACTAACACTCCTAACATTCTCAGGAGTATACTAACAAGTTTAGAACTCCTATTTCAAGCCCAATTCATTTCTTTTACCGTCCCATAAATAATAGGACAATTTCATTTTATTCCTATTTAATATTTCACCGTCCCCAAAAGTATAAGTACAATTTTCTAATATACTACTATAAACATTTAGGGATACTTCCATTCATTTTCCCGTACCACAAATAATGGTACAATTTTTCTAATAATATTTAAATCAAGTTACTATTTTACCGTCTCACAAATAGGAGTACAATTTTTCAATATTTTCTCAAGTCATTTCCCAGGCACTTTTGCAAGCCTATTTCATTCTTTTACTTCATACGAATACTCCCTTCGTACCAAATTTACAAGTATCACAAAAATTGCTTAAAACACAATTTTAACAAGAAAAAGTAGCGGGAATAACATATATGCATGTTATTACAAGTAAGGGGGAGTCAATAGCTTACCTAGTCAAAAATTAAGTTGACCCAAATTAATTTCTGATCGGTCTGGAACGCTCTATTCAACGCCACGAATATTTATCCGGGACCGGAATCACGAACAGAGGGATAATTAAGCTCGAGGAGTCGAGAATAGGGTAAATCTTTAACTTTCTCTTTGAGACAGAGAGAAAGTACGAGAACCTTTTAGAATAAAATGCCTCAGAGAAGGCAAACACTAAGTTTTATCTTTTGAACTTTCAAAAATTGCACTTTGGCCCCTCGAGTTTCAACTTTGACAAAAAGGCCCCTCAAGTTCTAACTTTGACATTTAACCACCTTAACTTTCTAACGCAGTTAAATAATTAACTCAAATAAAATAGCATATAAATATGCTAGCCAAGAATTTAACAAAAACGTTAAAAATTTAACAAATAAGTCAAATATTTAACGAAATTAAGGATGGGCATTACAATAGATGTAATCAATTATATGTAAAATCAATATAACAATTAATATAGATAGTGATTGGAGAAAACTCTTCTGTAAGTGTTACATTTAAATATTAAATTAGTTACTTTGAAATATTTAAAGTGTTACACTAAAAGTTTTAAAAATTAGCAAAGAATTCACTGTTACAAAAAAGTGTTACAAACACAATTTTTTTTAAGTATGAGTTTCGAAGAATGTATCACAAAACTGTGTAATATGAGTAAAAGTTTTGAAAATTGATGTCTAATGTGAATAAATTATTGATAAATAGTACTACTTACCTTCTGAAATTATTGTTGTTTGTTCAATCCGTTCTTCAATTGATACATTTATGATCAATTCATTGTTTTTTGTATGTTGATTTAACGTAGATGATGATGAGACACTTGATTGAGTAGCTATTGATAGGTTACTAACGAATTTTGGTAATAGATATTGAAATTGGTATGGATGATTATAGTTATGCCCTAGATTCAGGTAGCTGCCGAAGTTTTTGCTGAAACCCTAGATCTAGTTCGTCGTCGAGAGAGAAGAGAGAAAATGAGAGAAAAGGTGCGGCTGAATTATTTGGAGGAATGTGCGATGCACGTGCTGATTGTTATATACCAACCCGTTTAATGAAGTGGGTGGTTCGGGGTTGTTCGGATCGGGTTTGTTCGACCCATGGACGGTCCGTCTCACGGTGTGAGACGGCCGCATAGCAGTCCAGCCCAAAAAAAAAACGTTGACCAGAAATATGGGTGGGAAGGAAAAGGAGTTGGGTGGGACAACCAAAATGTATAATTTTGAAATACAGTGTGCTCTTACAAGGTGGGTTTATGGTGCTGGAAAAGTTAGGAGAAGATGGTGGCTTATCTAATTTTATAGTTAAATGTTCAAAAAAATATTGAAACATGCTCTTAAATTTTTTCTCTAATTCAAAATAATAATTTTTTCTGATATTTTAAAATTCAAAATAATATCATAAATTTTAAAATTTTTGTGGTTTTGAAGTTTCACTTTGAAAGTGGGACTAATTTTTTGAAATAAATAAAAGAGGAAAATAAAATAATAATTTGAAGATGGAGGGAGTAACTCTTTTTTAAAATATTCATTTTGGAAATTAGTAAAATTTTGGTTTTCTTATTAGAGGATTATCTTTGCTTCAAAAAAGAAAAAAAGAGAGGATTATCTCTTTCTTAAGTGAAGAGAGCCATTACAAAAGAATAATTAGATTAGGGATGGCATTTGGAGCGGATTGCCTGCTAACGCCCTATAATAGGATTCCGTTAAGATCAAAACACGTGGAGTCAGTTAGGAGGAAGTCTTGTGTGAGACGGTCTCACACGTGAGACGAGTCTTGTTGAGAGAGAAAATGGGATTGCTTGCCCCGCCTAACCCATAAGGGGGCAAACCATTTACTCTCTCAATAAGACCCGTCTCACACGTGAGACCGTCTCACACAAGTTTTTGTCGTCAGTTAAATAAGACCCGTCTCACACGTGAGACAGTCTCACACAAGTTTTTGTCGTCGGTTAAAGACTTTACGGTCATAGACTCATCAGGTAAAGTAAATGATAATAAAAAGTTTCACATAAGACCTTTTAGATTAAAGTAACTCACTATTAAGTACAAGAGATATAACTATTAGCTCTTACTCCTATATACTACCTCCTTCCCAGTTCAATGTGCACTTTTACTGTTTATGTGGTCAATTCATTCGAACTTTGACCATTATTTTATGAAAATCTAGCTATTATTATACAATTTTGAAAGTTGTTATTGTTTTATTGTTATAAATAGTATCAATAACATCTTTCAAAATTGCATAGAAATATATAGATTTTCATAAATTAAGGTTAAAGTTCAGTCAAATTGATCAAATAAGTCAAACAGTGCACATTGAGCTGTGACGGAGGTAGTATAAAATTGTGTTTGTTGAAATCTGACTCAATACAGTACTCACTCCACTCCTGTCTCATTTTAATTTATAAAAATTAGGGTAAATTACAAAATAGGGCCTAAAGTCCTCAGAGTGGTGCCAGTTTGGGGCCTGACGTGCAAAATTTAGTGAAATAGGGCCTGGCTTGACATTTTCGTTGCAGGATAGGGTTTTTTAACGGTTTTTGTTTGAAAAGTTAGTTAAGTTAGATGTGATTTGCACGTGATTGACGAAATGGGTCAATTTGAAATGAGCATTAGCTCTTAAGGGGTTAAATATAAATACTTAAACTTACAGTCGCAAAATATAAGTTTTCAAATTTTATAATAAAATAACTAATATATTTTAATTTTTTTTTTAAACATAAGTAAATTGTTTTGATGATTTTTTTTTATCTAAATAAAAATATTTTAAATTATAAAGAAATTTAATAAATTTTGAAATTTAAATAAATAATCATTTCCATTCAAGAATATTTTTTTCAAAGAAAATTGATATGTTTTGCACATCTAAATTGATAGAGATGGTGGTCGATGGTGTTTTGAGACGAGAGAGATGGCGAAGATTGAGGTTGGAAGCGGAGATGTAAGTCTGAAAAAAAAATAAAATCAAAGAACATTCATAATTTGGTTGTTTTATTTGAAAATGAACACTCATTTAGGGACAAAGGGAGTAGCTTATTTTGAGAAGCTGTTGGGAGGATTTTTAGCTTTGAATTTTGAATGGAGAGTGTGTTTATTTAGTTCAGTGTTTTTTATGTACTATTTTTTACATCAATGTCGCTCATTTATTTAAGAATAATATTGGTTTTGGAAAAGAAATAATAATGGTTAATTTGATAATTCATGAAAATCATCTTCATACATATTCGACGGTAAATTCTATATACAAGGCATACTACATATAAGGCACCAATAATGGCAAAACTACCCTTCGCGTGTCGTGTGCAAAAGGACAACTTGAAGGCTTTGTGTCGTGTATTAACACACGAGATATACCAATTGTATAAAATGTTCAGTCGTATTCAGTTATACGAATTGTACTATACTATGTCGTACAAACATACACGAAATGAATATAAACAGGTCGTGCAGATTTTATAAGACATGCCGTTTCACACATATCGTATTTAGGAACACGATATAAAGCCCTATGCTCGTGTATATGCATACGACATGTCAAAATGAAGGTGTTATTCGATGATTTGCAACATGATATTAATGATACGCATATGCTATGTTAGATTATTGAATTGTGTTGTTAATTGAGCAAAATTTATACACTTAGACATAACAAGTAACAAACGTCATATTGGATTATACAATATCATATAACCTATCACATTTAAGTGATACCACTTTATTTATAATCACCTAACAAATGATTGTGGTGTTATGTTTCTAATCAAGATTATATTTAAAGAGGTAATTAAACATGTTATAATGCATCATACAATATCATAACCTATCACATTCATTAGGTTAAAGTGATACCACTTTATTTATCAACTAACAAACGATGTTATGATGTGCATATACTATGTTAAATTAATGAATTATGGTGTTATATTTCTAATCAAGATTACATATAATGAGTTAATTAAACATGTTATATAACGAGTTAAGTTGTTTCGATGATTTGCCAAACGAGGTTAATGATAAGTTGTACATTAGAGGAATACCAACTACTCAAGATTATATATTTGAAATTATCATATTTTTTAATCAAGATTATATGTTTCTTGTTATAATAAGTTGAAAAACAAACAATGATTACATATAAGATTGAACCAACATCATACAATATCATATAACCTACCACATTTATTTATAATTAATTTTTTTTTATGATATGGTGTGTCGTGTGGAAATACACGACATTTAGTAAGACATTTTGTGTATTGGCACACGAAATGTAAACTGATGAATCAGTTTACATTTCGTGTTCTAATATACGAAATGTGGAAAATATCTCGTGTGCTTAAACACGAAATGATCACCAACATTTCGTGTATTGAATCAGTTTACATTTCGTGTGCTAATACACGAAATGTGGACAAGCATCTCGTGTGTGTTCATACGAAACACACCCCGACATGTCCAGATTATACACCCACAAATTCGTAACCAATTCAAACAAAAAACCCCAATTTGTGTTACCAAATCACAATTAGAACAATTTTGGATAGGTGTACACAACATTTAAGCGTTATATAATTTAGGTTTAGAAATTATAGTTGGGTTTTCAAATTGAAATTTAGGTTTAGAAATTAGGATTATTTTTGGAGCGGCGGTAGAAGAGGCGGCTCCGGACTTTCCACCGGTGATAGGGAGGTTTGTCTTCATTTCCGGTTGTGTATGGTGGTGGTGTTGTGGTGGTCGCCGGATTTCACCGTTGAGAGAGAGAGACGGTTTTTCCGCCGTTGAGAGAGAGAGAGAAGAGTCGAACTGGCGTTTGAAATGGGGGAGGGAGGGGAAGTTTTTTTTTTTTAAGTATATATATAAGGGTATTTTGGTCATTTTTTCATGCCTTGTAAAATCCATGCCTTGTATATAGTAGTAACCATATTCGACATGTGTAGTAGGTTAGTTATTATTCTCTTACATTGGAAATATTAAAACAAATGAATCACTGATACGATACGGAAAGTTAATTTCCCAAAATTATACTTCATCCGTCTCAAAATAGATGTTGTTTTAGACACTTTCACACATATTAAGAAATTCAATCAATGTATGTGAAAATATCTTATATACCCCTAAAGTAATCCAACTACCTAGACTATTAAATGCTTGTGCAAGAGATAGTTCCTTATCAATAATAAGGGTACAATTGGTATACAACAATAAATAAGCTTTGAAAATTGTAAAACGATAAGTATTTTGAGACAAAAATTAACTCCCAAAACGACATCTAATTTGAGACGGAGGGAGTAGTAGATAAAATATGGAATTTTTTAATGTAAATTATTAATTACAAAGTATTGAATATAAATTTAATGAAATTATTATCAAATACAATTTGTAATGCAATATAAGGAAAAGGTAATTTATCACATTACTAAATATAAATCTGTTGAAATTATTATTTATTACATTTTTTAACCTTTTGATACGCCGAGGTCTTTACTTTGTCGTGATCTCAAAGCTAAATAATTTTTGAGGGGAATTTCGTGAATGCTGATATACGGCGGTGTCTAAATTTTATTGAGCGAATATTGTGTGATACGATCTCACACATGAGACGGATTTCGACGAAAGATGAAATGGGCTTGCCCTGCCCTACCCATAGGGGCAATTTATTGTTTAACTTTATTTTGATGCAGGTATTCTTTTGTTCAATTTAAATGACTACACTTTATCTTATAGATTTAATACTACATGTTTATTAATAAACGTGAATCACGTTTTTATATTTGTAGTGATAATATTGTATATAAATAAGTATTTCATAAGAGGTAGTCTCCTGTGCAACCGCCGCACAACGTGCGACGGTGCCAGGTCAGCCCTTTTTTTTTTCACCCAAAACTTCCTCCTAACAAAAGTAACACTTGTTATAACGAAATGTAACACTTTTTTTAAAAAAATGTACCACAATTTTGCTGTAATAGATAAAAGATAACATAAAGATTGGCAACTAAAACTAATGTAACACTTTTTATAAAGGAATGTAACACTCATTTTTTTCAAATGTAACACCCTTTTTTTTCTCCCAAAATTAACATAGGATTGACAAACTAAACTGATGTTACATTTTATAAAAAATGAATGTAACATTTTTTTTCTCAATTTGTAACAGTTTATATTCTTAAATGTAACATTATATCTGAAATGTAACAATTTTTTATTGAGAAAGTAACAATTGAAATGCAAATCCATTTTTTTTTTTTTTTTTGTAAAATTGCTGTTACATTCGACTATAAAAAGTGTTACTTTTTGAATATAAAACTGTTACTTTTATCAAAACATAGTGTTACATCTCAGCTGACAAAGCAACTCAAACTTTTTGTGTGTAAAAAAATATGTTTTTTTTTAAAAAAAAATCAAACCATATCATGACCTATGTAGTTTTATTCGTCTGAACACAACGGCATTTTTAGTTTTTTTTTTCTGAGTTATAAATCTCAAGATATAGCATTTTAAAGTTAATGGGGTTTTTTTTTTAATGGGACACGTGGAAGCGCGGTTGGGTGAACCAGCGAGTGGCTCACAGCGCGCCACGTGTCGCTCTGGCAGTAGAGGAAAGGCGGACGGTTCGGGCTGGGCGGGTCGGGTCGTCCGGGTTTTGCCCGCCGGACAACCATGCTGCCGGTGTACCTGAGAATTTGTCATTTCATAATGTATAATTTTTTTTATATAGTTTTCATTATTTTCAAGAGTAGTTTATAATTTATTGTTTGTTATAGTAACACCCCGTGTTCGCACGGGAGTACTGCTAGTTAAAACTTAAATGAATTTAGAAAAATTGGGGGGGGGGGGGGGGGGGTTTAATCGTGTTCGTGTTTCTAATCGTTGGATTATTTCCCGGCATGTACCATCCTGCTACTACGGTTCAGAGCATAGGGTTACCATCCAAAGGAGGGATTTGTTTATCATCTCAAAATAAATGAAAGGGGAAATTGTTGACCCATTTGAAGGAACTCAAGGCTGACTCCCCCTACTCCGTGTTGCTAAAGTTACCAGCTCTGTTCCCAGCACACTCTCCAGATTTTGTAATCTCTCTTTCTCTGTCTCTGTTAGTGTTTGTTAACGTTCGTGTATGTCTTTTTGTATGTGTAGTTCAGGAAGCTTGCCTTTTCGATAAAGATGATGATTTAGAGGACCAGGAGCACATGCATTGGAATTAAAATGTGCAGTCTGTTTTGGTACCGGGTACATATTTGGCAAGTGCGACCAGCGTTTTGCCTTTTCGAATCTGATGTGCCTTGGGGAATAAAGAGAAGCAAGCATTTGAACTACATGTGTTCACGCATGGAATTTGAACTACATGTATTCACACAGTGAATGACAAAGACTAAGCTATGCAACAGATGGCAGCAAATTGGTGCCTGCCCATATGGAGAACACTGTCAATTTGCTCATGGCATTGGAGAACCCCGCCCTGTTCTTCGACACGCATGCTACAAGACTGAAGTTTGTGGTATGATTCTTGCCGGTGAACATTGAAATTGGGTATTTTTGCAATGTTTTAATCCATCTGTAATGTACTCCCTGCGTCCCAAAATAATCTTCACACTTTTTTCGCCATTGCTACGAAGATACTTTGAGCAATAATTTTAGGTTGATCTACTCATCCAAATGAGAATCTAAAACTTGTTATTGATAGTATTATAGATGGTTTATCGACAAAAAGTTTTAGATTATCATTAGTATAATTAAATCAACGTAAAATTATTGCTCAAAGTTCCTTCGTAGTAACGGCGTAAAAAGTATGAAGATCATTTTGGGACGGAGGGAGTATTTTATTTTCTTGAACATAAATTGAGTATTTTTGCATTGTTTTAATCCATCTCTAATGTATTGATAAGCATGCATTCTCTAAATTTGTATTGTCACCACCGTTCCATATTGTCCCCGTGTCATACTGTCACCACTTCATACTGACACCGTGCCACCGGCACGGGCACGACTACTAGTCTATAATACAATACAAGAGGGTTTTAACCGCCTCTTAGCTTGGGATAAAGAGCGACTCTGATTGATTGGTAACTGTTTCAATCTTGCGGCCTAAATTTCCTCTCCCTCCCACGACCTCTCTCTCCGACGTTAACCTCCTACGGTTCTTCGTGCTCTCCAACTCCCAAATCGATGATGAAGCTCCGTCAAACCCAATTAGGCTTCTCAGTCGGGGAAAATTCCGTTCCTCTTCTGATTCCTCTTTTTTCTATTGTTAAGCCTCATTCTCTGACAATCTTCTCCGGACGTTTCTCCTCGACCTCACCTGCGATCTATCTCAGGTTCTCCGGACGTTTATCCTCGACCTCACCTGTGCTCTATCTTAGGCACGTTCATCTCAATTTTTTTGGCCAACATTTAATTGATGGGCTTTCTGATTTTATAAATTTTGTTATTGTACTGTTTTCTGATTCCTCTTTTTGCTGCTTTCCCCATTGTCATTCTATTTGATGGGCCATTCACCCAATCATTGTGTCCTACCGTCTTCTAGGCAATGTGAATCTTTGAGAAATTGGAAATAAATTAATGTCAATCATGCCTAAGCATAAAGTATGAATACTCCTACTTTAATTGATTTAGCGAGCCTAATCATGTTGTTATGCGATGATACTAAAGTTTCCACCTCGCCTAAGGATATCCATACTTCTGCTCTCCAGTGGTGAGGTCATGAATGCACTGCAATCATGTTGGAGTTGATCAATTTGCATGCGGTTATCTCAGTTCACTTTACTATGGCATTTACCATGTAGAGCTAAACCTGTGACATTGAGTGCCCATGTATGGCATTTAACATGTAGAGCTAAACTCGTGTGACGGTGAGAATTTTTTTACTCCTCAAAATCTGGTTGATGATGTTGATTGGTTAATTTATACATCTTTTATACTTTTGACAATACAGGATAGATGGGTGTACGATCAATCAGGGAATATCCCTGATCAAATGAGTTTTTAAATTTTGGTTGTTGCTATTGATATAGGCTCACTGTTTTGCCCAATATGCTCCAGTGTATGGAGACTCCCATGTTTTTGTGTACTCTAAAGTCAATTGGTGATAAAAGTTTTAATCGGCTAATGACGCCATTTATCTTCAGATTTGGGACACTTTGAAGGGCTAGGTGCGGACTGAATTTGCAGATATTGTGTGTCCAAAGGCCAGCATGACATAGTTATCAAGTTGAATGTATAGGGATTAGTTGTCAAGTGGCTTGCAAACGCGATCTACCATGTAAGTTATACGTCTTAAATATGAACCAATGTCTCATACACATTACCTGCCCTCTTTCACAAGCACGCAGAGAGAGTCGATTGTGTGTAAACTTACTTTAGTTGTCGTAAGCAATAATTTGCTCTATTCCAGTAAGCATAGTCAAATCATATACCGTAGACAACTTTCAAGCATTACTCTGGGTTAAATACCCTAGCACTCTTTCATTCAAGCAATGCATTTTCTTGTTAGATCAATGTGGCTTGCAAACACAAATAATTTGGTACCTTCCATAAATAAAATCATAACTATGACATTAATATAAAGTATGGTCAAAATAGTCAATGTGTAGAATCCCTGAAATGTTATTTATCTATCTTTGATGGGCAAGATGGTAAATCAACATTACTTTGGAAATGAATAAGTATGGTCCCTATTTGAAGTGTCACCATGTTTACTATATAAAGGCCCCTCCATCAAGCCTTAAACATACTTGATTCTTACTTTCTCTCATCTAAATTATCTCTTCATTATTGAAAGAACTTTTGAGAGATTAAGAGACACTTTCATTTAGAAGATCATCTCCCTACATTATCTTCGACTTCATTCTTATTCTCCCTTTCAAGACATAAAGATGGATTCAACAGGTATACATTTATTATATGCTTCCGCTTCATCTCTTCCTCTTTCTCTTACTTAAATATGAGTGTGGCATTCAGGGATTAAAATTGTTCTATCAATTGGTATCAGAGCACCGCTCATTATTTAGTTTGAGTTTGAGTTCTTGTATTAAGAAAAAGCATTAAACCGCTTTAACTTTGATTCATTTTCCCTGTTGAATCTTAAGGTTTTTTGATGTCGATTAGGGACTCTAATTCGTTAATAGAGTACTGATGATCTTCATCTAAATTAAGTAAATGGTTTGAAAAAGTTTTGTTATTTAAAAATGGTTCTTGTGAGACTATCCCTTCATAACATGGTTTTATGTTTTAAATGCATACCATGTGGATCTACTCACTTGATTCCACTAAGTTAAAGCAAGATTGTCCCTATATAACGTGGTTTTATGTTTTAAGTACATACCATGTGGATCTACTTGCAATTCATTAATTTTGGGAAATTTTTAAACAAAATTCAGAAGTGCAGAAAATCGCCTTGCTCGGCCGAGTCCTTTGCTTTGCTCGGCCGAGCATATGAAAAGGCGCGAACTGCTCGGCCGTGTCCTTTGTTTTGCTCGGCCGAGCAGATGAACAGGCGCCAAAATTGACATAAACCGGTTGGATCTTTGGTCGAGTCCGGTTCGGTTCTCTTGATAATCTGGTCGGGTTTTTGGCTTTGCCCGGTCGGACCAAGACCTGCACGGCCGAGCGTTTGGATTTGCTCGGCCGCGCATTGTATGTCAACAAAGGCAAAATGTTCTGATTAAAAGTGCTCGGCCGTGTCCTTTGTTATGCTCGGCCGAGCATATCAATTTTCAAACAATCTGATTTAAAGTGCTCGGCCGAGCACTTTCCTTGACTCGGCCGAGCAGTCACTGTTCACAGATTTTTTGGAAAAATTCTTATTTTCTGTACAACTTTTGTTTCCCTTGGACAAAACATTAATTTTTCAAACCTTAAAGCCATGATTAATTATATGCTTAAATAATTTTATTCATTATTTAAATAATATTATCACCTAAGTGATTAACGTTATTTAAATGCAAAAATATTAAAGTGTTGAATGTTTAAGATATGAATGACTTGAATTTTCCAAAGAAGATCTTGACATTTGACTAACAATTGGTATATCAGGCTGGAAACCTTGACTGGTCTCCTCAACCATCCGAACGGATTGGTGGAACGACTAAGGTTGAACAACGCCACGTACTAAAGAAAGTCTTAAGCATTCTTGTGATGACATATAAAATGAACATTTGGTAATTTTATTAAATGCTTAAGACTACCCAAAGGAAGATTAAGCATTTAATCAAATATTGTTCAAATTACTTGTCATCTAAAAGTAGTTATTTATGAGTCAATTCGCAATCCAAAGATTAGTTTTGATGTCATGTTAATTGCTTTATTGATGGATTTCATTTGATATAATTAATCTTTTAATTCATAATGTAGTTACTTATTATTGTTTTGTATTCATTCTTGTTCTCGATTCCCAGATTTACTTAACGCTTCTTCTATTACTGCTGCGATGAGCACAATTCCAATGCTTAATGGGACAAACTTTAAAACTTGGAAAAACAAAATTACTATGATCTTGGGCTGTATGGATATTGACCTCGCTTTTAGGGAGCCGTTTCCCATTCCTCTTAATGAAGAAAGCACCCCTGAGGACCGCTTATATGTTGAGAAATGGAAACGCTCCAATCGAGTAAGCCTAATGATTATGAAAAATGTTGTCCCGGAAACATTTTTGAACAGTGTTCCCGAGGACGTTGATGCTAAGACTTTCCTCGAGACCCTTGAAGAACGCTTTGCAAAAAGCGAAAAGTCGGAAACAAGTTCTACCCTAAGGAAACTTGTTTCCATGAAGTACAAGGGTACCGGGAATCTTAGGGAGTATATCTTGGAAATGCTTCACCTTTCAACAAAACTAAAAGCACTTAAGTTAGAGGTGACTGAAGAGCTCCTCGTGCATTTAGTTTTGATCTCTCTTCCTCCTCAGTTTGGTCACTTTGAGGTGACCTATAATTGTCAAAAGGACAAGTGGAACATTAATGAATTGATTTCACATGTGACACAAGAGGAAGATAGGTTGAAGCAATCTAAGGTTGAAAGTGCTCACCTAGCATCTACCTCTTCTCATGGGACTAAGAGAAGAGGGAAAGAAGTTGCGGTAACAAGCAACAAGAAGCCTAAGGGATCTAACGATCATAAAGAAAAGAAGTGCTTCTTTTGCAAGGACCTAACGCACATGAAGTATGACTGCCCTAAGTATCACGCTTGGCGTGCTAAGAAAGGTATGTCATTTGGTCTTGTTTGTACTGAGGCTAATTTAGTTTCAATTCCTTCATATACATGGTGGTTGGATTCTGGTGCAACAACTCACATTAGTATGTCTATGCAGGGTTGCCTGAATTACCGAAGACCTAGCAAGGATGAAAGATTCATCTATATGGGAGCTGGGAACCCGGTTGAAGTAATAGGCATTGGGACCTTTAGATTGTTATTAAGTACCGGATATTATTTTGTATTGAATAATACTTTCATTGTACCTTCGTTTAGAAGGAATTTAATATCTATCACTGTTTTGGACAAAGAGGGTTACTCTTGTTCGTTCGGAAATAATAGATGTGATCTTTATTTTAATTCCATTATTGTTGGTACTAGTACTTTATCGAGTAGTGATAATCTTTATTTGCTTAACACTACTCAAACAATCAATGAGTCCTATAATAATGAAACTAAAAGTAAAAAGCGAAAGTTTTCAAGTGAAAATTCTTATACCTTATGGCATAGGCGTTTAGGTCATATCTCCAAAAGGAGAATTGACAAGCTTGTGTCTGAGGGAGCCCTATTGAGAAGATAAGTAGCGGTTTTTAAAGCATCGCCCCATAATGAGTGAGGTAAAGAAGTACAAGAAACCATACTTCTTACCATATCCTTAAGGGTTCTATTACGTCTCTCAGCTACACCATTCATGCTAGGCGTACCCGGCATAGTGTAGTGAGGGACAATCCCACACTCTTTAAGGTAGCGAGCAAAAGGACCCGGACGTTGTTCTCCTGAACCGTCATTCCGACCATAGTACTCCCCACCACGATTGGATCTAACGTTCTTAATAGTCTTCCCAAGTTGATTTTCAACTTCGGCCTTAAAAGACTTGAAAACGTCCAAAGATTGAGATTTATCATGAAGTAAATAAATGTATCCATATCGAGAATAGTCGTCTATGAACGTAATAAAATATTGTTGACCATTCCAAGAAGGAGTAGGAAATGGTCCACAAATATCCGTATGTATTAGTTCTAAGACGCTTGATGCTCTCGAGGATACTTTCCTTTTCGTGTTTGTAAATTTTCCTTTTAGGCATTCAATGCAAAAGTCTTTATCCGGAATATCAAGTTTATTTATGATTCCCTCAGACACAAGCTTGTCAATTCTCCTTTTGGAGATATGACCTAAACGCCTATGCCATAAGGTATAAGAATTTTCACTTGAAAACTTTCGCTTTTTACTTTTAGTTTCATTATTATGGGACTCATTGATTGTTTGAGTAGTGTTAAGCAAATAAAGATTATCACTACTCGATAAAGTACTAGTACCAACAATAACGTCCGGGTCCTTTTGCTCGCTACCTTGAAGAGTGTGGGATTGTCCCTCACTACACTATGCCGGGTACGCCTAGCATGAATGGTGTAGCTGAGAGACGTAATAGAACCCTTAAGGATATGGTAAGAAGTATGGTTTCTTTTACTTCTTTACCTCACGCATTATGGGGCGATGCTTTAAAAACCGCTACTTATCTTCTCAATAGGGCTCCCTCTAAGGCTACTAACAATAAAATCCCTTATGAATTATGGACGAATAAGAAACCGTCCTTAAATCATCTTCATGTTTGGGGATGTCCAGCGGAAGCTAGGCCTTATAGGCCTAACGAAGAAAAACTGGACGCTAAGACAGTTAGTTGCTACTTTGTAGGGTATGCCGAAAGATCAAGGGGCTATAAATTTTACAACCCGAAAACTAGAACGTTTTTTGAAACGGGAAATGCTAGGTTCTTTGAGGATGTTGAGTTTAGAGGGGAAATTAGGAATAATAATTTTGAATTTAAGGAAGAGGAATCCATTTCTATACCTCTTCCCTTAGTAGTTCCAATTGGAAATCAAGTACTTGTACCTGAAATTCAAGAGGAACAAATTCAAAATATTGACTCCCCTATAAATATTGAACAACATGAAAATGTTGATCAAAATGAGGAAATTCAACAACCTCAAAATGAGGAAGAACCAGTGCCTTTAAGAAGATCAAATAGAGTAAGAAGAAGTGCCATCTCGGATGATTATGAGGTGTATCTAGCCGAGAATGAAGGACACTTAGGTTTAGTGGGAGATGAGCCTCTCACCTTCCATCAAGCCATTAAAGGTCCTAATTCTCATAAGTGGATCAATGCCATTAATGAAGAGTTAAAATCTATGAAAGACAACGACGTTTGGGATCTTGTCCCATTACCGAAGGATGTGAAACCGATTGGTTGTAAATGGATATTTAAAACCAAAAGGGATTCACAAGGTAATGTGGAAAGACAAAAGGCTCGTCTTGTTGCCAAAGGTTTCACTCAAAAGGAAGGTATTGACTACAAAGAAACATTCTCTCCGGTGTCTTCTAAAAACTCCTTTAGGATCATTATGGCTTTAGTGGCACATTATGACCTTGAGCTTCATCAAATGGATGTAAAAACAGCTTTTCTCAATGGAGACATTGAGGAAACCATCTATATGAAGAAACCAGAAATGGTGGATGATTTGGAACAAACTAATCATTTAGTTTGTAAACTTAAGAAATCCATTTATGGGCTCAAGCAAGCTTCCCGTCAATGGTATCTCAAATTTAACCAAGTAATTCTTTCATTTGGCTTTAAAATGAATATTGGTGAAGATTGTATATACCATAAGTTCAGTGGGAGTAAGTTTATATTCTTAGTCTTATATGTGGATGATATTTTGCTAGCTAGTAATGATATAAACCTTCTTAAAGACACTAAGAAATTTCTTTCAAAGAAATTTAAAATGAAAGATCTTGGAGAGGCATCTTTTGTATTAGGAATCCAAATACACCGTGATCGCTCACGAGGTACTTTAGGATTATCACAAAAGGCCTATATAGAGAAGGTATTACAAAGGTTTAGCATGCAAAACTGTAAACCACATGACACCCCTGTTTCTAAAGGAGATAAATTCAGTCTTAATCAATGTCCCAAAAACAATTTTGAAACCAAGTATATGGAAAACATCCCTTATGCATCAGCAGTAGGAAGCTTAATGTATGCTCAAGTCTGTACTCGTCCAGACTTAGCTTTTATTGTTGGAATGCTTGGTCGATACCAAAGCAATCCGGGGAGAGAACATTGGGTCGCAGCCAAAAGAGTGATGCGGTATTTACAAAACACCAAGGACTACATGCTTACATATTCAAAGTCGGATCATCTCGAGATCATTGGGTATTCCGATTCCGACTTTGCTGGATGCCAAGACAGCCGTAAATCAACGTCTGGTTATGTCTTCACATTAGCCGGTGGAGCCATTTCTTGGAGAAGTGCCAAGCAGACACTCGTTACTTCCTCCACCATGGAAGCCGAGTTCGTTGCTTGTTTCGAGGCATCCAATCAAGCTATATGGCTGCGTAAATTCACTGAGGGACTGCGTATTGTTGATAGTGTCGAAAGACCTATTAAGCTTTATTGTGACAATAGGGCAGCGGTCTTGTACTCCAACAATAACAAGAGCTCGTCAAAGTCTAAACACATTGACATTAAATTTCTTGTTGTAAGAGAGAGGGTACGAAATGAACAAATAGAAATACAACTTATTGGTACAAACTCTATGTTAGCGGATCCGTTTACTAAGGCGTTATCACCTTTAGTGTTTCACGAGCATGTTGCTCATATGGGTGTAACAACTTTTGATAACATTTAATATAGTGGGAGTTTATGTTGTTTTCTTCAATTTTATTGTTCTATTATTATTTAAAGTTTGATCTCATTTGGTTAAGTTGGACTAGTTGGAAGAATATGTATATATTCATTAAGATCCATGCTACACATCCATACTTTTGATCTATGTCATTTAGTTGAATTAGTATATGTAATTATAGTGGGTTTAGTTGCGAATCAATTACAACGACTGCCCCTTTAGTTCTATACTTGTATGGCTAATGGACGAGATTGTTATAAGTGATAACAAAGTGCACATTTGGGTTATCATTTATGTTGTACTTATGATTTAAAGGAAGAAATTTGTTTTGCAACCCAAGTGGGAGATTGTTAGATCAATGTGGCTTGCAAACACAAATAATTTGGTACCTTCCATAAATAAAATCATAACTATGACATTAATATAAAGTATGGTCAAAATAGTCAATGTGTAGAATCCCTGAAATGTTATTTATCTATCTTTGATGGGCAAGATGGTAAATCAACATTACTTTGGAAATGAATAGGTATGGTCCCTATTTGAAGTGTCACCATGTTTACTATATAAAGGCCCCTCCATCAAGCCTTAAACATACTTGATTCTTACTTTCTCTCATCTAAATTATCTCTTCATTATTGAAAGAACTTTTGAGAGATTAAGAGACACTTTCATTTAGAAGATCATCTCCCTACATTATCTTCGACTTCATTCTTATTCTCCCTTTCAAGACATAAAGATGGATTCAACAGGTATACATTTATTATATGCTTCCGCTTCATCTCTTTCTCTTTCTCTTACTTAAATATGAGTGTGGCATTCAGGGATTAAAATTGTTCTATCATTTCTATCTTATTTTTTCTCTTCTTGGAACTTGCTAGGGGTTGTAGTTGGCAGCACGTTGATGTTTGGTTTCGTTGTGCGTTTGAGAAGGAGGAGATAGTGGAATGGATTGGATGTCGGAGCAGGTGTGCAATCGTGCAGCGGTGCAATCATCTCTCCTTGCTTGCTGCAATAGTAGCATGTTTTACCAAAAGAAGATTGATTTTGTCGGTTTTGACAGAGATAGACTACTCTTGCGACATTTTGATTCATTTTTTTAACTCTGTACACTAGCACCCTCATTCATGAGGGTAATTGAACCACACATACTTTTCCTCTTTCTTTTACACTATCAACAAACAATATGTTAATGAACCATTAACATAAGGGTTTTTTCAAGGTTGATTTTATGGGGTTTAGGTTTTTCCAAGGTTGATTTCTGTGGTCATGAGCCATAAGAAAGAAGCAAGGTTGTAAATTGTGTTGAAAGTACTTTTTTTTTTTTTACACCAATGGGTGATCTGATTGAACTGAATGAATGATAAGCATCATTAGAGGGAGTGTTAGGTATTATAACATCATGTGCCAAAGCCAAGATTGGGATGTTGTCTCCACCTCCAATGCCCGCCCAGTTAATGTTCCAGCATCGAACTCCCCTTCTACAATGAATCCAATCAAAGTGGTATGGAGTTCCTTCTTCTAGTATAATGTATGTGAAACATTCTTAAAGTGATTATCAGCCAATTCGTGGGGCGATGAGTGTATGATTTTATTTTTCAATTCATAAGAGTGATGTTTAATGGTTACGTTATAGCCTTCTTATTTCATATTTATAAGAAGTAAATTACTCAGATTTGAATGATGCGAATATTTATTTTCTTTTCCATTTTAATCTGATTTTTTTGTTAAGTTGGGTTTTAATTGCGTTGTTTGTGTCAAATTTCTCTAGCACGTCATTCGTCTGGAAAATTTATGAATATAAGTTGATTCTGCCATGCTATTTGTTTAAGCCCTTTCAATCCAAACTGCAATTTTTATTTTTTTAAATTTTTTTTACTACTGCTTTTCAATACCCCTACTATCGTTCCTGTTTTAAAGTTTCTTTTTTTTTTACTAAATTCTAGGTGCGAAGACATGGGGTGTTTTTTAAACATGAAATTTTGTTGTTGGGACGGAGAGAGTAGTTTGACAGAGGTATTCAATAACAAAGTGATACTTCCTCCGTCCCGTAAAGTTTGTGAAACTTCATTTTTGATGGTTAATTTGGTTGAACTCTAAGTAAAAAAGTACTACATCCGTTCAAGTAATTTGTGACTGACGAGTATTATTATTTTTTAGACTCCAGCTCTATTTTACAACGTGATGAGTTCATAAGAAAATCTAAAGAAGCAAAGGATTATGACTATGCTTTACTTAAAGGAACAACACAACAACAACCTTCTCCAAAAAAGAGTTACAGAATTACGGAGTGGAATGGAAGAATTGCAGACTCGATTGCAGGAAGCGATAGCAAGATATAATGAGTCACAAACCGCATTAGGAGTGGCTTTGAGCCGAATCCATGAGCTAGAGTTCCCTGCGGAGGCCCATGCTAATGACCTAGGCGAGGTCGACCCTATGGAGGCCGTTGGGAGTGAGAATGATGAGGATCCAAATGAGGATCCCGAGGAGGACCCAAAAGAAGAACCCGAAGAGGACCAAAATAAAATTCCGAAGAGGATCTTGATGAATGAGAATCAGGAGTAGTCAAGTTGTAGGGAGGAAACTTTAGTTTAGTTTAGTTTACTTGGTTTTATAATTAGATTTTAGTACTAATGTACTCCCTACAAATTTCATGTTTGCTTCAGTTTTTGATGATTAGTTTATTTGTTCTCTCTAGAGTTCTATGTCATAGTTTAATACTTACTCCCTCAGTGGTAATAACAACAATGGGCAAGTTGCCATGGCCAGCAGTCCTGATAAGCGGTAGAAGGGGGTTCTGGTAGGGTGTGGTTCCTGCTATAACCCATTTCCATACTATCATCATTTTGTACTGTCATTGTTTTTGTATAGACCCGTGCCATTGGCACGGGCTTTTTTTTTTTAACAATTTACAAAATGAGACTATGCTCTTTTTTTTTTCTTTTTTTTTTTTAAAAGAATGGTATTGAGACACAAATGGGCCCAAATATATCCAAGAATTTTAGTGGGCTTATCTATATGCTTCATCTTATTACAGCCCAATTTCAATTGCTGGGTCAATTGTGATTTTCAGAAGGCAAGTACGACCCACTTCCAACTTCCGAGGTTTACTTCACAATCACAACAAAGACGACCTCCACTTCAATCGGTGCCATTCTCCATACAGCCGGTAATATTTTCCCGGAAAATCTCTCCGGCCGTTCAATACACCCTCTAGTATGACCCTCTCCGTTCGAACTAATGGCGGCAAATAACAACAACAACGACAACAAAGATTATAAGAGTTCTTTCTTTCTCAATGCTAAGGTACACTCGCTTTTTCTTCATCTTCGGCCAACGAAACTCAATCCACTCATCCCCAACCCTACAATGGAGGTTACGAGACGAATCCAATCTCGCCGGAACAGAACTAACCAACCGTATTTGCCGCCTCCTCATCCTCCACCGCTCCCACGCCATCAAAGACCTATCTTTCGAATTCTCCGATGCTCTGCTAGACGCCGTCTTGCGTAAGTTGAAACTAAACCCTAAACCCTGTTTGGAATTTTTTAAGTTAGCTTTAGGACAGCAGAAATTTAGGCCAAATGTAAAATCTTACTGCAAGTTTGTTCATATATTGTCGAAAGGTCGAATGTTTGACGAAACAAGGATATATTTGAACCAATTGGTTGGGATTTGTAAGAATAAGGAGGCTAGTAGAGTGGTGTGGGATGAGTTAGTTTTGGTTTATAAAGATTTTTCATTTTCACCTACTGTTTTTGATATGGTATTGAAAGTGTATGCTGAGAAAGGATTGACAAAGGATGCATTGTATGTGTTCGATAATATGTGCAAGTGTGGCCGTGTGCCCAGCCTTCATTCTTGTAATAGTTTGTTGAGTAGTTTGGTTAAGAACAGGGAGTCTCATGTAGCTATTTATGTTTTTGATCAGATAATTAAGATTGGCGTTGTTCCGGATGTATGTACTTGTACTATAGTTGTTAATGCGTTTTGTAAGGATGGGAAAATGGGGAAAGCTGTGGACTTTGTGAAACAAATGGAGAGTTTTAGTGTGGAACCGAATGTAGTTACATATCACTGTTTGATAAATGGGTATGTAGAAATTGGAGATGTCAAGAGTGCTGAAGGTGTCTTGGGGTTGATGAATGAAAGGGGTCTCTTGAGAAATGTCATTACATATTCGCTGCTTATTAAGGGTTATTGCAAGCGGGGTAAGGTTGATGAGGCAGAGAAGGTGCTTCGGGGGATGAAGGAAGATGATACATCATTGGTTTTGGATGAGCGTGCTTACGGGGTTTTGATAGATGGATTTTCTCGAATTGGTAGGATGGACGATGCGGTTCGAATTCGGGATGAGATGATAAGATTGGGCTTGAAGATGAACTTATTTATCTGCAATTCAATGATTGATGGGTATTGTAAGCTTGGCCAAGTTAGTAAAGCTGAAGGGTTTATGGTGAGTATGCAAAAGTGGAATTTAACGCCAGATTCTTACAGTTATAACACTTTACTGAATGGTTATTGCAGGGAAGGGCGTACAACTGAGGCTTTCAGGTTTTGTGAGAAAATGCTCAATGATGGTGTAGAGATAAGTGTAGTAACTTATAACACTCTATTGAAAGGTTTTTGTCGACTTGGTTTATTTGATGAAGCTTTGCACCTTTGGCGTTCTATGCTGAAGAGAGGTTTATCTCCTAATGAAATTGGATATGGTATTCTCCTCGATATTCTTTTCAAAATGGGGGATTTTGAGGGGGCTATGAATTTATGGAAACAGTTTCTTGCTAAGGGATTTACCAAATCTAGCATTGTTTTCAATACAATGCTTAATGGACTATGTAAGATGGGGAAGATGGTCGAAGCAGAGCAGGTCTTTGATAAGAAGAAGGAGCTAGGTCATGCACCTGATGGTATCTCGTGTAGGACCCTTGCAGATGGTTACTGTAAAGCCGGGGATGTCAATAAGGCTTTTCAAGTGAAGGATGTTATGGAAAGAGAAGCAATTCCCGCATCTATTGAAATTTATAACTCGCTGATTACTGGCCTTTTTAAAACAAGAAAGTTCAACAGAATATCAGATCTGTTGGATGAGATGCAGAATAGGCTAATAACCCCCAATACTGTAACTTATGGAGCTCTTATTACTGGGTGGTGCAGAGAAGGTATGCTAGATAAAGCTATTAGGGCATATTTTGAGATGACAGAGAAGGGATTAACTCCAAATATTATAGTAATTAACAGTATCATCAGTTGCATGTACAAGCTTGGAATGACCGATGATGCAAGTATGCTGTTGCAAAAGATAATGGATATCGATCTTGTCCCTGGCCTTAAATCTAAATCTGATATGAGACAGCCTGATGTCCAGGACATTGCAAATTCACTTGATGGAGTAGCAAAAACTTCCCTTCTTCCAAACAATGTTGTATACAATGTAGCTATTGCAGGAATATGCAAATTTGGAAAAGTTGAAGATGCAGCAGCTTTTATCTCTGTGTTGTCCCAACGAGGATTTACTCCCGACAGATTTACTTACTGTATCCTGATTCATGGTTTTTCAGTTGCTGGCAACATTGTTGAAGCTTTTAACTTACGGGATGAGATGATGGGGAAAGGTCTTCTTCCTGATATTACTATTTATAATGCTCTTATAAATGGCCTATGTAAATCAGGTAATATTGATAGAGCACTTAGCCTATTTAAGAAGCTTCACTTAAAAGGTGTGGTTCCTACTGTCATTACTTACAATACCTTGATTGATGGATATTGTAAAATTTGTAATATTCGTGAAGCCCTTCAATTGAAAGAGAAAATGATAGAAGCCGGGGTTTCTCCTTCTGCTGTTACCTATTCTACTTTAATCAGTGCTTTCTGTAAAGAAGGTAATGTAAGCGAAGCTGCAGAACTTTTGGATCAGATGGTGAAGGCAGGTGTGGATCCTAACTTTGCTACATACCGCACATTGATCCAAGGTCAGCTCAAGTCTGAAGCGAGAAATAAGATCTCTAATCTGCATGATATGATGCATATCATGAATCTCTCTTGTGGTTTCATGCCTCAGAAAAAGATGGATTTGACACAATTTTTGGCTTGCGATGGAGCTACTAAATCGAGCAACTTGTCTGAAGCTGTATGTTAACGCAACTTACAGATAGTTGTGACCTGCAGTCAATTTTCGGTGGATGGCGTGACTTGAGTGAGCCCACAGCTGTGCTCTCAAGCAAGCATTGATGTCTCTGTTTAATGGTGTGCAAAACAGCATGTTTTGATGAATGATATCTGGGAGGTCCAGGTATTATTGACTTTACTTAGCCAACTGCAGTTTTTTATTGCTCTCTCTGTCAAAAAATAACTGCCCATTTTGTTTTTGATGACAGTCATTTTGGGCTGGAGGGAGTATTAGCGTTCCTTGATTTGAATTTTCTTCTCTATCCTGAGCGTAGAAGACCTCTTTGATGGCAGTCTGCTCTTGTCATACTAGGGGGTGATTCGCTTTCATACTCATCATCCGCAAATTCATTGCGCACCCACTTCCAGAAATTTGAGGAAGCAGTTGCTCTTCACGCAAAAACTGCCTGGAGGTAATTTTCCTGATTTTGTTTCCATGCTACTCCCTCCATCCCAAATGATCTTCGCGTTTGACTATTCAAACTTTTTAAGGATATGAACACTTGCTTCACTAGCCATGCTTTGTTTATGCACTTTTAAGCCTAAAATGTAGAAATGTGAAGAACTTTTTGGGACAATGAGAAATGGTAAATGAGAAATCATTTTGGGATAGAGGGAGTATTTTATTTACCAGTTGATACCATGAATGTTGATGGTACAAATTGCTTTTATGGTACAAATTATTCTTGTGTATTGCATCCCTCCTTACATCTACAAATAGCATTGCACTCAAAATGTTGGTGTGCTACTTTGTAGTTTTGGGAATCGGAATGGAGCCTTGGTCTCTTTTTGCGATGTTACTACATTAAGTTGGGGATTATGCTGATATGCACATGTGCATACAAATCCCAATTTGTAACATAATAATTTTCCTTCTCCTATACTCCCTCCGTCCCATTTCAAATTGCAAAAGTTGCCAAAAAGGGTGTCCCAACTAAAATTGCAAAATCCAAAAATGGTAAGTTTTAACCCACTTGCACACTCACATCCACTAACCCACTAACTATTCTCTACCTCACTTTCTCTCTCCCACTCAACTATCAACACTCACAACACATCACCTTTTTCACTTTTTCCCTTAATCCCCGTGCCAACCTAGTATTTGCAATTTGAAATGGGACGGAGGGAGTATTATGCAATTGTTTTATACCATAGTCTGGAAACATGCGGACATACCATAGTCTGACAACATGCAACATACTTTATACAATTGTGTTTAGGGAGGGGCTAATACGACTACATTTTTTGCTTATCCACTACATTTTTTATTGATATACAATATTGCCCTTCGATATATTTATGAGTTAATAAAACATTATGCTGTACCAAATTAACCCTTTAAGTTTAGGTAAACCACATTAACTAAAAACCCTAAATTACGTCCAAGAGTAGAAAACTATACCATTTACCTCTTTAAACGAATAATCCTTGCAATATATTTTCAGAATGCTCAATTGCTCACAAAAGTGTTTGATTTCATGAACAAAAACATATTTTAGCTCTTCAATGAACATTTTGGTGGCGAGGCTCGTGAAGGGGAGGGGGTTCAAGTGGGTCGACAGAAAGGACTGAAGGAACAAATGGAAAAGGACGGAGAGGGGGGGTTGGATGGAGGGTCAAAGCACGGTAATTAGGTGTGGATAGTGTAGTTTGGGTGGAGGTTGGATGGAGAGGGGGATTGGATGGAGATTATAATTTTCATTGATTTCACTTGGGGTTTAGCTTTAGGGTTTGGGTAAGATGGGGGAGGGGTTGCAATGGCAGGGGAAGAAGACGCACATGGGTGAAGAAAGTTCCTGTTTTGCCAAAAGAATTTTTAATTTATTTTTTTTGAATATGATTATTGTTCTTTTGTTTTCTTCTTCTTCTTCTTCTTTTTTTTTTTGTTGGATTAATCGAATATGATTGTTTCACTACTAGTCGTGGATAATTTTTTTTGTAACTTTTTTCTTTTTCATTTTATTTTAAACCAACAACTTTCAATAACTAGAAGATGTAATATCTCTCTCTCCTAAAATGAATATTTTAAAAAATATATCAAAATTAATTTGATTAAAAATAATTTAATTATTTTTGAAATATTTATTTTGGGACGGAAAATTAGCAACAATTGGTTTTGCTTTTTTGGGCAAAACTGATATTTACATCTTGTATATATTCATTTCAAATAATCACTTGTTATGCTTTCTGGGAGTTTTTTTCTTCTATCTGAGTGTCTTGTTAATTTTTCTTGAGAAAGAAAATAGAGAAGGATAATAAAATGCACCAAAAGTACCTAAACTATAGGGGTTGTTTGGATTTAGTAACTTATCTCTTTTTTGACACATGAAAAATACCTTAACTTTTTTTGTGTGCAGCGGATGTACCTATTGCTAACGCCGTCCAAATTTGGCCGTTATCCACGCATGTGACAACTCACGTGACCTTTTTTAAAGGGTAAAATTGGAACTTCGATTGTGAGAGAATTTTCACAAAAAACTAAGGGGTTGAAATAATTTTTTTTTATTTCACATAACCCCTTTCCCTTTCCCCTTCCCTACCCGTCGACGACAGCCTCCCCACCCTCGTCTCCGTCCTAAAATCCGTCGACGCCGGCGAGTGCTGGCACAAGCACGGCAGTTTCCTCGACCATCTCCTCGACGTCTACCGCATTCTCAAGCTCTGGAAAGCACCTGACCCCGTTTGCCTCTGTGGTCTCTTCCACTCCGCTTACTCCAACTCTTACGTCAATCTCGCCATCTTCGATCCTTCCACCGGCCGTGACACCATTCGCGGCCACGTCGGTGACGCCGCCGAGCAGTTGATCCACCTCTTCTGCATCGTCCCCCGCTAGTCACTCATCCACGACTATCTCTTGTTCCGGTACAGTGATTCGGAGCTCGTCGATCAACTCAAGAAATCGGAGATCTCGGTTCGGAACTCCAAGGAGAAGGGGATCACCACCGGTGGCGGCGAAGAAGCCTGGAGGAAGAAATTGCAGTCGATCCTCCCGGCGAACGGAATAACAGTAAAGCACATAAAAACCGGAGAATTTTGGGTCCAATTTTGTGGGTAAATTTTTTTTTTATTTCACATTGTTACCGGATCTTGGGGAGATAAGGCGTTCAAGGAAGCCACCAAGTTCTGTAAACCTACTTTTTATTTCAATTTTGGCATTCTTAGGTCAGATCTGATTTTGATTTTTTTTTTGGTGGTGATGGTAGTTCCTACTGGTGGTGTTATTTTGATGGTGGCTGTGAATGACGGTGGTGAGGGGCAGTGCTGGGTGTTGGTGGCGAATAGTGTGGTGGTGAACTGGTGCTGATGGTGGCTGCTGTTCCTGTACATGAGCGGTGGTGGGTGGCGGTTTGGCTAGGACTGGGAAAGAGAAAGGGAAGGGGAAGGGGAAGGGGAAGGAGAAGGAGAAGGGGGTTAATTGAAACTAGAAAAATTACTTTTAACCCCTTTATTTTGTGAAATGATATCACACTATCCTTATTGTGTTTTGACCTTTTTGCCCTTAAGAAAGACGTTAACTTAACGGCCAAATTTGGACGGCGTTAGCAATAGGTACCTCCGCTGCACAAAAAAAAAAGTTAAGGTATTTTTCATGGGTCAAAAAAGAGATAAGTTACTAAATCCAAACAACCCCTATAGTTTAGGTACTTTTGGTGCATTTTTTCCTTTTTTCTTCTATCTGAGTGTCTTGTTAATTTTTCTTGAGAAAGAAAATAGAGAAGGATAATAAATAGAGTAAATAGAATGCATTTACCTTTTTTTTTTTTTTCCTGATACTAGTTTTTTATTAGTGAGAAATACATCGTTTATTAATGAGAGAAATAGATTTTTCATTAGTGAGGGAGAGAGATGATAAGCTTAAAAAGGGTAACTTGGACAATTCCTTTTGTACTTATAATTGGTCGGTTTTTTGAGGGCAAAGTTGCCTAAATCCCTAATTAGTCTTATTAAATATTGATGATGTAGTGGATAATCAAAAATTGTGGTGGCAGTAGCCCTTCCCTTGTGTTTATACCCAGAAGAAAAGTTCTGGAAGATGCCTCTCTCTCTCTCTCTCTCTCTCTCTCTCTCTCTCTCTCTCTCTCTCCATGCTTGGACTTTATGCTGTTTTATGGAATACATGCGAGTCTCATGTACGCTAAACCATTGTTGCTACTATGACTCATCCATCGGTAGTTATTAACCCCCCCCCCTCTCCTTCCCTGAAAATATTTGCCCATTTGACAAACCATCTTGAAATTCCTCTGTAACTAAAACGTAAGTGGGACAATCTTTTTGGGATGGAGGGAGTATCTAATTCTGACTTAGTCTGATAATTAAATTGATATTTAGCCTTAAAAGCCACATTTTAACTTAGTATGCTGGCGGGTAAGATATAATAACCTCTTTTAAACACTGGCTTTAGGCGTAAGATAGTGCTGGACGTCGTCTTTAAGTTACTAATGGGGATGATGTAAGAAGAAGTGAAACCTCCCCAAAGGGAGAGCTCTTGTTCAACTTTAGACCCAATCAACATAGAAAGTTATATTGTGTCAAACGTATTTACATACCCTCCGTCCCACTCAAAGTTACACAGTTTGGGCTAAGCACGAGAATTAAGGAAAAGTGTATAATATTGGTAGTGGGGTAGGTGTTGTGAGTATGAAAATGGGGTTGGAATTGTAAGTGGAGTAGGAATTGTGAGTGCCGGGGTTTGTGAGTATGACTAATGGGCCCCACTGAATAAAAAAGTATTATAAATTTACCATTTGTGGGTTGTGTCATTTCAACTGGGTTACCCAAAGAGGAAATTTTGTGTAATTTTGAGTGGTCGGAGGGAGTATATCTTATTACTATATCGGCACATCAAGTCATCAGTTTGAGATTGGGGATTTGGATCTACGACAGAAGTAATTTGTTTCCCAAATTTGTTTGGCCTTTATTGATTAAATTTATGGAGATAAATGATTAAAATGACACTCACCAAAGGAAATATTTAGACAGACAAAATTTGTTTGAGACAGACATTATGCGGACTTGTTAAGCAAAGGGCACGATTTTGTGCTGGAAATAATTTAGTTTTATTAGTCAAGGCATTTGTTCCAGTGTAGTTTATTTCTGGTGCTTTCATACCTGTACTTCAAGCAGAAGAATGAACAAAACAAAATTTCACTATCATAATGAAAAACAAGCATCTAAGAGTAAAGGAAATGTTATAGAAGTTGGAAACAATGGAAAATTGTTTCCTGTGTTGTTGGATATAGAAGTACTGGAGATGTTAATGTGTTGGTTCTCTAGATGAAAGGCTTGAGTTTTGGTTTATTATACTCTGATGATTTGCTTGAAATGAAGAATGAATGAGTAGTAGGGCGATTTTGGAGATTCTCTTAATATTTAAGGGTTCCTTATAATGTAGCATGTGCGACGGTGGTTGACATGATACTGGATCAATCACTAATGAAGGTATCCTTTAATTTCAAACGTTTGGTTTCAAAGGGGTTATATGATCGTTCATATTCAATAGGTAAATGAGGACCACTTTTGGGTTATCAGGGAGTGGAACATATTGGAAAGCAAAAAGGTTGCCATGTGTATGGATATATTCTTCTTTTTTCTTCTTTCCTCTTTCGATTGTAAGGGATTAAAAAATGTGGCAAAGCAGCATACCATATATGATGAATGGCTACAATTTTATGATAACACCCTTTCGATTAATGAAATGGCAGGCATACATTTTCAAGGTTCAGACCTATTCGCGCATACGGCGGAGAATGAAGGCCGTAAGGTTTTCGTAGTGAGAAAAGCAAATGACTAAAGGGAGCTGATTGAAGACACCCACACCTGTCTAGGTACACCCACCTTTGATGTACCCACCTAGCACACCGACTTCGAACACATCAGCACACGTGAATGGCACGCTCAGGCCCGGGTGGCCGGCATGACCCCTAGTTGGCCGGACGGCCACACATGGTTTTTAATGGCAATTTCGACTTTTGCCATGTTCTAAGTGACGATCATTCACCCTAAATCGCCCCTGTCACCCATCAGCGTAACGTGGGAACGTGAGAACAATCTCCCGCGAGATTAGCTCCCATTTGCACCCATTTTTTATCCCTTTTTCACTATAAATAGACCCCTCAAGTCTTTGGAAAACAGAAAGTGTTTCCCACACACAGATTCTACACGGTAAGAGACGACATCTATAGGCAACAGGGTATATTCAGCAAACACAGATTATACACAATTACTATAGGCAATTATACTCTCTAGCAAACTAAGCAAACACCCTGCCCAAATAACTTTCTCCCCAAAGAGTCATTCCAACATCATTCCCGTATATACTAGCCATTAAATCTCTTCCCCCACAAAAGAGATCGCTCTCTTTGAGAATCATCGCCCATCACCCTTGAAGAAGACTAAGGAACTTGGAGCGAACCAACTTCCCGAGGTTCTTCCTCAAGCAACGATCGGCAAAACGTAGGAGGTATAATTTCTCTCTCTTTTCGTTTTTAAATTGTTAAATTGTTCAATTTAAGCTTAAGAACACCAACACACACACTTCGAAAGACCGGTGTGTAGGACCGAGCGGATTGGGTGCCTATATTAACCCCTTCCCAATCTGTAACTAGACCTCTGAACGCGTACTTTCTATTAAAGAAGGTTTTCTATTGTTTTCCTCTTAAAAATAATGGTGGTGACTCTTTAAAAAGCAAAATGGGGTAAACCTCCACCCGGGATTAGATCGTCAAAACTCGAGCTACCCACACTGATGAACCAATTTCTACAATGCATTCGGATAGGGAGGATAAAGGTGGTAGTTATTTATTATTGGACAATTGTGCTCTGTTATATTGTTTGTCTTAAAGGGTGAGAGGAAAATGATTGAGTATATTTTAGGCGGAGGTGGTGTTTTATGTTATTAGTCATTCTTGATATAATGTCATTGTTAATGTAATATGAGAATAATTTCAACATATATGGACAGCGAGCGGGAGGGTAGACAGTAGATGATTTTCAAAGGGAAGTAGAAATAGTTGGTGTGGCTATGGGATGGGTCCCTTTGCTTTTAAATGAATGTCCATTTTTTGTGAAGTTACTTAATTCTCTTTGCCAATCATCAGGCTCTAGTTTAAGCTTAAACTCGTGATGTTTTATTGTGAGATTGTTAAGGTTATTAATGTGCATATGCCTCTAAAAAAGCTTAAATGTCAACTTTCTTATATTTCCATTCAGAGATGGATATTCATTTGGGATGGAGGGAGTGCTTAATTCCTGTTGAACCCAAAAAAAAAAAAAAAAAAAGCTACAAGACACTTTTTTTTTTTTTTTTGGCTAACGTTAGTAGTTTAGGAACTGGCTCATTCAAAGGAAGAAAGGCCCAATAATATACTACCTCTGTCCCAAAATAATTGTCGAAAATGCTCTTGATCAAGAGCAATTTCGGACATTCATTTTGGCTTCAAAGGAGTAGTACCTAAGTTCCTTAAGTTTTTTGATTCTATAAACAGCGTTCTGAACTTCTGATGAATGAATGAAATATATTGTTTAGAACAAATGTCGCTACATATGGATTTGATGTACTTTTTTGATCTTGGGAACTTCTAATTGGCTTTGTTTTGCTTCCTAGTTGCACTGATCATGATTTGTTTCAAACAGATGAAGATAAAGAACAGGACGGCTACAAGAAATACTGTGAATGAAGCAAAAGATAGGATTTTGCATGAGTCACTTGCAACAGAGGAAATAGAAGCTAGGAACAATGCTAATTCAAATATTGGTGATGTAATTTAGGAATCTGTTTTGGATTGGTGCCAGATAGCAGAAAAGGAGCAAGTGGAAGCTGGCACGGAAGTGATTGAGAGGATGTTAGAAAGAGATATACTCCCTCCGTCCCAGCAGAAGTGTCACCGATTTTTGGGACATGGGGATTAAGAAAAGGTAGTAGGGGTGTTGTAGAAAATGAAGAGAGAGAATGAGTGGGGTAAATAGTAGTGTTGGTTGAATAAAATGAGTGGTGGAAAATGAAGAGAGAGAATGAGTGGGGTTAAATGGTGGGGTTGGTTGAATATAAATATATTAAAACAATTCCATTTTGGGTAGTGACACTTGTGCTGGGACGGACCAAAAGGGAAATAAGTGACACTTCTGCTGGGACGGAGGGAGTATATATATAGCAAGGAAAGAATGCAAAATTGTGAATATAGAAATGGGAGATAATGAAACCAGTGGTAACAACAACAGTGCTTGTCTTTCTTTCTACATCTCTATTTTTTATTTATCATGGACTGGGAATTCTCAATATTTGAGGTTGCGTGCGTGGAAGGATTTATCTTGACAAAAGTGTAATGTTCTTTTCAGAAAATTTTAACTCAGGTTGTGAAGCTCTGGCAATTGTGTAAGACTTATGGGAGTATTTTAAGAGAGAGACCCGGGGGGGGGTGTAGAAGATTATCTGATATTTTTACAATTGTTTTTGTTGATAAATCATAGTCGAAGAGAGGTTGATAGTTATGGAGGTTTTAGTGATAATTTTTGCTTATGCGTTTTGAATTTATATTAATGGATGTCATTGAACTCATTTACTTTTCCTTATATGTTGATAATTTTATCATCTTGCTCGTATATGTATAATTTGGCTTCATATCTTTCGCACTATGTGAAGCGCAACCTTATGATCCATGGTCTTTAACCTCTTTGTCCAGCCCTCCCGGAAACAAGAATCTTGGTTCCTTCTCTATTCAAACTCTTAATGTCAAGGGGCCAAGTGGATCGTGAAAAGTGGATTTATGAAGCTTCAAGATAGAGGTGAAGCTGCTACACGGAAAATAGCGAGTAAGTCTTAAGGTAGATAATTTTATTGGTTTACTCACTAGCAAGCATTTTTGTTCAGTATTAAGTTTTTTCTTGGACCCCACGCATAGTGTGAGCTCTTGTAGCATAAGATTCTATTCTTTATTATTATTACTATTATTAAGGTTTCGTTGGTGAAAATGATCTTATTTGGTTTTCAAATAAGATTAAAAATACATCATAGATATTAAAGGCTTTTTTGTTAACCATTTACTTTCTAAAATTTTTGTTTCTGCTCCTATTTCTTGCTCAAAATTAAGAAATAAAATGCATTTTCAGTAGCCTTTTTCATAAAATTCGATATCCTCTTCTATATTGCATTTTCAGTAGCCTTTTTGTATCTCTCTAGATCTCCTTGCTTTCAATAGGAATGAAGCAAACCATGGCCCTAATTCGAATTTGACTTTGCTGGTAACCTTGAATCGGAGCCTAACTGAGTAATTTATAAGTAGTTACAATTGGGTGCTATTAATGCAACATGGGTAAAAATAAAATAAAATACGACATCCGTCCCAAAATAATCTTCCTAATTGTCATTTTTCATTATCCCAAAAATTTCTTCTCATTTTTACAATTTGGGTTTAAAAGTACATAAACAAAACATGGCTAGTGAAGCAAGTGTTCATATCCTTAAAAAGTTTGAATAGTCAAATGAGAAGATCATTTTGGGACGGAGGGAGTACTTTTGATTTTTGTTATGTTAACCATAGAAAGCTTAATTTAAAGGGTAGCAGGGTTTAACTATGAATCCTTAATTTACTTTGTTTATTGATTTGATTAAGTTGTTGAAAGAAGTGGAATTTTTTGGAAATTCATGAGATCAGCTATTAAGGAGGGGATGAACACGTACTGCAGTTACCATTGGGGTAGTGATAAACAAGGAAAATACGGAAAAGACTTTTGAGGCAAGATTATGAGATAAAAGTTTTTGCCAAAACACATTTTTGTTTTTCATTTTTTAGGCAAGATTATGAACTAAAAGTGTTTGCCAAACACTTTTTTGTTTTTCAATTTTTGGTAGATAAGAATGAGAATGCATAATATAGTGAAAAATATATTTGTCTTTCCAATTAAAGCATAGAAACAGAAAAGGTTGCTAACACTACCTAAATGAGTCCTGAAATAAATGTCATAGTTGACAATTCAACGTTTTTAAGCTTTTAGTTATGTTTCCTTGATTGCCCTAAGGTATTCATATGGATAGAGTGGCGCTTCTCGTGGCATTGCAGTGTTTTTGTGTGTTAAAAAGGGTAGTATAGGAAGATCACCAAACTTGACCTCCTATTTTTAGTAACACGATATTTACTTTGGGACAGACTAAATTGGAAAGTATGACATTTATTCTGGGACAGAGGGAGTGAGGGAAAGTATGTATGTAAATCTTACTATCCTTTAAGGCCGAGGAAGAGTTTCTAAGGACTCTTCATCTTATATTAGTATGTTTTAAGTTGTCTATTCATCAGGGTATAAGTTTTGTTCTTTGTCCTATAAATCAAATATTATCTTATCTTTTAAGCTTAACATTTGCTCATTTATTTGTTTTCAGATTGTCTTTTTCGTACGAAAAAGAAAACTCATCGACCCCATGAAAGTGAGATTGAGAGAAATGACAGTAATGCTTGACCGAGATATGTGAAACAGACAACTCACCAGGCGAGAAGTGCGCTTTCTCATCTGTTACATGCTAATTGCTTACGAGTAAGAATCTTACTGCCACCGACGGTCTTTATTTGTTAAATTAATGAATGATTTAATGATACTTACTCTTAAAATAATCAATCAAAGTTTATACTCGAACAAAAACCGACCAATATAGAAGTAATTACTGGCAAGTCAACTATGTGTGAGATTCACATGCTAAGTCAACCATGTTTTAAGGATCTTTATTATAAGTACTAAGTAGTAGTATTGATTATGTTTGTGGTAAACGACTTTTGGTTATTTGGTTGTTAGCGTAAGGATTACATTCTACCTAACAAGCCTGTTTTTCAAACTAGCATTCTTTAGTTTGAGCCTTGAGGAACCTCTCTATGAAGGAAACCGACAATATTCCATCCTTCTCTCTTCTCTCACTCTCAATTTCTACTTAATTATTTTGTTCTATAATGGTCGATCAAAGCATTTTACGCGTAGTTTTTTACACGAGTAAATTCCAAATTTGGTCATATTTTAGGGATTTCGATGCGTATTTTTCTTTTTAGTATTATTATAGAAGCATTTCATGTGTAAATGAGACAAGTTATGGCTATGCAGTAACAATTCAAAACAACAAACGTGATGACAAGTAGTGGATTTTGACTATGTCTAAAATGTGATTTAAATGAATTTTAATTTAGTCACTCAAATATTGAAACAGGGAGATCCTAAAGCCTGCAACTGCAAATGATAAGCTAAATTCGTAGCCGTCCATCAAGTTTAGGAGTGTATATTTCAGGGGATTGTGTTTTTATTTTGTAAGTTACACTTGGCTAATTTAGAACCTTTCAATTTGACGAGTTGATGTGTACTATAAGTGATCCAACGGTTATACGTTAATTAAAACTAAACTTATTTTAATGTTAACAATGATGCATATCATTAGATCATTTGTGGTACACAAGTGGTATACAAAAAGCGGTAAATAGGATCTCATCTCCAATTTGACGTGCATTAATAATAAGTTTCAAAATTTTACGTATAGAATTATATTTTCATAAATTACTGATTATATAGTTGAAGATGCATCAAGTGGGACGGAAGAATTATTATCTTTTTTTTTCCTAAAAAAAAATGATAAGATATCAAAAATATTTGGACAAACGAGACTGAGTACTCTCTTTAAACATGACAACCATGATTTCCTTTTTCAAATTTTGCTATTTGGATGTTTCTTCTTGTTTATTGGCTATGACAACCTATTTTGTTGTAATTATTACTTAACACCAAATTAATTTAATTTTATAATCGAACGCCCAATTAAAAAGACAAAAACTTGTGTTAGACGGTCTCACATGTGAGACGGGTGTCGTTGAGAGAGTAAATGGTTTGCCCCCTATGGGTGGGGTGGGGCGAGGCAAGCCCATTTTCTCTCCCATCGAAATCCGTCTCATGTGTGAGACCGTCTCACACAAAACTTCCTCAATTAAAAATTGCATACCATGTAAAAGTATGAGACCCAAGCCACTAAAATATTTTGAAATAGCAACGCCAATATAAGCATCAAATGTAGCTGGCAAAGCTATTTTATATCATGGCAATAATGAGGAGGCAATACCCCGAGAAATTCCACTTTTCTATTTTTATTTGATCTATATGGAAAACAATTGATTCGACCATTGTATTTTCACTCGACTTTTGCTTTAACCATCACATTTTTTTTTTTTTTTTTTTTACGTAACCACTCTATTTTGGAAATCCTCTTATCCCGATCTAAAAAGCGCGGATTTGGACTCGGATTAGTGACGGATTAGACACGAATTTGTGGTTGCAATGCGAGGTTTTCCAAAGTAGAATGGTTTTTATGCCAAAAAATAAAGTATGATGGTTAAAGTGAAACTCGGGTGAAAGTACGATGGTTGAAAATGAATTAAAACGTAATTATAAACACTAAAAATTCAGAAAATAAATTCTTGAGATTTGAAATAAAGACTGATTATTACATTGTTGAAATCCTTAAATAAGAGTATCTTTTGTTTGTCTATCATAATCAACCTTATATCATAATTTTAACTTGATAATTACTTTTAAAACTTGGTTCATCATAATATTTTTGTAGAATTATCTCTCTTCTTTCTGGTGAAATAGGCTAATCAGCTGGCAAGTAGTGACTTTCCAGCCACTTCTTTTTGAAGCCATAAGCTTTTTTATTTCAACTCATTACATTGAGTAATATTTATATTCCACAAAAAAGTACTACTAGAAAACACCCTTTTAATACCTAACTGGATTTCTTTTTATGCAGAATTGATGTTCAATTAAGAAAGAAGCTTCTTGCAAGTGAATTAAACAATTACTCCGTCCCATACTTATTACTACCAAATGGGAGTGCACGGGGATTAAGAAAATATTTTGGAAAAGTAAGTATTGTGAGTGGATAGAAGAGAGAAAATAAGGAAATTGATAGTTGTTGTGAGTCAATAAGAGAGAAAAAAATGAACATTTTGGGGTAAGTAGTAATAAGTATATGACGCCCAAAATGAAAATAAGTAGCTATAAGTATGTGAATGAGTAAATTGCATAGACATCCTTGTAATAGAGATCATTAATTTACATCAATCATTATAAAGATGGGATCATTAGTAAATTTACTTTTAGTTTTGTTGGACTGGTTTGATCACTTTTTTTTTTTAGTGCAATTGGGCAAATAATATCTTGTAACCTAGCTTGCCTTTGTAAGTTTTTTTCAGTTCACTTTCTTTATTTTGACAAAACACGAAATATCATATTTACAGAAAAGAGCCTCACTTTCGAGTAATAGGAGTATCAATTACAAAGGTAAATATAAAGTCACAAAAAAAATCACAAAATTTGGCTTACAAAATGAGGTGTCATGGTTTTTATTGATGTTTTTAATTAAAGTGTGCCGGGTCCACAACCACAACCGATGCAACTAATAAAACATAGTAACTTTATTTTGTATCCATCATTTTGTAAAATTCTTTTGTGCCCCTATCATTGCCCCAATTACAAATACACCGACTGAATAAAAAGTGATGGAATTCAATTAGATTATACTTTAACATCTGACTATATAACAGCTGTGATTTCAGCTAGCTTAATAAAATTATAAAAAAATAGTTTTAGTAAAATTGTCAAAACTGATTTCAGTGATGCATAAAATTCACAAAATATTACCTGCAAAACCCGATACTCAAGTAAATCCGAAAAGCCCGCAATTTTGTGGACTTATTTTATTATTTTCTCAAAATTATGAATTATAATACTCCTATTCTGATTATATTGTCTGAACAAAATGTACAAAGTAAATTAAAAAAAAAAAAAAGCAAAAAATCAAACAGAAGAGAGAAAAATCCCTTCCTTCTTTTGCCTTTCTGTTGTAACTGTATAGCTTCCACGAGGCTCTGACTGACAGGATGATCATATCACCGTCATCTTCACCATCTCCGTCCACCGTCCACCACCATCCGTACTTTCTGTACAGATCATTTTTTATTCATCTTCTATATTCAAAATTTCCCCCAAAATTAATTTCTCAAGAATCAAATGAATATGGAGGCTTCAACAGATCATATGGAGCCCAAAGAGCATCAAGTGGACATGGCCGATTAGCGTCAAGCCTGGCCCAAGGTTTACCTTTCCCACTCCAATGTAGTAGACTCACCGGCCCTGGATGTAGATCCCGACAAAGCCCACGGAAGTTATCGCCGCCGAGCCCATGTTGATTCCACCGGTGATTCACTGGCGCTATGTTTCCGGCGAATACTAGCAAGAACGGCGGCAACGACCCTAATTCGTATATTCTCATTCGCTTCTGAAGTTCCATCCATTCTTCAATCTTGGTGGTGTATTCGCCGGCGCGCCACCGGTCAAGGTCAATGACCATGACTCCGGTGTTGAAGTAGCAGGCCTTACGATTAGCGAAGGTTAGGGACAGAGAGGGGTTGGACCAAAAGGTAGGGGTAAAATAGGGAGTGAAATTAGCGTTGCAGTATTCGGGTGCGGCGAGGACGGCGTGATCGCCGAGGGGAGTGGCGGCGAGTTTGGCAATGTCGTCGACGAGGACGAGGTCGGAGTCGAGGTAGACAACTTTGCGAACGTGGAGGGGGAGAATGTTGGCTAAGTAGCTGCGAGCGTAGTTGAGGGGGCAATCGAGGGCGGAGCGGATGGAGGTTGAAATGAGGCCGGCGACGAAGGAGTCGTCGAATGGGTAGAGTTGGAATTTCAAGTAAGGGAATGAATTGGCGATGGTGGCGCGTAGGAGTGACGCGTTGGAGGAGGCAGAGGTGATGAAGTGGAAAGCGACGTTTTGAGGGCAAGAAGAGTGTTGGAGGACGGAGAGGATGGCGGCCATTGAGCCGCGGATGTAGGCGGCGTCTAAGGTCATAGCCACGTGGACTGGATAGTCAACGGTTGAGTCAAAACTGTCCTCCTCGGTTTCCTCATCGTCGGTGGGGGAAGGGCACTCAGGGGAATTGTAAAATTGAGGGGCTTCTCTGAACTGTTGTGAAATGGAAGTAGTAGCGCCACCGCCACCGTTTGCGGTGGCGAGAGAGATGGAGAGAGAAAGAAGGAGGAGAAGTAAGAGTGATGGTTTATGCATTGTGGGAAGGGAAGGGAAGTTTAGATTTTGGAAATGAGGAAGAGAGGTTTATATTTAGGAAAATGGAAAGTGTGTGAGAGAGAATGTGAGAGGGAGAGTAGGGGGTTGGTTGATTGAGTTTGAAGGTATAAACACGGTTTGGTAATAAAGAAAAGGAAAGAAACAGCTGGCTGGGAGTCGCCGGGCCAGATTTTGTCAAAGGGAAGGGAGGCTTCGGTTCATACTAAAAATCCTCACTTTCTTGTTCCACAACACTTCACTCTAATGATAATACTAATTCTATTCAAATGAGTAGCAATCCCCGATACTCAATTTTATGCACATTGTTATCAAACATAGAGAGTATGTCATTTTTCCAATCATCTACCCGACAAAATCCATGACTAATGAATTAATTTAACTCATTCATACATCGTATCGTGTAATCAATATTTGAATGCTAAAGGATTTGTAACATATTCTAATTTGCATCATATTAGTTAATGTTAAAGTACGTAAAAAAAATCACTTGGGTTGATCATCATATTCAAATGCGATAACTGGCCGAATATTTTTAAGCATTTACAATTCTATGCATAAACACATCAACACAGTATACTATAAACTATGAATAATTGTTTTATTAATACATCATTAATACTATTATTATGAAATTTAATCGTTACTATAGTAGTGTGACAGCATGTTGTATCATAACAAAGTTAATAGTAAACTTTATGGAACCGGCAATGTAGATGTTCCAAATTCATTAGGTTTTATTCGTAATTCGTTTTTCAAGGTTGTGGGGCCCTAAGTTGGAACTGTACTTTTCACTATAACTATTGATCAAATGAAACAAATGATTAATAACACTATGTAAGAAAAAGAAAAAAATTGGATTTGAAAAACAATGGATTGGGCATTGTCGAAAAGCAAGGCAGTCCCTTTTATCAAGTCTTACATTTTATTAAATCATGATCATTGTTGATGAGAGTGGATGAGAAGTAAAAAGACGATCATGCACTGCATCAACTGATATAACACAAACTGATACAATCGTTTCGAAATCAGACCGCCCTACCTAAGAACTGCACCTATCCGGATTCAAGAATACTTATGCTTGCATGATGTGCATTGTGAATTGATGATTAAAACATTAAAATCGAGGGGTCTTAGCTTTAAAGTAGATGGACCAATAGCTTGACTTTAGTTCTAACTTTAAGATGCCACTAGTGCCACGAATTCTGTGGATCTGCTTATGTATTTTACACACTTGATGCATTATAAAGTAGTATTACGTTTAAGATTTTAAAATATTGTTAAAACTTGTGTCGATTTTCTGTTCATATGGCATTAATTTATAGGGCAATCGACTTTTTTAAGTATTGTACTTTGGTTTAATTTCACTTTTAATCATCGTTGTTTTTTTAGCAGGTTTAACTTATCTACTTAAATTACGCACTCAATCTTCTAATCGATCTTAACTCCATCCAAAATCGTTAGAAAAATCTAATGAAAACTAACGGGTTTTAACAATTAGGGTTAGCGTTTCATATTTATAATTTGCATTATGTGCCTGAAGAACAATTAGGGTTAGCGTTTCATATTTATAACATGTATATGGTAGTGGGGTGTTTAATTTCATCCACGTAAGATCCACCTAAGGATACAAACTCGTCACTCGTTAAATCCAGTTAGTTTTCGTTAGATTTTTTTAACGATTTTGAATGAATTTAGAGCCGATTAGAAGATTGAGTGGATAACTTAAGTAGAGAGGTTAAACCTTCTTTAAAAAAAAATGGCTAAAAGCGAAGCTAAATCAAAGTACAATAATTAAAAAGGTCGATTGGCCTAATTTATACTCACTCGTTTCAAATAATATTTTCACTTTCTTTCTTTTCTTTTTTTGAATAAAAGAATGATTGTAGTGGAACTAAGGGTGCAAAATTGTATTAAACCATCATATGGAGAAATGAAGTTGTACCTAATTGTACTCAACGCTCTTTGTCCGTATCACTTTTCTCTGCACAAACAAGAGCGGCTTTCATCAACTAGTATCGCCTCTAGATGGGAGTGAATTAATCACTCGTGAAATTTACACATTTAGTATACCATGATGCTTAGAGGAGCAGCAAACACAGCTAGATTGATAACTGCACACATCCATCCTACAAGTTGAACTCTCTGAGGACCCGTTACCAAGTAGAGGGAGAGTAGCATGAAAACACAAAGTCCACCCACATTGAACAATAGTATCAACCTCAATGTAGAAATCTGCATGATAAATTTTGTCATACCGTATTTCTGATTTCTAAGTATATAATTTTTCATTTTTTTTTAGACTTCATTTATTTCCACAGTAGGGAGGCAGAGTATGACCTTAGTTTTCACGGGGGCGTAGATGATGTAGACGGAGAGATATATTAGTTCTATAAAACCTCCGAAGCCATTGATGGTGACAATCATGTATGCATTTGTCTTGAGAAACGCATAATATAGAAGAATTGCTGCACTGAAGAGCGCTACCACATATGGTATGGACTCATACCCTTCTGACGATTTCTTTTTGTATATCCTGTAAAATGTTGGTCTGAAAGAGATTGGATAACTAACATATTACTCTTATCAAGTTAGAAAACACGAATATTAAATTTTTCATGTGTTAGATGTGGAGCCAAAAACAATGTCATCAACATATATTTGAGCTATGACAAGGGTTTTACCATTTCTTAAGATAAAAATAATCCTATCGGCTTCTCCTCTAACAAAACCATAATCCAACAGAAATTGAGTTAAGCGACCATACCATGCTCGAGGAGCTTGTTTCAAGCCATATAATGCTTTTATAAGCTTATAAACATGGTGTGGCTTGAATGGATCTTCAAAACCTTTTGGTTGTTCAACATAGTTTTCTTTATCAATATATCCATTCAAAATAGCTCATTTCACATCCATTTGATGCAATGTGATTTTAAGATAGCAAGCTATAGCCAAGAGGAGTCTTGTGGACTCAATTCTAGCCACAAGTGCGAATGTCTCATCATAATCGATACTTTCGGCTTGTGTGTAGCCTTGAGCCACAAGACGAGCTTTGTTACGAACAATGTTACCCATTTCATCACTTTTGCTTTTGAAAATCCATTTAGTCCCAATAACATTGGTGTTAGCGGGACGGGGGACTAAAGTCCAAACATTATTTCGGGTAAATTGTTCAAGCTCCTCTTGCATAGCTTGAATCCAAAAATTATATTTTAAAGCATCAATCACATTCTTAGGTTCTAAGGTAAAAATAAAACAAGAGTACTTCACCTTTGCATATGTGGTAGACATACACACATACCTTACCATTTCCCGGTAATTGATTGGTTCTTTGTTTCTTGTTTGAATTCCTTCATTTACTTCCCCTATTACTTGTGTAGAAGGGTGATTCCTTATTATTCTGGCTGGGGGATCTCTCCTTATAACTTCATGAACCTCTGCACCGTCTGGATTTTCTTCTTCTGTTTCAGCAGCTGTACTGGAATCAGGTGTTACCGGAAGTGTTGCCTCGTCAATGGTAACACTTTGGTCAGCACCTGCTTCATCAACAGAATTTGAATTTTCTCTGTTATCATTTTGTTCATCTAGCAGAGTCAAGGGAGGTTCCTGAGGTCCTTCACCTGCAATACTCGACAGGTCATCAAATGCAATGTTAACCGATTCTTGGATAGTTTTCAACCTTAGATTGTACACCCTATATGCTCGACTATCTTGAGCATACCCAAGAAAAATTGCCTTATCACTCTTAGAGTCGAATTTTTTCAGTTGATCCCGGTCATTTAAAATGTAACATACACACCCAAAAACATGAAAATAGTGAACTTTAGGCTTCTTGCCATTCAAAATCTCATAAGGTGTCATTGTGGTACCAGTTCTTAAGAAAACTCTATTTTCCGTGTGACAGGCGGTATTTAGTGCTTCGGCCCAAAATCTTTTAGAAATTTGTTTAGAAAGCAACATTACTCGGGCCATTTCAAGTAAAGTCCGATTTTCCTTTCGGAAATCCCATTTTGTTGAGGAGTTTTGGGTGCTGAAAATTCATGGTGGATTCCCATTTTCTCACAAAAGGAAGAAAAGGAAGTATTTTCAAATTCTTTACCATGATCGGTTCTTATACAAGAAACAGAAGCACAAAACATGTTTTTGATTTTTGAGTGTAAGATTTTAAACTTTCAAAAGCCTCAGATTTTTCTTTCAAGAAAAAGATCCACGTGAACCTAGAAAAATCATCAACAACAACCAAAGAGTATTTCTTACCACCCAAACTATCAACCTCAACTGGACCCATTAAATCCATATGTAAAAGTTGAAAACAATGTGTTGTTCCAGAGTACTGCTCATGGTATTGGGCAGCACTGTGGGCAACACGAGTTTGTGTGCCTTTAAGACAACCTTCACAAATGATTTTGTTTTTAAAATCCAGAGTAGGAACTCCTTGAATAGAACCAAGCTTAACAATTTTTTCAATGTTTCGTAAATTTGCGTGTCCTAACTTTTGATACCACAAAGTGGTGACATCAACTCTCACAGAGTTGCATACCTGCTTTTGTCTTCAACACAATAACAATTCTCGGTTGATCTAATACCTGACATCACATACGTGTTAGTACGATCAAAGACCTCACAAGTATTTTTATTAAATTCACCTATAAATCGTCGTCACAAAGTTGGATTATACTAATTAAATTAGCTACAAGACCATCTACATGTAAGACATTTTTTAAGGTGGGGAAACCCGACACATTTAGTGTACCTTTCCTAATTATCTTGCTCTTACTTCCACCACCATAAGTAACATTACCTCCAAGAACATATTCATAGTCTTTTAAAAACAATTTTGTTCCCGTCATGTGACGTGAACACCCACTATCAAAATACCATGAACCTTCAACATTAGTTCTTAAAGCAGTAAAAACAACATCACATTTTTTATTGTTTTTAGGTCTCCATTCTTTCTTTCTTTGATTTTTGTTTCTCTGATAAGCAGTATTATCAGAAGTGGTGGGTAACACTTCAGGTAACACTGAGGAACTGGACTGATTTCTTTTCAGAAAAGTATGACAATTGTTTCTAAAATGTCCAGTAGTGTGACAATAAGTACACACTTTCCCTTTGTCAGTGATTTTGAAAGAAGAAAAATCATTATCTTTTCCACGTTCATTTACAAAACATGTTTGATTATCTTCCAAAGATAAAGAAGAGATAATTTTATCTAAAGAATCTTGAAAACCAATACCTGCCCTGAGAGGTTTACTTAACATGAGGATCTCATCCAGTTTGGTAGACCCCGTGTTGAGTTTCTTGAGAGTGGTTTCGGCTAGAGACAATTTGACCTTGATTTTTTCCAGCTCAGCATCCTTCTTCGTGAGTTGGATTTCAAGGTTAGCCACGCCAAGACTTAGTTGCTGAGTTTCTTTGGTCAAGAATTGCACCATGCTATGCTCCTTCTTGTATTCTTAAAGAATGTCTTCATAAAGGTTCCTCAATCCTCTTATGAGTTCATCCTTACTCATCTCAGCATCATCTTGAGAACTTCCTACATCCAGATTAATAGACCCCACAAAACAAACAGAATTAGTAAGATTGAAATCATTATACATGCTGGGTGTTATCACAGGTTTTACCCTACTTGGGTTATCACTTGGGATAGCACTTTCTGTGTCCGAGTCACAAACAGTGACAAACATGGTTGTCTCATCTGGGTTTTGAGCATGGTCCACTCCTTCTTCTTCATTGTCACTGAGAGACACCCATAAGCCTTTACCCTTCTTCCTCAGATTGTTTGCGCATTCATTAGCATAGTGTCCCCATCCCGAACACATATGGCATTGAATGGAGTCAAGTTAATTGGAATTAGAACTTGACTTATCGGAGGATGCCCTCCGGATTGGGTTTGCTTTCTGGGTGGTTGGGAGTGACCTTCTTGGCATCGAATCATACACATTGGTTTGTTGCTCCTTTGCTTTTACCTGCACATTTTCTTTGTTAAACTTTCATAACATAGAGTTATATTTTCTAGCAAGTAAAGAAACACTAGCATTTTCATCAATTTCTTCAAAAACCTCTTCTTCCTCATCTTTTTCAAAACTCGAGGGTTTTATTTTCAAAGCAACACTTTTTCCTTTAATAGCATCACTTTGATCAGAAAGGTTTAATTCGAAATTTTGCAAAATACTCATCAAAGTATTTATATCCATGGTTGCAAGATTGTGAGCCTCTTCAATAGATGAAACTTTTATATTGAAGCGCTCAAGAAGAGTTCTAACTGCTTTTGAAACAAGTTGTTTGTTAGTAAAAGGTTCACCCAAAACTTGACATTCATTAGCAACATCAAAAAGTTTTTCAAAATATGAAGTAATATCTTCATTTTCACTCATCCTCAATCTTTCAAATTTGCTAGTGAGCCCTCTAAGCTTAGTTTCACGCACACTACCATCCCCTTCACAAAATCTTTGTAAAGTATCCCATGCCTCCTTAGCAGTGGGAGTATTTTGAATGAGTTTAAAAATATGCATATCAACCCACTCATAAATGGCATTAAGTGCCTTTTCATTAAAACTAGCTAGGTTGTTTTAACAATTAGGGTTAGCGTTTCATATTTATAATTTGCATTATGTGCCTGAAGAACAATTAGGGTTAGCGTTTCATATTTATAACATGTATATGGCAGTGGGGTGTTTAATTTCATCCACGTAAGATCCACCTAAGGATACAAACTCGTCACTCGTTAAATCCAGTTAGTTTTCGTTAGATTTTTCTAACGATTTTCAATGAAGTTAGAGCCGATTAGAAGATTGAGTGGATAACTTAAGTAGAGAGGTTAAACCTGCTTAAAAAAAAAACGATGGCTAAAAGCGAAGCTAAATCAAAGTACAATAATTAAAAAGGTCTGAAAAAACAAGTCAATGGCTTAAGTCAGAAAGGAAGTGATATCAAAGGTGTTGTCACTACAACGATATCGCTTCGGACAACACTTAACACACACGAACAGAAAACAATTTCTGAAAAGAGTTTGCAGTGGAAAAATCACACAAGAATTATTTTTCTCAAGATATATAAATTATATATCTTGAGGGATGCCTCAAAATGCGAGACCTTTACTAATAATATGAAATGAGTACAAGGCCGAGAGTTCCCTAATGCTATTACAATGAAAGCTTTGTGGAACGACTAAGACTATACACGAGACCCTATCCTAGCCAAGACAAACTTATAATCAACAATTACAAGAATGGAGATTGGGAAGACGGGGTTTATCGGAACCAAGGAGTGTATAGCCTTTCTTGTGTGAGAATGTGTGTTGTATTTGCTTCAAGTGTTGTATCTTCAAACACATCCTCCCTTGCTATTTATAAGCTTGAGAATACTTGGGGAATACACAAATATGACTGGGTTAATGTTGAAAAACGTGGTGTTTGGGGGTGAATTTCTCCACATGTCCATATTTGTAGGAGCTAATTCTTGGTTCCCAAGTCCAAGCATACCCGACTTGTACCTTCTTGCTATCCATGCCTTGTACCTTCTTGATCAACAACTCAGCCCTTTGAATGGGTCAAATACCATGTGTTTGTTGTTGAGAAAATCTCACATGTTTATGGATAAAATCCTCTTTTATCCATAACTCTTTATTTAACTTCCTTGCAATATTCTAGCATAGTATATACCTGAAATGGACCAACAATAAACACAAAACTTGCATAAATATTAGACATTAGTACAACAATTATTTATAAAGCAAATATTCAAATATAATCCCAGACAGTCCGTCGGTATCACTGGGACAGAGTTGGCAGCACTTGTGGTATCACCACGTTCTGCACTTACAATCTCCCCCTTAATTGGATATTTCTTCACAAACTAAATAATGCTGTGACCTGCAAGACAATGTTAGCCAACAATACAGAATATACATAAATTCTTCCCACAAAAATTAACTCCCCCTCAAAGAGGCGAGTCAACCGAAAACAATTGATTTTGACATAGTTTTAAAACCAAATACTATGATTAAAACTAAACATCTAAAATAAAATCAAAAGTTATAAAATCCAAATCCCGAAGTGTAACACACTTCAACCACATAAACAAACCAACAAAACAATTGTTTCTAGAACCACCACAAAGTTTTAAAACAATCATCATAAAAATTGTTTTTATCAACCATCACCATCTTTAAACTGCCTCCTCCTCGTCCTCGTCCTCGTTGCCTTCTTGAGTATCATCACCTCCAATACCTGCATCAGCACCCTGGGCAGCACTTGCAGCAGCATTTTCTCCCCCTGTTTGTGAAGAAAGATGTGTAAGGAAATTCTGAAAATCTGTGTGAATCTACATCCATGTCTGTACTTGAGTGCCCACATTCCCAATTACCCTTTGTAGAACCTGTATTACAGTTACCTTTGGTACCATAGTAGATGTGCTACCAGAAGTGTTGACAGCACTTTGGGTAGCACCTGGTGTATCTGTAGGAATGGGAAAAGTAAAGTCTGGAGCAGAAGGCTGAGCTTGAGATGATGTACCCTGAGTAGGAAGAGTACTTGAACCTGAAGCTTAGGACGGTTTGGACCAAGGAAGATCTTTGTGCCTATTTCCTTTCTTCAATTGATTATCAACAACATAGAAGCTTGGGCCGGAGAAAAATACATCGGAAGCCTCTATAGAAAACTTTTGGAAAGTAAGGACACGAAAGATCAAGGAGGGATATGGAAAATAAGATGGGTCTTTTCTTTTTGGCCAAGAAGCGAGGTGCTTAAAAACGAGATTCCCAAAATTAAAAGGTTTGTTTTTCCCTAGCCTATACAAAACTTTGGCTTGTTCCATGGTAAAATTTTGCTCACTTTTTGTAGGGAGCCAATTAAGCATGCAAAGTTTGTGCAAAACCGAATAGAGCGAGGTGAGCTTAGAGGCGGGAAATTTAACCTTGGGATCCGTTGGCCATTCTCGGACTTCATTGTGGGTTAGGAACTTGGCCATGACATCCTTATTAGCATAAAGACTCTCTTCAATAATATTTGGCATACCTAAGGCTTTGTTGATTATATCCGGGTTAAATAGATAAACCTTACCCCTCACAAAAACCTTTCCAAAATCAGGAGAGAGCTCATTATCAAGATTAGGGCTCAAGTTTTCATAAAAATTCCTCACAACTTTGTCAACATAAGACTTGGATTGGGTATTAGGGATCAAAAAATTTCGGTCCTCAAGAAATTGAAACACACCATTCTTTTTTAAATCAACTTCATCAATGTTCCTCTCTTCCCAGAATAGGGTTTTACTATGCTTTAACCAAAAAGCCATACCCATTTCTTTGATAAATTCAAGAGAGAAATGCGGTAAAGGAAAAGCATTATCAACCTCTACACTAACATCCTTATTATCAGAATCTTCAGACGAGGAATCAGAACCATGAGAAGAAGGAAGGGGTACCTCTTGAGTTTTGGACCGAGTCTGAACAGAGGCTGGTGTTGCCAAAGGTGTTGACTTCTTCTTGGTAACACTTTGGACAGCACTCTGGATCCCTTTGCCTTTAGCCAGTCTTTGTTGTGCAGTAGCTAGGGTTTCATCAACCTTGTCAACCCAAGTATCAAAGTCATCATCAGACTGCTCTTGTTCGGCAACAAAGTTCTCATCCGAAGCATGGGTTGATGACAAGCTTTGAGAATCATCCTCTGAAACATCAACAGGGTCAGAGGCGGTGTTGGAGTTGGACTTGTTGAAGATGGCCCTTAGCCTGCTTGAAGTCCTCTTTTTTGGAGCTTGGGCGGCCGGCGGTTGAGAAGATGATGGGGCTTTCCTCTTCTTCTTAGTTGCCTTGGTGGTTGTTGCAGCTGGATGGGAAGGAGCCACGACAGGAGGAGCTTGTGCAACTGGAACTGGAGGAGGACCAGACACAACAATGGCGATGTTCGGCGGTGATGTCACGGGTGTTGCCGCCGGTGATGTCTCCATTGGTGAGAAAACCCTAGGTACACCACTAGGGGAAATCTCCATGGGCTCAGATGAGGGATTGGATTGGGAAGCCATTGAAGAAAAAGAGAAGAGAAGGAAGAAATTTTGAAGAGGGATTTTTAGAGATTGATGGAGTGAGAGAGAGAGACCGACGAGGGAGAGAGAGATCGGTGAGTGAGGAGGGGGGAGGGTTTAGGATATTTTTAGGAAGTATTCAAATGGAAAGTAAATACCCATTATAAGATAACTCTCCCTATTCCTAAAAACACTCAACTCCCCCTATTTCCTAGCTAGAAAGATTAACTCTATCACAACACTCACATTTTAATCAAAATAACCGGTCATTATCCCCAAAAAATAGCATTTTTTTATTTTATTTTTTTAAAGAAAAAATAGGTAAATTCGGCATAGGTAAGGCTCCCAAATATTTTGAAATTCAAATTAAATTAAGACTCCAAAATAGTAGGGATATAGTTACCTAATTAGATTTACCAAAAAAAATGATTTAATAAAGACTTTTTGGAAATCAATAAACTCCACAAAATTAAGGGACTTTTGGACTTCCCAAATTTAATTATTAATTCCGAAAATAAATAAATAAAAAACTAATGTGGCACATACTAATGTGTTATCGGCAATGATGGTAACACTTTAGAAAACATATAAGTCAAATATCCCCTTGATAAAAATTTTCACTTTAAGGCAAAACAATCCTCATTATGAACACTTGAGGCAAATTGTTAGGCTTCTTTTAAATAAGCAATTGAGGCAAAAACAAGCTTCCCAAATTCAAACACTTGAGGCATAGCAAGCCTTTAATTATAAGTGTTTGAGGTAAAATAAATCTAACAAGTTAGATAAAATAAGCTTGTTCTTCATCTTCAAGCACTTTAAAATAAGCATAATTTACACTTCAATATCTACAAGATAGCATCGTAGTAACGAGCTACGTGCTCCGAGTCCTTATAAAGTGTAAAAAATACATTAGTGATTTGTACCTTCTAAGTAGGATACACTGTAGTAACGAACTCCATGTTCCTAATATTTAGTACGAAATCACTAGATAGTATCTCCCTTTGGCAAGAGTGCATCGTCGCAGCGAACGCCGTACCCCGAGTTACTCAGGAAAATACTAGAAGTGCTTTTTGCCTTTTATTTTTATCACAAAAATCAGTGACTTTGTCACTTTTGAGTACAAAAGGGATTTGACAAACATGTTAACCAACTATAAACCTACCAAAACAAAAAGGCCAGCATGTGCCGCTGCGAAGGCTTAAAAAGAAAAACTGAAAAACATTTTTTTTTATTGTACACAGTGTTACCAGAAGTGTTGACAACACTCAGGGTAACACTCAACAAAATAGTAGATTAAAAAATACAAAGACCAAGAGATCTTTTCAAACTTGAAAATCTCTCATGGTCAAGGGCCTTGGTAAAAATGTCAGCAAGTTGATACTTAGTATCAATATGCTCTATGTTTATCAAATCTTTTTCAACCAAGTCTCTTAGAAAATGGTGACGGATTTCAATATGTTTAGTACTGGAATGTTGAACCGGGTTTTTTGAAATGTTTATAGAACTTAGATTATCACAATACATGGTCAAGATATTACTATCAAGACCATAGTCGTCTAACATGTGTTTTTACCAAATGAGTTGGGAACAATAACTACCGGCCGCGACATATTCAGACTCGGCTGTCGAAAGAGACACAAAGTTTTGTTTACGACTATACCATGACACTAAGTTATTACCCAAAAAGAAACACCCCCCACTAGTACTTTTCCTATCATCCATGTTACCCGCCCAGTCAGAATCACTAAAACCAACAAGATTGGTATTAGTATCCTTAGAAAACCATATTCCTAAATCAATCGTGCCTGACACATATTTGACAATCTTTTTGACAGCATTTAGATGAGAGAGTTTAGGACTGGCTTGATAGCGTCCGCATACGCACACACTGAACATTAAATCAGGACGACTCGCGGTAAGATAAAGGAGACTACCTATCATTGAGCGATATAAGGTTGGATCCACATCCTCCCCCACTTGGTCCTTTCCCAACTTGAGTGTAGAACCCATCGGTACTTTAGACGCCTTGGCATGCTCCAACCCAAACTTTGTTACCAACCTTTTCGCATACTTGCTCTGTGAAATGAAGATCCCTTCATTCGATTGTTTCACCTGCAAACAAAGGAAAAAGTTTAGTTCCCCTATCATACTCATTTCAAAAGTTGATAACATGGCATCCACAATTTTTTCAAAGCAGTTTCAGATGTGGAGCCAAAAACAATGTCATCAACATATATTTGAGCTATGACAAGGGTTTTACCATTTCTTAAGATAAAAAAAGTCCTATCGGCTTCTCCTCTAACAAAACCATAATCCAACAGAAATTGAGTTAAGCGTCCATACCATGCTCGAGGAGCTTGTTTCAAGCCATATAATGCTTTTATAAGCTTATAAACATGGTGTGGTTTGAATGGATCTTCAAAACCTTTTGGTTGTTCAACATAGTTTTCTTTATCAATATATCCATTCAAAATAGCTCCTTTCACATCCATTTGGTGCAATGTGATTTTAAGATAGCAAGCTATAGCCAAGAGGAGTCTTGTGGACTCAATTCTAGCCACAAGTGCGAATGTCTCATCATAATCGATACCTTCGGCTTGTGTGTAGCCTTGAGCCACAAGACGAGCTTTGTTACGAACAATGTTACCCATTTCATCACTTTTGTTTTTGAAAATCCATTTAGTCCCAATAACATTGGTGTTAGCGGGACGGGGGACTAAAGTCCAAACATTATTTCGGGTAAATTGTTCAAGCTCCTCTTGCATAGCTTGAATCCAAAAATTATATTTTAAAGCATCAATCACATTCTTAGGTTCTAAGGTAAAAATAAAACAAGAGTACTTCACCTTTGCATATGTGGTAGACATACACACATACCTTACCATTTCCCGGTAATTGATTGGTTCTTTGTTTCTTGTTTGAATTCCTTCATTTACTTCCACTATTACTTGTGTAGAAGGGTGATTCCTTATTATTCTGGCTGGGGGATCTCTCCTTATAACTTCATGAACCTCTGCACCGTCTGGATTTTCTTCTTCTGTTTCAGCAGCTGTACTGGAATCAGGTGTTACCGGAAGTGTTGCCTCGTCAGTGGTAACACTTTGGTCAGCACCTGCTTCATCAACAGAATTTGAATTTTCTCTGTTATCATTTTGTTCATCTAGCAGAGTCAAGGGAGGTTCCTGAGGTCCTTCACCTGCAATACTCGACAGGTCATCAAAAGCAATGTTAACCGATTCTTGGATAGTTTTCAACCTTAGATTGTACACCCTATATGCTCGACTATCTTGAGCATACCCAAGAAAGATTGCCTTATCACTCTTAGAGTCGAATTTTTCCAGTTGATCCCGGTCATTTAAAATGTAACATACACACCCAAAAACATGAAAATAGTGAACTTTAGGCTTCTTGCCATTCAAAATCTCATAAGGTGTTATTGTGGTACCGGTTCTTAAGAAAACTCTATTTACCGTGTGACAGGCGGTATTTAGTGCTTCGGCCCAAAATCTTTCAGAAATTTGTTTAGAAAGCAACATTACACGGGCCATTTCAAGTAAAGTCCGATTTTCCTTTCGGAAATCCCATTTTGTTGAGGAGTTTTGGGTGCTGAAAATTCATGGTGGATTCCCATTTTCTCACAAAAGGAAGAAAAGGAAGTATTTTCAAATTCTTTACCATGATCAGTTCTTATACAAGAAACAGAAGCACAAAACATGTTTTTGATTTTTGAGTGTAAGATTTTAAACTTTCAAAAGCCTCAGATTTTTCTTTCAAGAAAAAGATCCACGTGAACCTAGAAAAATCATCAACAACAACCAAAGAGTATTTCTTACCACCCAAACTATCAACCTCAACTGGACCCATTAAATCCATATGTAAAAGTTGAAAACAATGTGTTGTTCCAGAGTACTGCTCATGGTATTGGGCAGCACTGTGGGCAACACGAGTTTGTGTGCCTTTAAGACAACCTTCACAAATGATTTTGTTTTTAAAATCCAGAGTAGGAACTCCTTGAATAGAACCAAGCTTAACAATTTTTTCAATGTTTCGTAAATTTGCGTGTCCTAACTTTTGATACCACAAAGTGGTGACATCAACTCTCACAGAGTTGCATACCTGCTTTTGTCTTCAACACAATAACAATTCTCGGTTGATCTAATACCTGACATCACATACGTGTTAGTACGATCAAAGACCTCACAAGTATTTTTATTAAATTCACCTATAAATCGTCGTCACAAAGTTGGATTATACTAATTAAATTAGCTACAAGACCATCTACATGTAAGACATTTTTTAAGGTGGGGAAACCCGACACATTTAGTGTACCTTTCCTAATTATCTTGCTCTTACTTCCACCACCATAAGTAACATTACCTCCAAGAACATATTCATAGTCTTTTAAAAACAATTTTGTTCCCGTCATGTGACGTGAACACCCACTATCAAAATACCATGAACCTTCAACATTAGTTCTTAAAGCAGTAAAAACAACATCACATTTTTTATTGTTTTTAGGTCTCCATTCTTTCATTCTTTGATTTTTGTTTCTCTGATAAGCAGTATTATCAGAAGTGGTGGGTAACACTTCAGGTAACACTGAGGAACTGGACTGATTTTTTTTCAGAAAAGTATGACAATTGTTTCTAAAATGTCCAGTAGTGTGACAATAAGTACACACTTTCCCTTTGTCAGTGATTTTGAAAGAAAAAAAATCATTATCTTTTCCACGTTCATTTACAAAACATGTTTGATTATCTTCCAAAGATAAAGAAGAGATAGTTTTATCTAAAGAATCTTGAAAACCAATACCTGCCCTGAGAGGTTTACTTAACATGAGGATCTCATCCAGTTTGGTAGACCCCGTGTTGAGTTTCTTGAGAGTGGTTTCGGCTAGAGACAATTTGACCTTGATTTTTTCCAGCTCAGCATCCTTCTTCGTGAGTTGGATTTCAAGGTTAGCCACGCCAAGACTTAGTTGCTGAGTTTCTTTGGTCAAGAATTGCACCATGCTATGCTCCTTCTTGTATTCTTAAAGAATGTCTTCATAAAGGTTCCTCAATCCTCTTATGAGTTCATCCTTACTCATCTCAGCATCTTCTTGAGAACTTCCTACATCCAGATTAATAGACCCCACAAAACAAACAGAATTAGTAAGATTGAAATCATTATACATGCTGGGTGTTATCACAGGTTTTACCCTACTTGGGTTATCACTTGGGATAGCACTTTCTGTGTCCGAGTCACAAACAGTGACAAACATGGTTGTCTCATCTGGGTTTTGAGCATGGTCCACTCCTTCTTCTTCATTGTCACTGAGAGACACCCATAAGCCTTTACCCTTCTTCCTCAGATTGTTTGCGCATTCATTAGCATAGTGTCCCCATCCCGAACACATATGGCATTGAATGGAGTCAAGTTAATTGGAATTAGAACTTGACTTATCGGAGGATGCCCTCCGGATTGGGTTTGCTTTCTGGGTGGTTGGGAGTGACCTTCTTGGCATCGAATCATACACCTTGGTTTGTTGCTCCTTTGCTTTTACCTGCACATTTTCTTTGTTAAACTTTCATAACATAGAGTTATATTTTCTAGCAAGTAAAGAAACACTAGCATTTTCATCCATTTCTTCAAAAACCTCTTCTTCCTCATCTTTTTCAAAACTCGAGGGTTTTATTTTCCAAGCAACACTTTTTCCTTTAATAGCATCACTTTGATCAGAAAGGTTTAATTCGAAATTTTGCAAAATTATCATCAAAGTATTTATATCCATGGTTGCAAGATTGTGAGCCTCTTCAATAGATGAAACTTTTATATTGAAGCGCTCAGGAAGAGTTCTAACTGCTTTTGAAACAAGTTGTTTGTTAGTAAAAGGTTCACCCAAAACTTGACATTCATTAGCAACATCAAAAAGTTTTTCAAAATATGAAGTAATATCTTCATTTTCACTCATCCTCAATCTTTCAAATTTGCTAGTGAGCCTTCTAAGCTTAGTTTCACGCACACTACCATCCCCTTCACAAAATCTTTGTAAAGTATCCCATGCCTCCTTAGCAGTGGGAGTATTTTGAATGAGTTTAAAAATATGCATATCAACCCACTCATAAATGGCATTAAGTGCCTTTTCATTAAAAGTAGCTAGGTTGTTTTCCTCATTTGTCCACTCGGATTCAGGTTTGACCTGAACGTCACCATCTTCATCCGGCGGTAACAATGGGACAGAATAACCATTCACAATAGATCGCCAAGCCCGGATATCAATTGATTTGATATACGAACGGAGGCGGATCTTCCAATAGCCGTAATTCGAACCATCAAGAACAGGAAGCCTTTTTTTTAATTAGGATTGGCTGGATCATAAGCCATGACACACTGGATCGAAGTACTTAGTATATCAAGTAACCAGCTCTGATACTAATTGAAAAAGCAAGTCAATGGATTAAGTCAGAAAGGAAGTGATATCAAAGGTGTTGTCACTACAACGATATCACTTCGGACAACACTTAACACACACGAACAGAAAATAATTTCTGAAAAGAGTTTGCAGCGGAAAAATCACACAAGAATTATTTTTCTCAAGATATATAAATTATATATCTTGAGGGATGCCTCAAAAGTCGAGACCTTTACTAATAATATGAAATGAGTACAAGGTCGAGAGTTCCCTAATGCTATTACAATGAAAGCTTTGTGGAACGACTAAGACTATATACGAGACCCTATCCTAGCCAAGGCAAACTTATAATCAACAATTACAAGAATGGAGATTGTGAAGACGGGGTTTATCGAAACCAAGGAGTGTATAGCCTTTCTTGTGTGAGAATGTGTGTTGTATTTGCTTCAAGTATTGTATCTTCAAACACATCCTCCCTTGCTATTTATAGGCTTGAGAATACTTGGGGAATACACAAATATGGCTGGGTTAATGTTTGAAAAACGTGGTGGAGTGGTGGAGAGGAGTGGCCGAGCCTTGGGGATGAATTTCTCCACATATCCATATTTGTAGGAGCTAATTCTTGGGGCCCAAGTCCAAGCATACCCGACTTGTACCTTCTTGCTATCCATGCCTTGTACCTTCTTGATCAACAACTCAGCCCTTTGAATGGGTCAAATCCCATGTGTTTGTTGTTGAGAAAATCCCACATGTTTATGGATAAAATCCTTTTTTATTCATAACTCTTTATTTAACTTCCTTGCAATATTTTAGCATAATATATATCTGAAATGGACAAACAATAAACACAAAACTTGCATAAATATTAGACATTAGTACATCAATTATTTATGAAGCAAATATCCAAATATAATCCCAGACAGTCCGTCGGTATCACTGGGACAGTGTTGGCAGCACTTGTGGTATTACCACGTTCTGCACTTACAAGGTCGATTGGCCTAATTTATACTCACTCGTCTCAAATAATATTTTCACTTTCTTTTTTTTTTTTTTTTTAATAAAAGAATGATTGTAGTGGAACTAAGGGTGCAAAATGGTATTAAACCATCATATGGAGAAATGAAGTTGTACCTAATTGTACAGGTTGAGAACCATAATCTAACAAATGTCTGAAAAGTCAGAAGATGGAACATTCTCAGAATGTTTCCATTGACCATGAATTCTCTTAAAACATGTTTTAGAATTACATCAAATTTTCCATGTGTTAGTTGTTATTGTTCCATCACTAAAATGAAAATGACTTAATTTTTGTAGAATAAATATAAGTTAGAATATCAGAGTCGGTGAAAGATATATAGTAGCAACCATGGACAATTTACCTTAGTCTTCCAGGAACAGAAACATTCCTCCTTCCTTGTTTTTACTCTATTTTAATAAGAAAAACAATTTTGCTTTCTTTATTTTTTAGACATTTGTTTTAGACCAAATTAAATTTGCTTCAACTACTCCACTCCTTGTATTTGAACCTTGCTTGCAACTTTTTGTGAGTCCGCGGATGAAGAATAAATAAGGTTAGGAAGCACTGAATACTTGTGTAAAAAATACAAAGAATATCTCTCTTTTTCCCCTCCTAAATTCTAAAAAACATAAAACATAGTAATTGAGACGGAAAGTGGTCTCATTTAGTTTTTATTATTGTTTACGACCATCTCTGTTTAAGTTAGGATAGAACATGGATTATTTAGGGGTCTCAATAAGCGGGTGTCACAATCATTTTTGAGACAGCAATTACAGTCTTTGATATAAAAAAACATGTTAAAATAGAGACTATTAGAAAATGATGTTTTAAAATAGAGACCATTAGAGAAATGATGTCTGAAAATATGGACTATTAGAGAAATGTTGTCTAAAAATGTTAAAACAAAGACTATTAAAGATTGTTGTCCCAAACAAATACTCCCTCCGTCCCATTTGAAGCTTCACCATTTTGGTGATAGCACACAAATTAAGAAAAGTGATGAGTGTAAAAAGGGTTGTGAGAGAGAAGAAGTTAGTGGGTATGATAAGTGGGGCCTACAATTTAAATATGTGAGGGGCGAAAGTTAGTGGGTATGACAAGTGGGCCTCATAATTTAAGTACTACTCCCTCCGTCCCATTTGAAGCTTCACCTTTTACCTAAATGGGTGTCCCGTTTAAAGCTTCACCATTTCCTAAAGTGGTAAAAAATGTAGGCCCCACTTGTTATACCCACTCACTTCTTCCTCTCACATACTTAAATTATAGGATCCACCTGTCATACCCACTAACTTTCCCCTTCACATATTTAAATTGTAGACCCCACTTATCATACCCACTAACTTATTCTCTCTCACAACCCTTTTTACACACAACCCTTTCCTTAATTTGTGTGCCAACACCAAAATGATGAAGCTTTAAATGAGACGGAGGGAGTATGTGAGAGAAAGAAGTGAGTGGATATGACAAGTGGGACCTACTTTTTTACCATTTTAAGAAAGGGTGAAGATTTCAACGGGCTGTTTGGGTAAAATGGTGAAGCTTCAAATGTGACGGAGGGAATAGTCTTTAAAAGATATTTTACTAATGCTAGTAATAACTATCACGTGTTTTTTAGTCTATTTGGAAAGACAAAATTATCGCGATTTTAAAAATAGAAATAATTTTAGTGTTTATCACAAAGTAGAATAAGTATTGTGAGTGTGGTAGTTGATGTAAATATTAGAAAGCGTGTCCCATGGAATAAAGTATGTTATAAAGAATATGGTGCGCGAACAATTAATGAGACACCCATGCAAAAATCTATATATATATTAAAGTTGGTGAGGAGAGCCATAGTGTTGCCACATAAACAAGTCTTAGAGAAAGGTTGCATTTGGTGTTGCCACATCATTACCACTCTTATAAATAAGAGACTTTTCAAATTCTTTTTTTTAGCTAATAGTATTAGCTAATAGTATTAGTTACTATATAGGGTAACTATTATAGTTAAATACTATAGTTAACTAATACTTATAATAGTAATAGTTACTATAATAGGTAACTAATATAGTTAACTACTATAGTAACTAATACTTATAATAGTAATAGTTACTATAATATGTAACTAATATAGTTAACTACTATAGTAACTAATACTTATAATAGTAATAGTTACTATAATAAGTAACTATAATAATAGTTAACTATATACTTATAATAGTAATAGTTACTATAATAAGTAAATATTATAGTTAACTACTATACTAACTAATACTTATAATAGTAATAGGTACTATAATAGGTAACTAATATAGTTAACTATACTATAGTAACTAATACTTATAATAGTAATAGTTAACTATTACTACCTACGTCCCAGAGTAAGAGTCCTACTTTCTATTTTGGTACGTCACAGAGTAAAAGTCTTTTTCCTAAAATAACAAAGAATCTTTACTATTCATCTCAGTCATTCTCTCTCCTACTTTACTTTTATACTCACAAAATCAATCAACTTATTATTCACTCCCACTCATTCTCTCTCCTAATTTACTTTTACACTCACAACATTTACTTTACTTCTATCATTTCTTAATTTTCGTGTAAATGGGAGATATGACTCTTACTCCGGAACGGAGGGAGTAATATTTAACTATTATAACTAACTAATACTATTAATAGTATTAGTTAATTATAATAGTTAAATATAATTGTTAACTATAATAGTTACTATATAAGTTAATTATTATTATTAATAGTATTAGTTAATCATAATTGTTACAATATATATTAACTATTACTATTAATTATATTATTTAATCATAATAGTTACTATATATGTTAACTATTACAATTAATACCATTAGGTTTTTTGAAATATTCATACAACAGACTTAAATGTACTTCTAAATTAATTAAAAAATATATTTATTACAACTATGTACAACCAAAGCTATGAAAATGTTTTGATTAATTTAAAATATACATATATTTTCAAATAAAATTATTATGTTAATTTATCAATTAACAACATCAAAAAAGGAAAATACAAAAAACATTTACAGAATAGATTCCCGTGCAGAGCACGGGTTACCTACTAGCGAATATAAAAAATAAAGACGAAAGGAGTACATATAAACAAGTAGGTACTTATTATTTTTAGTGCTAATTATCCTAAGAGTCAGTCTTAAAAAGAAGTTGTTTTATATTAAAAGATGGAAAAAAATTGGTTGTTCATAAGTGTCAGTTTTATGAAAATCTTGTTTTGAAAACAAATTTTACACTAAAATGAGCGTGAAACAAGTTTTTTACGAAATTTTCACGTAGCCTAATACTTGACTTAATTAGGTACTAATTCATAGCCCTCATTTTCAATGTGATGTCAAACCTTCCTCTTGCCCTTCCTTTAAAAACGCAGGGTGGTTTATCATTCTTTGTGAAGATATCCGCACGGACTAGTCAACGCAGTTTATTTTGTTAGGAATCATATTACGTTTATTGTGGGATATCCTTCCTTATCACTTATCTATTTCCTTATTTATCTTGATCTCTATGTAACTATATATTGGATGAATCAATAAACAAAAAGGCAGACAATTGAAACCAAAACTCTTCTCTGTATGAACCCTAGTTCGTGTTCTTTCATGGTATAAGGCTTGTGACATACACAAGTCTCAATCATGACAAAAATCGAACCCAACTCTCCTTTTTACCTTGGCCCTCAAGATCGTCCCGGAGATTTCGTCACTCCTACTCGCCTTCGTGGCGACAATTACGATGACTGGGCCGGCGATATCCAGACCGCGTTGGAAGCTCGTCGCAAGTTTGCTTTCCTTGATGGCACCATCACGGCGGCTGCTCCTCCTTGCACGGCGTCCGACTGGACCACCATCCACGCCATGCTTGTTTCTTGGCTAATGAACACCATTGAACCAGAGGTAAAAAGTACTCTTTCCAAGTATAGGGATGCAAAACGTTTGTGGGATTCTTTGAAATCTCGCTTTGCCCTAGTCAATGGACCCCGTATTCAGCAGCTCAAAACTTCTATTGCTCGTTGTGAACAAACCAAGAGTTTGTCCGTCTCCACGTACTTTGGTAAATTAACAGGCTTGTGGGAAACCCTTGATTACTTGCACATGCTGCACGGCGTGTACAGCAGGTCAACAACATGAGGCACGCCGATCGACTGGCATGCTTCATGAATTTTTGATGGGTTTAAACTCAGATTATTATTCTGCTCTTCGTACTAATATATTGTCTCAGGATCCTCTGCCTACACTAGATCGTGCTGACCAGTTGGTAGCGTAGGATGAACGTGTTTGTCTTGCAAAGGCAGTTCATGTGGAAACACCCGAAATTGTGAGCTTTGCTCTTCATACTGGCGGTGGTCGCAGCCGTGACAAACCCGACAAATCTCACTTGATATGCACTTATTGCAAGAAAAACGGCCACGAAGTTGCTGAATGCTTCGAACTCCATGGCTACCCTGAATGGTGGGGAGATCGTAGCAAAACTAACTCGTCTGGCAGCGGCCGCCCGCAGACTGGTCGTGGACGAGGCACCATCCGCACTAATACATCCTCATCGACTTCCACGAAATCCGGGGGAGTCAGTGTTGGCGCAGCTACGGTTGGGACGGCCTCATCTGCCTCTTCTACTCTTTTCACGGCTGAACAATGGAAGGCCCTTGCCGGCCTAGTTGGTAATGTGCCCTTGCCTGCTGATCGTTTACATGGTAAGTTCGACGCATCTTTATGTATTATTGACACAGGTGCTTCGAATCATGTAATTGGCGATGATACCTTTCTCCTTGCTACTCGAGATATTCAGGATTGTCCTGTTGGACTTCCCGATGGTTCCACTCTCTTTGCAAACAAAGCAGGTTCAGTTCGCTTGTCGGACAAAATTACTCTTCATCACGTTTTGTTTGTTCCACATCTGAACTGTAATCTGCTTTTGGTTTCACAACTTAATGATAATTTACACTGCACTGTCCAATTTAACTCTTGTATGTGTGCTATACAGGACCAGTTGAGGAATCTGATTGGAATGGGAGTTAGACGGGATGGGCTTTACTATTTCGGCGGATCTCATTCAGTGCAACAAGTCTCTACTAATGCGGCTGCTTCTTCGTTGGAACTGTGGCACAATCGTATGGGTCATCCCTCAGAGAAAATAGTCAAGCTTCTTCCTCCTACTCGTCATATTTCTGGTAGTTTGAATAAATCGTGTGAGGTGTGTTTTCGCGCTAAGCACTCTAGAGATAGTTTTTCTGTTAGTGAGTATAAATCTACTCGGATTTTTGAAAATATTCATTGCGATTTGTGGGGTGCTTACAAACATGTTTCTTCGGTATTTTTTGACAATAATTGATGATTATTCCCGTGCTGTTTGGGTTTATTTGTTAATTGATAAACCGAAGTTTTCGTATGTTCATGGCTTTTATTGCAATGGTTGATCGTCAATTTTCTCAAACAATTAAAATTGTTCAGTCTGACATTGGTACGGAGTTGAATTGCATGCATGATTATTTCTTTTCTACTGGCATTTTGTTCCAAACTTCTTGTGTCGGTACTCCTCAACAGAATGGACGGGTTGAGAGGAAACACCGTCATATTTTGAACATTTCTAGAGCCTTGCGATTTCAGGCTCATCTTCCTATCTATTTTTGGGGTGAGGCAGTCCTTGCTGCTTCTCATCTCATAAATCGAACCCCGTCCCCTCTTTTGGCTAACCGTACCCCCTACGAGCTTTTGTTTAGTAAAACCCCATCTTATGAGTCCATCTGGGTGTTTGGATCTTTGTGTTACGCTCACAATCAAAACACTAAAGGTGATAAATTTGCTAGTCGGAGTCGTAAATGCGTTTTTGTGGGATATCCACTAGGTAAAAAGGGGTGGAAATTGTTTGATCTGGATGACAAGGTTTTTCTGGTCTCTCGGGATGTGAAAATTTTCGAGGATAAATTTCCCTATCGCGACCCTACTGTGGTTCCTTGTACTCCAGATTCCATCGAGGATCTTAATGAGGAAGCCGCTCTTGGCTTTGTTGAGTTTTCTTCCTCGGATCCACCTGTTCTGGACACACACGGTGCTGGTTCCACCACTGCCTCGCCTAGAGTTGATGACGTTCCAGTTATATTCTCTGAGGCACTGCCTGATGTTGTTTCAAATTTCAGCTCTGATGTGGGTACATCGTCTCCTTCATCAGCCCCTGGGACAGATTCATCTACTTCTATTCCGGCTCCGGTTGTTGCTAAACCTACTCCTTCAGGGAGGGGTATGCGTACAAAGACTCCTTCTGTTCTCCTCCGTGATTATGTTTCTCACAGTGTCTCTTCTACAAGTCCATCCCCCGTCTTCTCTCTTCCATCCGATTCCTCAGGTACTCCCTATCCCACAGCACACTAAATCAATTGTGACAGTTTCTCTGTAAATTTTCGTAAACTTATTGCAGCTGTTGTTTCGGCACAAGAATCTTGTTCTTTTAAAGAAGATATGGCTCACGATGGTTGGAGAAAGTCTATCCAAGAGGAGATTCATGCCTTGGAAGATAATGGCATATGGACTATGGTCTCTCTTCCTCCTGGGAAACGCGCTTTGGGTAGTCAGTGGGTGTACAAACACAAATACAACTCTGTTGGTACTCTTGAACGATTGAAGTCACGATTGGTTGTTCTTGGAAATCATCAGAAAGAGGGAGTAGATTATACCGAGACATTTGCCCCCGTTGCCAAAATGGTAATTGTCCGTGCTTTCCTTGCTATTGCCGCTTTCAAGAACTGGGAACTCCACCAGATGGATGTCCATAATGCTTTTCTGCATGGCGACCTCGAGGAAGAAGTGTACATGAAACTTCTTCCAGGATTTGAGGCATCTCATCCGAACATGGTGTGTCGCCTGCGTAAATCTCTTTATGGTCTGAAGCAGGCTCCTCGTTGTTGGTTTGCCAAGTTGGTTACAGCACTGAAAGGATATAGGTTTTTACAATCCTTCTCTGATTACTCACTCTTCACGTTCTCTAAAGGCTCCGTTCAGATGAATGTGCTTGTGTATGTCGACGATCTCATTATTGGTGGGAACGATTCCGCTGCTCTACACACTTTCAAAGACTATCTGAGTGAATGCTTTAAGATGAAAGATCTTGGATCTCTTAAATACTTTCTCGGTATTGAAGTTGCTCGCAGTTCGTTGGGTCTTTTTCTGTGCCAAAGAAAGTACACCTTGGATATTATTTCTGAAGCTGGTCTTCTAGGCGCAAAGCCGGCTGGTTTTCTTCTTGAGCCAAATCATAAACTCGGTCTAGCCACCAGTAACCCTCTCGCTGATCTGGAGAGATATCGCCGCCTATTTGGCCGCTTTATTTACTTGTCTGTGACACGCCCGGACCTAGCTTACTCCATCCACATATTGTCGCAGTTTATGCAAGAACCCCGCACAGAACATTGGGAAACCGCGCTACGCGTTGTTCGCTACTTAAAGGGTACTCCTGGTCAAGGTGTGCTGCTTCGCGCTGACAGCGAATTAACTTTACAGGGTTGGTGTGACTCTGATTGGGCTGCATGTCCTATCACTCGTCGCTCTCTTAGAGGGTGGCTTGTTTTTCTTGGGCACTCTCCTATTTCATGGAAGACCAAGAAACAAACCACTGTCTCACGGTCTTCTGCCGAAGCAGAATATCGCTCCATGGCAGCCCTCACATGTGAATTGAAGTGGTTAAAAAGTTTGTTGTTAAGCTTAGGAGTTCATCATCCTAAAGCAATTAAAATCTTTTGTGATAGTCAGTCCGCTCTGCACATTGCTAAGAATCCTGTTTTCACGAACGGACAAAGCATATTGAGGTGGATTGTCACTTTGTTCGTGATGCGATTTCTGACGGTCTAATTCAACCGTCCTATGTCTCGACAACCACTCAACTGGTGGATATTTTCACTAAGGCACTTGGCAAGCAACAGTTTGATAATCTTCTTACCAAGTTGGGCATTCTCAATCCCCATGCTTAACTTGAGGGAGGGTGTGAAGATATCCGCACGGACAAGTCAATGTAGTATATGTTGTTAGGAATCATATTACGTTTATTGTGGGATATCCTTCCTTATCACTTATCTATTTCCTTATTTATCTTGATCTCTATGTAACTATATATTGGATGAATCAATAAACAAAAAGGCAGACAATTGAAACCAAAACTCTTCTCTGTATGAACCCTAGTTCGTGTTCTTTCATTCTTCAATACTAGAAGGTAGCCTCTGCTACGCACGGAGTCACTATGCCAAATGGGCCTTAGGTGAATTTAGATTATATCAGAGGACTGTTAGAGTATTAATGATATATTTTAAGGGTTTTGAAGGAAATGGTGTTATCCAGTTCTAGAAAGCGTACATCTGGAACTGCGCTTTCGAAAAGAAATATTCATCACCAGCTTCATCCTCATCTGTTTAGTCTAGGTCAAAAATGTGTTCTTCAATTCAAAACTCAAATTCGTCTGTTTCCATATCCAATTTCACAGACCTATGAATTGAAATACTCAGCGTCATGATTGTTGGAATTAAATGTTTGATTTTTTTCTGCAATGTTTTGCACGTTATTTCTAATTATATTTTGACTATCTTCCTTTGACTTGTCATGCTTCTACATCTCGAGACTCTTGACATTCAGTAAATCACTTGCATTCCACTTCTTTGTTGATAGATAATATTTATTCAAATAAGCATGTGAAAGGGTGAATTATTTATGTCACGTTTAATATTGCAATAACTATGTATGATCTTTGGTTTTTTTTCTCAATCAATATATGGAGAATGTGAAAAAATAAAATAAAACACAACAAATTTATGGGACTTTTGTTTAAAAATATTACAACAAAATTATCGGTTCACTCTAACATGTCAATTATCTTGTTAATTGATCTTTCATTTTGACCATGAGATGGACAACATTTTTGTAACTTAATATGCAACATGAAAACATAGAAAAATTGAAGTTAATGAACTTATAACGAAAATAAAAAATAAATCATTTTAACGAAGTCAATCGTCTTAAAATATTAAAAAAATCAATCTTCTTAAAAAAAATCTATTACAACCATTAATTGTGTACATATGACAAATAAAAGTAATAAATCTATGATAAAATAAAGATAAAAATATATAAACACAAAAGTAATCACTTAAATAAAAAATAGTTACTATAGCAAGTTTATGAAAATGGGATAGGCAATATGTTGCAATTTTAATTTTTTGCATAAATATTATTTGCTATGATTCCATTCTTTATTGTTTCCTTAAATGAAATAAACATTCTTTACATATTAGTTTTATAAGTTTATTCTAATTCAAAATCATAACAAAAACTGCAAAGCCAAAAAAAAAGGGTAGATTCTAAGCCTATATAAATTATGAAAACATGATAATTAAAACATATATAACTACTAAACACAAAATTAAAAATAAGATACAAAGGAATATGAGAACACATTCATCAACTAAAAATACATCAAAACTTGGCTTCATTTTTTTTAAATTACCAGAATTCATTGCATTTGAAAGTGAATATATTAATAATTAAAAATGAATAATAAAACTAAATAATAAATAGAATCATAAGTGCTATTTTAAACAAAGTATTGCCATCATAGTTATTTGTTTAAATATGACAGTTAATAAATTATAAGTTGGCCAAAATATGTTTAGTCCCCCAAAGTATGGGGGGCTAAACATATTTTGGCCTTATAAGTTTTATATTGATTATTTCCATAATTTTAACAATTTGATAGGATTATTCATAAACATAACTAATTTGAAAAAAATCATAAATTTAAAAATATTTTAAAAAGTATGGAAAATAAAAAATGAAACTAAATGTAAAAAATCAAAGAAATGAAAAAAGTAAATAAACTATGAAATAAAACCTTAATTAAAAGAACAACAACAAGAAAAAAAAACATTCATAATCTTAATGAAGATAGAAAAATTTCGTGACGAAATAAAAAATATGAACTTTTTCATAATATAATCATAAAAAAATTAAAAATTAATTGTAATACAAATATGAAAATAAAAAATTGTAATTGTAATTCTAATAAAAATAAAAATATTGATTTTTTTCTTCACAAATTTAATCAAAATAGACAAAAAACAATTAATGAAATAAAAAAAATATGAAGTTTACAAAAATAAAATAAAGAATGTAATTAAAATTAACATCACCACAAAAATCATAAGCAAATCATAAGGTAAAAATAAATATCAAAAATATTAAAATTAAAATCAAAAGACGTAAGAAAAATAAAATCAAATAAAAAATTAAAGAATATTATATCTTAATCATAGGAAAAACAATGGAAAAGAAGCATTCAAAAAATAGAAAAAAGGCTCAAATAATTAAAAAAATAAACTGTAAATTTACTATCGAAAAACAAAAACTCAAACTAAAATCAATATTAAAAAATATATATATACAAATTAATAAATAAAAATAAAAAATCAAATCCTAATCAAAATAAATAAAAACAATGAAAAAAGCCATTCACAAACGCGATCAAAATAGATTAAAATAACAAACGAAATGTGCAAAAATACAATTTTAACCAAGAAAAGTAATGTAAAACATAATCAAAGAAAATTATACATTGAAATCCGAAATTGCAAATTTAATTAAAAAATAAAAGAAAATAAAACATTAACAAAAGTAATCAAAATAAACAAAAAAGTAATAAATAAAATCAAACCAAAAATAAAAACTGGCAAAAAAAAATAAAGAGTAAAACTAAAATCAATATCAAATTTAAAAACATAAACAAAGAAAAAATAGATAACAAAAAAGTATATATACAAATATATTTAAAAAATCAAATCTTAATCAAAACTAAAAATAATAATTAAGAATAAATTTATAATTTGTATCAAGGTGTAAATCGGTCAAAAGAAATGAGAAACAAAAGAGAAGTAAATGAAATAAAATTATAAAAATCAAATTTAAAGAGAATGAAAAATAATTCAAATGAAAGATTAGAGATTAGAGATGAAAAGAATGATTAGCGTTAACTTACTTGGAACTTCATATTTCTTGGAGCTTGTTTGGCAATGGCATGTAAGCCAAAAATGATCATGTCTCCTAAACCTATTTGAGAGAAACACACAATTGTGTAAGGGGGGTGGGGGGGGGGGGGGAAGATGCGTGGGAGATAGAGAGATGGAAAGGGAGGGGGTTGGGTGGGAATTTGACAATTGTGTTTATTTTACTAATGGGTCTTATTATGTGACTTTTCAACTATTTGGGCTCTAATGCTCAAATCATATCATATTAATGAAGGCTTTCTTGTATAACATTAAATATATATTATATAGAAAAATAATGATATATAGTTTTTTCTTATGTAAATAATTAGTCTTTCTTTAATTAGTATTAATATATTATAACTATTAGACTTTTTATATATCAAGTGTGTTAATTTTTTCATGAATGTGATGACTTTTTAGAATATAACACCGTATTGATCTCATTTAAGTACTTAATTGCCTTTGTTAATTTCGGAATATGGGGCAGTGGTTCATTGTTGCTCTTTGATTTTCATTATCCATTTCAAAACAACAAAAGAAAAGAACTAAAACAGAATTCATCATTAAAAATATTAGAGTATTAAACCATATTGTTTCTTGCAAAACTCTTTGTATCCCATCATAAAACAATGCATTTTGTTAACTATTAACAGTTAAATATAATTATTAAATAAATAGATGACTATTAATAGTTAGATATAATAGTTAACTATAATAGTTTACTATAATAGTGAATTTCTATGATAACTATTATATAAATAATACTCCCTCCGTTCCGGGTAAGTTGCAACGTGGAGAATAATGAGTGGTTGGGAGGAAGAGAGAAAATGAGTGGATGATTATAAAAGTAATAAAGAGTTTCCTTATTTGGCATTGTTGCAACTTAAGTGGAATGCCCAAAATGACAAATTGTTGTAACTTACCCGGAACGGATGGAGTACTTATAATAGTAATAGTTACTATAATAAATAATTATTACTTATAATAATAATAGTTACTATAATTGTTAACTATTATAATAATTATCATAGTTAACTATTATATATACTCCCCCCATCCCACCCGAATTAGGATTTTTGGGATGGGCACGGAGATTAAGGAAAAAGTGTTAGTGGAGTAGATGTTGTGAGTATGAAAAGTAAAGTAGGAGAGAGAAAGTGGGGTAGAGAATAATGAGTGGAAAGTTGTTGTGAGTGTGAAAGTGAGTCCCATTAAATAAAATACTTCCATTTTTGGATTGTCCTAATTCGAATGAGACACCCAAAATGAAAATTTGTCCTAATTCAAATGGGACGGAGGGAGTATATATTATAAGTAATAGTTACTATAGCTAACTGTTATAGTAACTATTACTATAATATTAATAATAACTTATAATAATTAAACTATTATAAGTAACCGTCCTCCAACTTCTCCAACTTCTCTCTGTCTCAGCCTTTCTTCTCCATTTTCCTTTCTCTTCCTATTCTTCAATTTTTTTTCTTCTATTTTTAATTAGTTTAACCTTAATCTTCTTCATTTTGTCAATCTTTCAACAACACAATTGTTTATAATTTCAATATGGGAAAATTACAATTTAGGGCCTAATGTCTACGAGACGGTTGCATTTTGGGGCCTGACGTGCAAAATTTAGCGAAATAGGGCCTGACTTGACACTTTGTTAGCAAAATAGGGGTTTTTAACGGTTTTCGTTAGAAAAGTCAGTTAAGTCACATGTGATTGACGAAATGGATCGATATGAAATGAGAATTAGTTCTTAAGGGGTTAAATATAAATACTTAAACTTAAAGTCACAAAATATGAATTTTCAAGTTTTAAATTAAAATTTTGAAAAAAAATAACTAATATATTAAAAAAAATATTTTAATTATTTTTAAATATAAATAAATAAATTATTTTTGACAAAATATTTTTGACAATTTTTTTCCCAGATCTAAATAAAAATATTTATATAAAAGTTTAAAATAAAACAAACAAATTATGAATTTTCTTTGATTTTTTTTTCCAGATTTAGATCTTCGCTTCCAACCTCCCATTTTCGTCATTTCTCTTGTCTCAAAACACCATTGACCACCATATCCATCAATTTAGATGGACAAAACTTATCAATTTTCTGTGAAAAAAAATATTCTTGAAGGGAAATGATTATTTATTTAAAAAAATTAAATCAAAAATTTAATATATTAGATATTTTATTTAAATATTTTAATTTAAAATTTGAAAACTTATATTTTGCGACTTTAAATAGAAGTATTTATATTTTACCCCTTAAGCACTAATTCTCATTTCAAATTGACCCATTTCGTCAATCACGTGCAAATCACATGTGACTTAACTAACTTTACTAACAAAAACAGTTAAAAAGCCCAATTCTACAACGAAAATGTCAAGTCAGGCCCTAAATCACCAAATTTTAGACGTCAGGCCCTAAACTGCAACCGCCTCATAGACATTAGGCCCTAAATTGTAATTTGCCCTTTCAATATTGAAATTATAAACAATTGTGTTGTTATTTTTTATATAATATAATGTATAATAAGATTCTCTTCTAAGTGAGAGCCGTTGTATTCTCTCCTTGTGAGAGCCGTAGTATTCTCTCCTTGTGTGAGCCTATGTTTATCTTTTTGTTTGTTTGTTGTTGTTTTATTTGTTTTGTAATTGGAACGACTCTTGCATTCTTGCACAATGAAGAGGTTGCCATTTTTCTTGCTACAAAGGGATGTTTCACGGATTTTGGGATGTTTGGCGGGCGTTTCTTCGTTAACCAGGATTCTCAAATTTATCTAGTGCTCAACGTAATATATTATCAATGGTGGGATTTTTTGAATGCCAAAGTAAGGCAGTGTCCAAGTTTTTCTTGGAGTAGAATCCGTACATTTCAAAATTTGTTTGGAAAGATCCTTGTTATATGTTAAGAGATGGTATTATTATTGATATTTTGGTGAGCCTCCGACATCTGTGGAGTGCCATCATTGTTTCATTATGAATGCAAGTGATTTACTCATTTCAAAAAAAAAAAAAAAAAAAAAAAAAAAAAAACTATTATAAGTAACTATTACTATTATAAGTAATAGTTACTTATTATAGTAACTAATACTCTTATAAGTATTATTTATTATAATAGTTAACTATAGTAGTTACCCTATGTAGTAATTAATATTATTAGCTAATACTATTAGCTAATAGAAAGAAGATGAAAAGTCACTTATTTATTATGTGATGTGGCCTCACCAAATTCATTATTCCTCCATGACTTGTCCACATGACAATACCATATTAGTATCTCTCTTCACCAACTTTAATACTCTCTCCGTCCCGGAGTAAGAGTCATACCCCTCATTTGCACGCTTATTAATAAATATTGGAAGTGATGTAAATGTTGTGAGTGTAAAAGTAAAGTAGGAGAGAGAATGAGTGGGAGAGAATAGTGAATTGATTGGTGTTGTGAGTATAAAAGTAAAATAGAAGAGAGAATGAGTGAGGTGAATACTAAAGATTCTTTGCCATTTTAGGAATAGGACTCTTACTCTGGGACGTACCAAAATGGAAAGTAGGACTCTTACTCTGGGACGGAGGGAGTATATATACTACTCCCTCCGTCCCGGACTAAGAGTCATACCCCTCATTTGCACGCTTATTAATAAATATTGGAAGTGATGTAAATGTTGTAAGTGTAAAGGTAAAGTAGGAGAGAGAATGAGTGGGAGAGAATAGTGAATTGATTGGTGTTGTGAGTATAAAAGTAAAATAGGAGAGAGAATGAGTGGGGTGAATAGTAAAGATTCTTTGCCATTTTAGGAATATGACTCTTAGTCTGGGACGTACCAAAATGGAAAGTAGGACTCTTAGTCTGGGACGGAGGGAGTATAAGATTTGACAATGAATCATTATGCAAAATTGACTATCGTTATAAAATTTTAAAAATAGTTACTCCTAGTAAATGTAAATGGTACATTAGTACCGGTTCTTAAAATTTCAATATACTCCCTCCGTCCCAGCTTACTTGAAACTTTTTGACTAAAACTGGTCAACTTAAGGTCGGTTTGACCAACACTTTATAGAAATATTTATGTTCCAAAAATTTTTTTAAAAATTGTTATTGAGATGATTTTTAATGGTCATTTTATATTTTTTTAATTTTTGGTCGGATCATAAATATTTCTATAAAGTGTTGGTCAAACCGACCTTAAGTTGACCAGTTTTGGTCAAAAAGTCTCAAGTGAGCTGGGACGGAGGGAGTAATAGTTAAGCTTTAATATTTTAATCGAAATCCAATTAAATTAATAAAATGAAATAAGTTATAGTTTTATAAAATGGAATAAGTTATAATATTAACATAAAACGGATGGAGTAGAAGGAAAAACATCATGTAAAGTAAGTGAATCTTAAAAATATGAACTTATTTACTTCCTACTCTACTCAAAAAAGAAAAAGTAGGGAAAAATCTATCAACAAAAGACAATAATTGGTTGTGTATTGTAATATTCCCATTGCCTGGCCATACTTTGATAAGAAGGCGCAATCACGACCAACATTTTGTACCCTCGGCCTCGAATTATTATTATTATTTTTTCCTGCAAAAATATTATGGTACAGCACATGTACATGTTATTGCCTATTCATCAACCCATCACTCTCATGTTCCAATTACTTAATTATCTCAACCCCCATTTATTTTAGAGTAGAATAAAAGAAAGAAATGGGGGCAAGAACACCCTACGCGTCAAACTTGGGTCAAATTAATTCATCTAAAAGTGTAATGTATCTCACTGAAAATAAGTGTGCATGGACTATATATGGCGTTAGAGAAGTGACTTTGAAATAAGCCAGGTGTGAGAAGACAGCGGAAAGCGCGATTTGTGACCGCGTTTTCAAGTCAGCGAAATTCGGCCGAGCAGTACACAAGGTTCGGCCGAACCAGGGTCAACACACGACCGAACTATTTCAGGCCTGGTCTTTTGTGACTTGCGTGGAAAGAAATTAGAAATAGGGCAACAACACCCTACACGTCAAACTTGGGTCAAATTGATTCATCTAAAATCATCTTAAAGTGTAATGTATCTCACTGAAAATAAGTGTGCATGGACTATATGGGAAGATTGGTAATTAATTTATTGGATAACATTATTTGGTGCATATTTTAGTACTTTCTCCGGCTCAAATAAATGTGCAAATTTAATTATCCTAATGAATACTTAAAGATTTTTATTCATAGAATTTATAATGGTGTATCAATAACATGTAGAAGTAAATAGAAGGAGGGAGAAACTTCTGGAGTTGCACTTAAGGTGGAGAGAGGTAGGGGAAAGAGAGGACCGAGATCTAAGAAAGAGAAAGATAGTTCGGTCAAGTGCTACAACTATGGCGCAAATGGTTATATTAGTTATGATTGTCCGGAGAAGGAAGGTGATGGTCATGCAAATGCAATAGAGGACGGGGATGTATTAATCCTAAGAAATGAGCAATCAGGTGAGGCTTGGGTGTTGGATTCGGGAGCTTCGTGTCATGCTTGTGGAGATGCAAAGGCAATAGAGCAATATACACCTGGTGATTTTGGGGTTGTCTATCTTGGTGATGATCAACCATTGAAGATTGTATGTAAAGATGTGGTGAAGATGAAGACACCAAGTGGGGTTGTACAATTGCATTGATGTGACGCACGTTTCGAAATTGAGGAAGAGAGTGATTTATGTTGGACAGTTAGATGATGAAGAGTATGGAGTAACCTTCATTGATGAATATTGGAAAATAAAAAAAGGAGCAGAGTTAGTACCTCTTGGGAGGAAGGGGAAGATGTTGTACTCTACCTATAACAACATTATTCGCTCGAGTGGGAGTGAAAGGCTTGTTGACTGGCATGTTGGTGGAAAAGGGAGAGCCATCAACAAACGACATGTTAGGGGAAAGAGTGAATCAAAGTTGATCAACGCAGTGTGTAAGTCAAGTGGCCCTAACAGATAGCGTGTAAAGACCACGAGAAGACAAAGCAAGAGATAAGGTGTGTCCGTGTTTCATGGAGGAGCATTGCGAGGAAAGTGGGTCTGGAGGGAGAAAGCAAAGTTACACTTGAATAGAGAAATCAAAGGAGAAGTTGGTTGGGGAGGCAAGAAGAATCTAACATGGATAGGTTGAAGCGTCGCTTGGCTTCAACTCGCCTTAGCACTTGAGCGAGGAGGCTCAGCAATGACAAGTTAGTACAACAACAACAAAGCCTTAGTCCCAAAATAATTTGGGGTCGGCTAACATGAATCCTCATATGTCATCGTGATAAAAGGAAGAGAGAGAGAGAGAGAAAGAGAGAGAGAGAGAGAGAGAGAGAGAGAGAGAGAGAGAGAGCGAGAGAGAGAGAGAGAGAGAAAGAGAGGAAAAAGATGGAGAAAATAAAATAAATAAATAATAATAATAAAAAGTACGATCAACCCCCATCATTCACATGAATTTTCGCCCTCCACTCCGGCCTCTTCAACGCCACATCTTCATCCACTCCGAGTAAACTCATATCATTTTCAATCACCTTAATCCAAGTTTGCTTGGGTCTTCCCCTACCCCTCGCCATTTTATCACTTCTCCACTCTTCAGGCCTCCTAACCGGTGCATCACTCGGTCTCCGTCTCACATGACCAAACCACCTTAGACGATGCTCCCTCATTTTATCCTCAATGGGCGCAACTCCTACTTTACCCCTGATCACCCCATTTCTCAATCGATCCTTTCTTGTATGCCCACACATCCATCGTAGCATACGCATCTCCGCTACATTCATCTTATGAATATGACACTGTTTCACGGCCCAACATTCAGTGCCATAAAGCAGTGCAGGCCTAATTGCCGTACGATAGAATTTTCCCTTTAATCTATTTGGCATGCCACGATCACAAAGAAACCCTGTGGCACTCTTCCACTTCAACCAACCTGCTTTAATCCTATGAGCCACATCTCCATCCAATTCTCCATCTTTTTGGATAATAGATCCAAGATAGCGAAAGAACTCGGAAGCTTGGACAATCTTTCCATCGAATGTGATCACTCCTGCCTCTCTGCTTCCAACTTTGCTAAATTTACACTCCATATATTCAGTTTTGCTTCTGCTTAACCTAAAACCTCGAGATTCCAAAGTGCGTCTCCACAACTCCAATTTATTTTCAACACCTTCTTTTGTCTCATCAATCAGCACAATATCATCTGCAAACAACATACACCATGGAATAGCATCTTGGATTGACCTCGTCACTTCATCCATTATCAGGGCAAAGAGAAAGGGACTAAGTGCAGAGCCTTGATGCACTCCAATCGTGATAGGGAACTCTTCTGTCTTCCCAACACTTGTCCGTACACTAGTACTAACTCCATTATACATGTCCTTGATAATATCAATATATTTCTTTGAAACGCCTTTCTTTACTAAAGCCCACCAAAGTACCTCTCTTGGCACTTTATCATACGCCTTCTCCAAATCAATGAAAACCATGTGCAAATCTTTCTTTTTATCTCGATATTTCTCCATGATTTGTCTCATAAGATAGATTGCGTCCATAGTCGATCTGCCGGGCATAAATCCAAATTGGTTATCCGAAATATTCACAATTTTTCTTAGCCGTTGTGCAATCACTCTTTCCCAAAGTTTCATAGTATGGCTCATTAGTTTGATCCCTCGATAGTTGGTACAATCTTGGACATCACCTTTGTTCTTATACAAAGGGATTAGGGTACTTTTTCTCCACTCCAATGGTATTGTGTTACTTCTCCATATCTTGTTGAATAGTGTTGTTAACCAATCTATTCCCCTCTCCCCAAAACATCTCCACACCTCAATTGGTATTCCATCCGGCCCTACGGCTTTCTTTAATCCCATCTTTTTCATCGCCATTTCCACTTCACCCTTTTGAATTCGCCGCATAAAATCTCGATTAATCATACTCGAAGGATAGTTATATCTCCAATATCCTGCTCTTGATTGCCATTAAACAAGGTATTGAAGTATGAACTCCACCTATCTTTTATCTCTTTATCCCCGACCAACACTCTTTGGTCTACATCCTTAACACATTTAACCCTCCCAATGTGTCTTGTCCTCTTATCCCTCATACGAGCAAGTCTATAGATGTCTTTTTCCCCTTCTTTTGTATCCAATCTATCATAAAGTTTCTGATTCACCTTTGCTCTTGCATCTTTTACTGCTTTCTTTGCTTCTCTTCTAGCCTCCTTATACCTCTCATAGTTCTCTTCACTCTTGCATTTTCCCAATAATTTATAGCATTCTCGCTTGCTCTTTATCGCTTGCTTTACTTCCTCGTTCCACCATGATGTGTCCTTACTTTGTGGCACACTTCCTTTAGATTCTCCAAGGATTTCTCTTGCCACCTCCTTTATGGTATGCTCCATCTTAGTCCAGGTTGAATCTATATCCATATCCTCCATATTACCCGACCAAATACCAGTAGTGGCCATCTTAGCTAGAAATCTCTGTTGATTCTCCCCTTGAAGCCTCCACCACTTGATTCTAGGTTCTACTAGTGGTTTTCTCTTCCTTGAAATTCTCCTACTTCGAAAATCAAGTACCACAAGTCTATGTTGAGTTGCAGTACTTTCACCTGGAATAACCTTGCAGTCAGTGTAACTCTTTCTACAAGCATTTCTTACTAAGAAGAAGTCAATCTGACTTGCATTACCTCCACTTCTATAGGTCACCAAGTGTGATTCTCTCTTCTTGAACCAAGTGTTAATTATACTCAAGTCATACGCCATCGCAAACTCCAGGATCCCGTTCCCTGCTTCATTCCTCTCCCCAAAACCAAAACCTCCATGAATGCTCTCAAAGTCGTGTCGACTAGACCCCACATGTCCATTAAGATCGCCACCAACGACTAACTTCTCACCACTAGGTACGCGTTGCACAACCTCTTCTAAATCTTCCCAGAACTCTTGTTTAATAGATGCGTCCAACCCTACTTGTGGTGCATAGGCACTAATAATAGTTATAATCTCATCACTAACCACAAGTTTAATATCAATAATCCGGTCACTCTTCCTGTACACCTCCACAACATCATCGATATAGTCCTTGTCAATAATGATACCTACTCCATTCCTACCCTTCTCCTTTCCTGAATACCAAAGCTTAAAACCCCAAGGTGCTATTTCTTTAGCTTTCTCTCCAACCCACTTAGTTTCTTGTAGACACATTATGTGAATCTTCCTCCTCCTCATAACCTCCACCACTTCTGCTGATCTCCCTGTCAAAGAGCCTATGTTCCAAGTTCCAAAGCGCATCCCACTAATCTTACCCCCACCATGGACTAGCTTCTTTACCCGCACTCGTCCGCAATGCAGGAACCCTTGCATATTTGACACCACCCCCGGGCGCCGAGGTGGCGCGTCGCTTCCGGGCGACGACCTAGCAACCTTTGCATACTTATCACTACACCCAGGCCTAGGAAGTGTAGCGCGTCGCTGTGAAGGGAACGCCCCAACGATATTCAAAGAAGGTCCATTCCGTAATGGGAGTTGACGGTTGTTTCTATGGTTATTGTTTTAGTCTCCAAGTGGGAGATTGTTGGAGTGGAGTCCTAAAACAATGAGGAGGCATGGAGAAAAGAAGTCTAAATTGTTGGGAAGTTGGTGGAGATCAAATTGTAATAAAAAGGAGAAGGAAACCAGAAATTGATCGAACAGGGGAGGCACGACCATGTTGTAATCAAGAGAATAAGGAAACCAAAAATTGACCGAACAAGGGATGCACGGCCGTGCATGGTGAGGCACACGGCCGTGCAAGGTTGATCAAAGTGCTGCTTAAGCAAAACTGCTTAAGAACAGCCGTGCAAAATCTGACACGGCCGTGCACGACCGTAGACAGTCCAAATCAGTCCCAGTTTCCTATTTTGATAAGATCTCTTCCAATGATAGATTTTAGGGCTTTCTTGTACAACTATATAAATATAGATACGACCTAAAACACATTGTAGCACCATATTAAATAATATTTTATAATTACTGGCTTGTCAATTGTCCACGGAGGTAGCTCATGTATTGAACCAACTGGACAAACAATTTCTTGATTTCTTGTGTGTTCTTCCGTATTTTTTGGTTTATGGATGTGAGCGTTCTTAATCTTGATAGCAACGGGATACCACTGAATTCCCAACATTCTATACTTTTAATATTTATATATCATACTCCCTCCGTCTATTTTAAACTTCAAAAAATTTCATTTTAGGTGTCTCGTTTTAAACTTCTAAACCTAAAAAGGAAAGTTTTTTATAATTTTTTATTTGTGGGCCTCACATGTCATACTCACAATAATTATCCAGTAACTATTCTCTACCATACTTTCTCTCTCCTACTAGACCATCTACACTCACAACTCATCACTTTTTTCTTAGTTCTTGAACCCAAAATTATTTTGAAGTTTAAATTGGGACAAAGTGAGTATTGTATACCATTAGTGAAGTACATGATTACGAATCATAAGGCTGAAATCATGAATGATATAAAATTGTTGTCATGAATATGAATAGTATATAAAAGTGGTACCAAAGATTTTATCACTCAATTTTAGGGTATGTTTAACAACAATTAAACCTTGAACTTATAACTAAAAATAAAAAGAGTTATGTAAATCGAGATTTACTCTTTGGTTCTAATATGATGACTCAATATCAAGAAATACTCTTTTCGTCTCACCTCACTTGACACACAAGAGGTGGACACAATAACTAAGGAAAAAAAATTAAAAACAAAATGTGTGATAGAAAATGAAGAGAAAGAATGAGTGAGGTAAATAGTAGTATTTGTTGAATAAATTGAATGGTAAAAAATGAAGAGAGAGAATGGTTGGTGGGGTAGAGTGAATATAAAATTCTAAAAAGTAAGTTATTTTAGAAAGTGTCAAGTGAGCTGGAACGGATCAAAATAAAAATAAGTGTCAAATGAGTTGTTAGACTGAGGGAGTATAGCATACCAGAAGCGGAGCTACCCCAAGGCTACCAGAGGCAGAGCTACCCCAATGAAGGCATAAGGGATCTATTGCCCCCAACCCCTTACTTCTCAAAGTCTGTCAAATTAGTACTGCCAATTGTTTTTTGATTTTTACCATTAAAAATGTGAAAAACTAGTAAAAAATGTGTTTTACCCTAAGCTTAGGGTCAAACGTGTTTTTTAAATGAGGCGGTGGCAATTTTGTAAATAAACTGGAAGTTGTTTCAACGCACGCGGTGGCATTTTTGTAAATAACTGACACTTATCGTAACTGCCAGTGTTAGTTTTAAGAAGTGCCAGTGATATTACACTGGCACATATTAACATAGACACTGGCACTTTTCATAACTGCCAGTGCCAGTACTAAAAAAGTGTCAGTGTATGTGCCTGACACTTTTTAACACTAAGTGTCAGTGTTTATGTTTTATGAGTGCCAGTAGCCAAGCATTGCACTTTTTGATATTAACACTGGCATCTTTTGTGGAAAAACACGTTTTTTCTTTCCTTAGGGTAAAACACGTTTTTCACAAGACCTACTCTTAAAAATTACTATTTATTTATATATAAATTTACTATGATTACATTTAAAAGTACCATTTCCAACATATGTTTATCGACTTTTCTAACGTGTCCTTTAACGGCATAGAACAACAACTAATTATGGTAATAGAATTATATAATTACATCAGTTTTACTTAGAAAAACTAAATATTACTATAATTACATAGATTCACTACCTTAATAAAGTGTTATCTTATGCCTTAGGACACATGTTAGAAGAACCGTATGTTTATACGTTCAAAAGTTTATAATAGATAATATGAAGGACAATAAAGATATGAACAATATATTTACAACTAAAATTGCTTAAGATAAAAGATTTACAGTAAGGTAAACTGACACAAGCCTGAAACCGTCCTCCAACTTCTCTTTGCCCTTTCTTCTCCACTTTTTCTTTCTCTTCATCTTCTTCATCTTTTCATCAATTTTCTTTCTATTATTAGTTTAATCTAATTTTTTTCCTTTTGTTAATCTTTCAACAACACAATTATTTATAATTTCAATTGAAATTATAAATAATTGTGTTGTTGTTTTACTATTATATAATATATTGTATAATAAGATTCTCTCCTAAGTGAGAGCCGTTGTATTCTCTCATTTGTGAGAGCCTATGTTTGTCTTTTTGTTTGTTTATTTGTTTGTTTGTTGTATTTTTCTTTTTAAAAGTGCGACGATTCTAGCATTTTCTCGCACTGAAGTGAGTTCCAATGTTTTATCTACACAATGATTGTTTGAAAATTTTGAGATGCTTGGTAGGCGTTTTCTCGCCAACCCGAATTCTGCATATCTCGTGCTCAGTGCAATATTTTACCCGAGAGGGGATTTCGTAAATGACAGATTGAGGGGGTCTCCAAGTTTCGCTCGTACGTCTCAAGATTTGGATCTCAAATATCATTCTTGTAAGTTACGAAATGGAACTGCTCTTGAAATTTTGAGTGAGCCTCCAACTTTTGTGGTGTGCCATCTCTTTTTTTATTGTGAATGAAATGTATTTATCGTTTGCATTATATATATATATATATATATATATATATATATATATATATATAAGATTTACAATGCCTCTCAAACTAACGTGGACAATCATTTCGGCAAAAGAGGAAATAACATTATAAAGTTGTTTCAGCTCTTTTTATTATTTATTTTTTTTTCAGAAAATTATAAACTGTATTTTATATGTAATGACCCTCTCTCTTTTGTATTGTTTCCATTTTCTTTTCTCTACCTTTTCCTCCTTTTTTTTTTTTTTTTTTTTTTTTTTTTTTTTTGGCAAAATGAAGCAAAAAAATAAGTTAGTTTAGTGTAGAAGCTAGAGTGAAGATAGACTAGAATGAACCCCAAGCATGTGGCAGTTATGGTGATGTGTAGTATGTAGATCGGATTTGTATGGAACTGGTCCTTGATCAATTAATTCCTTCCACACTTTGACCCTAATTGTACTACTTCATTCTTTGAGTTCTACAATAGCGTTTTTTTTTTTTTTTTTTTTTTAATGTAAAGTTAATAATGATGTTAAAAGAAGTGAGAAACCTCCTGCCAAAATCCATTTGAGAACAAATTCACGTAGTTCGTTCATACTAAAATAATAAATGTAATATGTTCATTTTGTATTTCATTTTAAAATAAATGATGCATGACTAGATTGATAATAATGTTTAGTCAAAGTTCACTTATATTGACCGTCAACATCAACCGTCAAGTAAGACTATTTTATTAGACGGAGGCTATATATTATATGAATAATACTAGGGGAACAAAAAAGTCACAAAAATTTGCTCACAAAATCTTAAGTATAATGATGTTATTGGTGTTTTTAATTAGAGTGTGGCGGGTCTATTATCGATGCAACCAATAAAATATCGTCACCTCATCTTGTGAGCAAGATTTTATGACCTTATTTTGTTCCGCTAGCATTGCTCATATTATATTATTAACATGATATCAGAATTGGTTACCAAATTGAAGTGGTTTTTAAAAGATACCAATCTCTGTATCTGATTTGAAATAACCATTAATTTCAAACAAGATGACTTAAGATTGTAGGCCCTATATACAAGTAGTATATTTTAATTGTGTCACAATTTAATAGGCACTGTGCATGAATCATCCTAGGCAATTTCGAACCGCCCCACCGGGGAGTTAGCTCCATCCAATGGTTCCGATTGGAGCCACGTCATGTTAGCTACACCCAACGGTTGAGATATGGCCGAGCTCGGTGGGACCCACAAAAAATTGAAATCATCATAGCCGCACAGACGATGAATATGTGTATGTGGCCTTGATCGAAGCCGTTGGGTGGAGGGTGGAGCGGTTCCGGGTCCCATCCTAGGAAGTGTGAAAGGAGGGCTTAACTGAACAAGAAAGAGTGTTACTACTATAATGCATCGTGTATGGGCTACCCCTAAAAAAAAGCTCTACTCAAAAAAGTTATTAAAATTAAAGGAAAAGAAGATAAGGTGGGAGTGGGAACCATGCCAAATGGAGTTTCATTTTCATGCTACGGTATCAATCATTATAACCATCAACACCGACAAAATACATCCCCTCGATCATTTCCATTATTTAGACTAAAATTTTCTGAGACTGCATATCAATCACAATATCATTTTATAATTAGAAAATACTCTATATTACAATGGAGAATTTTTTTATTTGGAAAAAGAAAATATCGGTCACTTTATATCGTGTGTCAGACCGAGATATGACTGTTACGCAATCTGATATCATCGGTCTCTAGATCCCAACACGTCAATGCAACTAAGTAGAAACACTAAACACAGAACTAGTGGGACAGTGCGAAGGCAGAAAAGTCAGCCTCCTTACCTTAGTATTTGGCAATGGCATCCCCACCACATGGCTGACTGTCCCCTTGGTCTTCTCGATCAGTCGTCGTCAAACTTTTTATTATTATGAAAGCCCAACTTGAAAGACTTGTACATTTAAGTGTGCGTCTACTCAACTGTACGTATTTAGTCAAATACTTGACTGCAGTGCTGTTTCGTTTACATTTCTTCCTCTTCCAATGGATGCATCCATCCATCCTGATCCTACTACTGAATTTCCTTTGCTTCTTACTTTGTTACCTCTCCAACTCCAACCATGCTCAAAACACTTGATTACCGAAACCAATTTGGATGAATTAGGGACATGATAATATTCGACATCAAACAATCACACCGAGATGTAACCTAGTCTACTATAAATGTAACCTAATCTACTATAACATGTTCAACATCTCGTTCATTAGTTTATCATTGAGATGTTGTGACTCACTCGCCATACTGCTATGCAGTCGGACTGCCCTTACACCAAATCTCTGTCTTTGGAGGCTACACCGGCGGTACAATCATGCTTCATAAAATACTGTAATTGCAACATGTTGCTATCATCAAGGGCCAGGGTAAATTTGACCCATATAGAAGCCACCTTAAACAAACTAAATCTCGGTCCTAAAATGGGGTGCAATTTTATGGCAGTAAATTGCCAAAAACATGAACATCATTACCAAACCAGAAAGATGAAAAAGCTTTAACAAAGTACCACCCATCCCATAGGCCAATCATAGCCGTGAGAGTAGAGACCAGCAAATCATTCCATAGTGCTAGGTAAAACCATACACAAGACAAGTTGTACTACTACTCACTAGGCTCAAATAAAATTCCTTTCCCTTTTACATTCGCCAAAATGACCCATAATCACATCTTGCCAACGAGGCCAGCCAAGAGGCTCAAAAGGCACTAGTGAATCTTCCCCTACAAAACGACACTAAGACTCAAACACATTCCTTTGATAACGATATTGACAAATTACGATGAACAAAAATGCAATTCTCACGTCAAAATGAACCTAAAAAGATAAACTCAGTTACCAAGATAACTCATTCTTCTCCGTGAAAGCAACAAAACATAAGAAATTCACAATCGGTATACCACTTTAGCAGGAACCTCACTCTTACGACATATTGGCATCGTATGTATGCAAAAAAAGCAATCGAGTAAAGGAGAAGAGATCACATGTAATGGGATCAAATCAAGAAAAACCGTGTTAGCTCCACCACTTTATGGCTCTCTTTTATAAGCTAAACAACACTTGATACTAAACATTTGGAACATCTTAGGTTGGTGGACAAAAGTGGTAAAGGTGACAATGTGAATTCATTAGGCTTTAGGATGGAATCTCTCATGTAAAGCTAGTGTGAATTGGTCTGTTTGGTACAGCTTAAATATTATGCTTCTTCATTCAAATTACTACTATCCCAAGCATGCCCGTCTCAATAATTATAGGGACGCTGTGCTAAATGTGAAAATTGGGGCCCTTAGTAATTAAAAAAATTACACAACAAAACGATTGCAATAATGTTGAAGTAATAAGAAAATAATTCATTAAAATTAAAATATTTTATTAAAAGAAACCAACCTTTCTAACTAAAGTTTTGAAAGGAAAAAAAAAATATGAATGAAAGCCTAAACTAAAAACGAAGGGGAGGGAAGCCCAAAAATTGATTGCAATAATGTTGAAGTAATAAGCAAATAATTCATTCAAATTAAAATATGTTATTTAAAAAAACAAAACTTTTGAATTAAGGTTTTGAAAAAAAAAAAAAAAAAAAAAAAAAAGGAGGAAAGCCTAAACTAGAAAACAAGGGGAGGGAAGTCCAAAAATGAAAATCAATGAAAAGCCCAAGTAAGAGAAAAGAAGCCCAAAAATGAAATAAGAAAAGTCCAATAAAAAAAAAAAAGTGCTATTCTCAGCTGGCTGGGTATCGAACTCACACAGCCTAGATACCTTGCAAAACGCCTTACCAACTGGGCAACTTACTCATGTGTCTTATTATTCGGTATCAATTATATATACAATGAATATATAAAATTTGGGGGCCCCAAAACTGTGCATTTGGGCTGGTTGCACAGGCCCAAAACCGGGCCTAATCCCAAGTGAACTTTACTTTTTGAACTAACAAAGAATACAAAACCCAATATTAAACCTTTTACCAATCTACCAGACTAGTTCAGAGGCATGAGGGGAAGAAAAAACTAGGGGAAAGAAAATAATATTTTCTATATCTCAAGGACATAATGATTTACCGAAATTCTTCTAATACAGTGAAAGGACTTAGTCAGGATTCAGGATCTTGGACGCATTGCAGCAACAAATTCTTAGGTCAAGAATGCACCTAATAAGCAGCAAACCTATCTTCTTCTGTGAAACCAGATTAATGCCACTCCAGAAAGTTACACACAAAAAATGAGTATTTCAACATTCAAAGAGAGCATTGTTTACAATGTCTTAATTTGGTTTTGAAGTAGACCCAAGACAAATATCATCAGCCATGCCGACTTCGACAAGCAAGAACTTCGAACTCCACAACTAAGTTATACTCCCCCCCCCCCCGGGTCCCATAACAAAGGTTACTAAAAATGAATGCGCAGAATTAAGAAAAATTAAATACTCCCTCCGTCCTAGAGCAAGAGTCCTACTCTCCATGTTGGTACGTCCGAGAGTTAAGAGTTTCATTCCCAACATGGCAAAGGATGAATAGTGTTTTTGAACAACTTTGTCCTTCTAATGCTTGGATAACTACAACAAAACCAGTACTTTACTAAGCTACTTTTTACCTACTTGCATTGTGAATAGCATTTTGGACAATTATGTCATCAACCCACTTGAATCTTTTACTCATTTTTTACAGTATTCTGTAGGACTATTACTCTAAGACTGGAGGGAGTGTACTATTGATAATGGAGTATTTGTTGTATGAAAAGTAAAGAAAAAGAGAGAATGTGGGTAGGGAATTGTAAGTGGATTGTTGTTGTGAGTGGGCCAGTGGGCCCCATTAAATAAAAAATATATTTCAAACTTGGGTTAGTAACATTTGTTATGGGACACCCAAAAATGAAATAAGTAACCCATATTATGGGACGGATGGAGTATACGAGTATAAAACTGCTCTCTGAGTCGTATACTTCCTGCCCAGTCTTGACGTGATTTGTGTATAAAAATTGATTCACAATATTTTAGGCAAGTAAAATGCAGTAATCATGCTGGCTACCATCCACTCGATAACAGACATTTAGGCATATGATTACCCAAACCGAATAGACCAATAATGCACTTGGGCACAAAGGAGCTTACCTCCTAGCAAGCTGAAGCAATGCAGCAACTCCAGGAGCCTAATTCTGTTGATATTACCTGTTCTTTGGTTAATTTAGGTGCAGGGTGTAACTTGCAAAGAGAGGCCTATAACGGTGTAAAAGGAACTACCTGAAGCAGTAGCATAGAAAACTAGTTGGGCAGCACGTACATTTCCCAACGACAAGCAAACTACTTTCTCTTTCAAGAAAAATTAAATAATAACACAGACTTCAATATTAAGTCCCAGAACTTTCTGCCTACGTGAATGAAACTCGTTCTCCTTGAAGGATGAAATAAGTATGTTCTTATATCACCAAGCAAATAATAGTTAAAATTGCGCCAAAATCAGCCTAGTCCAAAACAATTTAACCCTCAGACAAATAGCAATATTAATCCAGTACCCAACATATGGGAAGAACTTTAACAATAAGAACATGTATTCAACATTAAGCTAGTAAAAAGGACATAAAAGTAATCCTAACATGAATTAACCAACAGCAGAAAAGAAGAGAAAAGAAAAACTGAATCAGACCATTTACTAGAATATAATATAGTGATTCAACTTGGAAGTAAGTTTTTTTTAGGTCTGAAGCTTAAACCCTATATGTAGATCCCTCTTAGTGATCAATGTAAATCATATAGTTACATAACAAATTTGTGAATCTAGGATCTTAATTACCAATGACAGAATTAGCAACCTCATTGGCAGCCACTACTAGTACTACACATCAATCAATTGTCCGGCACTTAGAGCACCACTACTCAATTATGCTACACTTTGAAGGGGGTTGGAAATACTTGACAACCTACATTCCAGTCTATCACCGTCGATTCTTGAAGTTTTAACTCACAGGATACATTAAATCAATTCGCTGATGTCCAAATCAGGATTTAACACGACTTCAGCACACAGCAAACAAGATAAAGTGATAGCAATGTTAATCCTTCTATACCTAGTTTATCACAGATAGTAGCTTCTGGTATGGCACATGCTGCTAAATTATCTCATTTTGGAAGAAGCATTAACTCGGGGAACTGATTGATCTGATGAACCGCTGCAAGATAAAATTAGCTCAGATCCTAGCTATGAATAATTTACCTTACAGGAAGACTTCTGTTACCATTAGGTGTTACTTCAGAATTCTAGGGATATGGACATTCCAGATGGGATTCCAAAAGCTATCCAACATGCTCAATCAATGATGCATCATAATTGAACAGGATCTTTTGTTCTAGTGTTTTTGTTTTCTTTCACCTCCATTGCACCTAAATCTAAAACCCAAGGCATGCATAGTGAAGACTAGTGCCCCATAAATTTGAAGGAGCAAAGATCTTGATAGTAAATTTAAACCTTGTGATCCAACAACCAACTTAAAGGCACTGCTATGCAAGCAATGAGTTCTTTCATGCACAGAAAGAAAATGGAAAAGTTCAAAGTAATGGTACTCTGTAGCAACAAGCAACAGCATCAAAATCCAAGCAGTTTTCATCACCGACTTTTAAACAAGCTCCACACCTCACTAGTTTCAAGTAAACTCGCTACTTATCAATGACTATATTCCTTCCAGTATCTAGGGCAACTAGAGACCATCCAGACAATGCCCTAAAACCTGAGTCGATCTATTCAACTACTTTATCCTGTACTTCGCGCCTAGATCCTTCATTGCTTTATTTTCAAATAAACTCACATGATGGGAGGCTTAGCAATTCCAATGCAAGTAACAAAGGCCAGGCCACCAGCAAAGAAATTAGAATTAGAAACAAACTGACTCAGAACAAAATGTGAAAGATGATAGTAAAGGTATCAGAAGCTTTAAGTTCCTCTTTCTCTCTCCCCCCACGCTAAAGAAAAATTATGAACTGAGAGAGAGAGAGAGAGTATACAAAAGGAAGTATTTCACATTAAGAACTATATTAACAATTCGGTACCAACATCAGCAATTTGGTCACTGATAGCTAATTACCTTTAAGTATTTAACAGTTTCACTCTCATAATATTAGGAACAGAAGGAACAGAAGGCCAATTAACAAAAACGGCGATACTGGAGGAAAACCTGCATACTGATGTTGCCTCACTTCCCGTGGGAATCCATGTGCCCCATAGGAGTAACCTGCTGCCGCCCCATGACCATACATCGCACCACCAGGAAAACCATGCGCTTGAATGTTAAAGATTGAAGGAATTAGACCCCCAAAAGAAAATGTGAAGTTCCCAAACCTTGTGGTAACTGAAGGTCCCAATCCACCCATCAATCCAAAAGGACCAAATGCACCAAAACCCTGTGGTGGAAAAGTGTTTCTATCTGGTGATGGAGCTGTTTCCGGTCGTTGGCCAGCAGGACGATGAGGAATCTCAACACCAGGAATTGACTTAGATCGTGGGTCAGTAGAGTTCTTCCCCCTTCCATATAAAGGAACCAGTTTCTCCTCTTGAATAAGGGCCTTACAAACAGGGCATTCATGGGAATGCGAGTGAATGTGAAGCCACTTGTAAAGGCACGGCCAACAATAGAGGTGACCACAAAGAGTGATAATAGGGTCCTGAGCTAAATCAAAGCATATGTTGCACTCAAAATTAGCAGCATCCCCGTTGTTGGAATCACTACTGCTCGAAAAAGAAGAGCTTTGGTTTGACCTGCTCGTCCCGCCCCCAAATATACCTCTCATTTCTCAGCCTCAATATCTCGAGCACCCTATACAGATCACAAATACCCCAATCAACATCAACCCTAAAACACAATAAACATCAACCCTAAAACACAATAAACATATCCAGATATCATATCAAACCAATTTCACAACTATAATCATTAAAAAAAAAACTCCCATTTCCTACAAATTGGAATATGTAACATTTCAATTGCACGAATCCAACATCCAGACTAACAAGTCAAATTGGACAGAGGCATAAATTTGCAAAAAAAAAAAAAAAAAAAAAAAAAAAAAAAAACACCCGATCAAGAATTACAAAATTAAACCTAATTCATAAATTGTACCAACGACTAAATAAAAGATGCTGCATACGTATGATCAAACAAGCAAAAGATCAATTTAAAAAAAAAAAAAAAAAACTGAACAATAAAGGACAAAATCTCAATTTAGGAGGACAGAGAAATCAATGACCTTTTAGATAAAGGAAGATTTAGCGGCCGACCGACCGTCGACTGACCGATCGGATCCAGTCAAATCGGATGGTGTGAAAAATCAAAAATCAATTTCTATTTATTTCTATCTGGATGATGATTTGAATTGCTGCCTTTGATAAACCGGAAGCCAAGTAAATCGTTGGAAACTTCCAATACTTTTCTGTTGAACACGTCACGGTTAACGTGGCATTGTCTTATTAGTCAGACTCACCTTTGACTTTGGTTCCGATTGATTGATTATATAGGCGGCTTCATCATGGATATCTTGGGGTGTTCATGGTCCGATCCGGTCCAGTTTTTGTCAAAATTTCAAAAAACTAAGACCGGACCAATTGTTCGGTTCTGTATAAAATTAGAACCAAGACCAAACCAATATATTTCAGAACCGGATTTATTGGTCCGGTTCTTTTTGTCCGGTTCTGATCCGGTTCTACATATTATATATCATATAATTTTTTTGGCATTTAATACAAGTTTATGTAATCAGGGTTGTAATATTAATATTTCATGAAACACTAATGTACCAACCCATAGGCCTGTGGAGAATGGTGCATTTAACATTGCTGATAGGGAATAAATATTTTGTTTTTATAACAGAAACATAAAATATAACCTCTTGTATTGATTCGAAGATGTCTACAATTAAGATAGTCAGAATTTTGTTTTTATATTTTGGTGTAAAATCAGAAATATATATAATATATAATAGCATATTAGTAATATATATACATGTAAATATGATTGGTCCGGTCCGATCCAGAACCGTGTATATTTTTCAAAACCGGAACCAGACCAATTTACCGGTTCTATAGGAATTTGGAACCAGAACCAAACCAATACCATTGGTTCGGTCCGGTTTTTATTGGTCCGGTCCGGTTTTGTTGGTCCGGTCCGATTCCAATATTTTTTGCACAGCCCTATGGATATCAACGGTGTTCAATGCGTGTGCATAAATATACCGGTACATGCGTGACGTCCTTAGTTATATTTCATGTGCCACCCCTGAATTATGTATTTTATACAACTACCTCCCTTATTGTTTTCCAAGCCAAGCCATTTGACCCTTAAATGTAAATGCTTCTTTTCTTTTTTAAACAGTTGTAACATAGTATCATTTATTTCAAGACAATTGCCATCGTTTACAAACCCATATGTAGTCTATTACAGTCTATCTATAGCCCTGCCAATCTGTAGCTCTGTCTATAACAAGTTCCTATGTGGTTTCACCATTGTCGAACTTATTACAACGAATGATACTTGCTCTACAGGTTAATGTTGTAATCTTCCTACTTTGAGGAAAAGTTAATTCATTTTGGTTCAATGGATATCTGTGTGCCACTCAATCTATCCCTTCTACTTGTCATAAATCTCATTACGATGTTGATTTCGATATTTACTGATAAATGGAAGGATGATCATGCTGAGTTATTTGTGTTTAAATATTAATGTGAATGGCAATTTATAAAGAGAAAAGTCGACAATATCAAAGATAGTTGAAATGACAAAAAAAAAAAAAAAAAAAAAAAAAGGATTTGATTCTCGAATGTACATTTTTAACGACTTGAGGTGGTCAGATGAAACAAAATCACCTTAAATTAAATAACTCTTTCTTAATTGCGGTTAAGACTTTGTTTTGATTAAAATTGAATTAGTTTAAAATCATAGATCTAATATTTCTTGTAAGTTTGTAATTAGAGGATAGATTTTTTATACAATGGTAACTTACTATGAAAGAAATTATGCGGCTAGTACTGTTTTCTGGGAACCGACCAACTGTGAGTACAACTGTGCTCACAGTTGTCAAGACAGTTGTCCTGTCAGTTGACACGACGAACAGAGAATAATGCAGCGAAATTAAAACGAAATAAATTAAACACTTCAGCAAGAAATACCTTGCTAGAAAACTTTCATATATGAAAATGATCTTGCAGAATACAAGATGAATGAAAGAAACAAAACAATAAAAATATCAAACTATTCTAGATCACTAGAACTCACTAAACACTCAAACACTTAGAAGTATTTTTGGAAGAACTTCTAAGAAACAAAGGACTCTTCTAAGCTTCTGACTTTGGAGAATAAAAACACAGAATCCGTGAAGAATGGCTGAATGTTGACGCATTATATATAGGAGTTTGAATGAAGTCTTTGATGTGGAAATCTTTCTTCATCCAATCACCTTCCAAGTAAAGAGTCCAACTTTCCTATAAAACAAATATACTAACCAAAGATAAACATTAGTAGGTTAGTCAAGTAAATCAAAATAATAATAATTATCCTAAAATAAACTATTCCTAAATAATTACCACTAATTCTTAAAATAAATCAACTTTAAATATATACATTTATTAAATCAGAATCACAAAGATACAAAACTAAATATAAGTGTATTTCATACTCTTTCAATCTCCCCCTATCTTTGTGGTTCTGATCAAAATATCCAAAACAATAATCTCTCCCCCTGAATTTGTACAATGGATTCTACTCTCCCTAGAACACATCTTTCTCCCCCTTTTTGTGAGGAACCATCAAACTCAAAGAAAGAAAGTTTCGAATATCTTCCACTCCCCCTAAATTTGAATCTCCCCAACAAAATACCTCTAAGAGCATTATCAATCTTAACTCACATCGCAGCAAACCTTTATAGACCAGCGAGTTCTGCAGACTTACCAGATGACTTACCAGTTGACTGTACAATTGACTGTACAGTTGTTTGTTCAGTTGTCCACACAGTTACACGAACAAGTTGCTTAGCACCAGCTGGATGCTTAACAACAAAAATGCCTGAGCTTGATCAGAGCTGTGGCAAACAATCATTTTGTGTCACACACAATCAGTTAGAGTTTCTCTAGAATTCTTGGATTTATCTGCAAAAATGTTAGAGAGAGAGCATTTACAGAATAGGAACAAGATGAGATGAGAGAAATGAAGCTAGAAAGCATGAGGAAGAAGATATACTAAACCATAATTCACAACCAGAATGGACAAGGAGGAAATATCAAGGGAGGACAGCGATTCTTCCTAAGAACTCGGGAATGCCAAGGAGTAAGGAGAACCGAGAAACATTGAAGTACCCATTTGAATTCCTAAACAACCAAGGTTTTTGATTTTAAAATTCAAACTTTTTCCATGTTTTGTGATAAATTATCCGTCCCAAAATTAGAACTTGTCAAATTCAACTGAATCCTTTTATCCACAATGTATCACAATTTCCACCAACTGTACAATGAAACTTGAACATCACGCCATTAGATTATCGTTAAACACATGAAAGCATTAAATCTTTAACAAGAAGAACCACAATTCAATTTCCTGATGTAAATACCAAGGGAGAAAAAAACTTAGAAAAATTATGCCTAAACACACAAGTGAAGATTGTCTCAATTTTGGTGTGACAAAGTATGATCAACTCAGTCCATGACTCGGTTTCAAAACACAGGAATTCAATGAGATTTTCCTTCAATCATGAAGCCTCTAGAACACTCCCATTGAAGGCTTATGACTTATGAATCAGTTACGGGGAGGAGCTTTTCACTCTCACAATACAGTGTTACACTGATTCTCAAGTTATGTATGAATACATGTCAGCACATTGCCTAAATGAGTAGTAACTTCAAAGACTGGAGGCAGTTTGTTTTCCCCGTAACCTTAGATTAAGTGCCCACTTCATGATAAACAGCACGGAGGAATTAACAGGATAATTTTATTATCAAGTTAAGAAGGATATCACATTCAAGGGTCAAAACTCGGAGTCAAGGAACTAAAGAAGACCAAGTGATCACAAGAGACAATCGTGCAAATAGAATGAATGCAGACTATTTTTTTTTTTTTGATTAGTGGTTACTGTAATATACAATTATATAGATGCAGTCAGTTGTCTGCACACTTGTGCAGTCAACTGGTATCACACAGTCCGAGAGAAAATCTCTCGAAATCCAAAGCCTTGGTAAAGATATCAGCAAGTTGATCCATTGTGCTTACATGTTCAAGAGTAATGATTTTTTGTTCAACGAGATCTCTAATAAAATGATGCCCAATATCTATGTGCTTTGTTTGGGAATGTTGTACCGGATTCTTGGCAAAATTCTGAGCAATTAAACTATCATAAAACACATTCAATGTTTCACTTCTAAGACCATAATCCTTGATTATTTGGTTCATCCTCAACAAATGAGTACAACAAGTAGCATCTCTCATAAATTCAGCATTAGATGGCCTACGAACCAAGAACCTAACATCTTTCCTTTCAAATTTTACCACTTCCTCTTGCATGACATTTATTAAATCATTAACTTTTAAGGTTTCTGACTCATTCTCATGCTTAAAACTAGCAACTAAACAACAAGAGCTTACCTGATGGTACGCGGATTTCATGCATACCAAACCGACTAATTCCCGGTAATTTATTTGTTTCCCTCTTGTTTTTATTCCTTCATCTACTCCCCCAATGACCTGGGAAGTTGGATGGTCTCCCTGTATGCTTGCAGTAGCATCATTACCTCTGGTTTCCTGATCTTCCAAGATTTCAAAATCTGAACTAGAATCTGCTGCTGTCTGACCAACTGTCGTGGCAGTTGACTGTTCATCTGGACTCTCCATTGTCCTCACAGTTGGTGTAACTGCAGATTCTGTAGTAGACTTTGGATCAGATTCATCATTAATCTTTTCATGCTCCCAAGTGCACCCTGTAATGAAATTCTCAACACTATTGACACTAAGATCAGGAGTATTATCAAAAATTGGGTTAAAACATGAATGATTTTCAACCAACTTGTAACAATGATCAGATGATCGAATGCTAGAAAGAACACACACTTGTGTTATCAAAAACTTCACATTTGTACTTGTCAAACTTAACAAATAAGTCATCATCACACAGTTGACTGATACTTATCAAATTTACTTTCAAGCCGTCTACATCTAAGACATTGTGCAAATTTGGCAAGCCGTCAACACACAACGTACCTTTACCAATAACCTTTCCCTTAGCACCTCCATCAAAATTGACATTTCCTCCTTTAAAGACTTCATAATCTATGAGATGCTCAAGAGAACCGGTCATATGACGAGAACAGCCGCTATCAAAGTACCAAGCTCCTTCCACACTACTTTTGAAGGAGGTAAACACCACTTGACACTGTAAAGTGTCCTTTCTTACCCATGTGGATTTTGGAGCAGACTGCTATTGACTGGGCAGTTGTGACTCCAACTGTGCCCACAGTTGTCTTGTCAGATGGCTGCTGTTCTTCTCCAAGCCAAGTTCATGTTTCAACTTGTAACGAAATGGACGTATATCCAGGGGCAAAACAATGGTGACACACGTATCTCCTTTTTCTATTTCTTCTATTTTTGTGAGGAGATACATGATTAGCATTAAATCTCTCATTATTTTTTAAAGTTCCCTCACCTTCCTTAACAAAACTTGGATCTCCATAGCCTATTCCTGATTTTCCTTGATTTCCCATATTCAGGACTTCTTCTAGTTTAGCCTTGCCATTGTTAAGTTTAGTGAGTGTGATAGTTTCTTTTTCAAGATCGCTTTTATACTTTTCACACTCATTGTCCTTTTTGGTAAGCATGACTTCTAACCTAGCTATGGAGTCCTTTTGAGTATCACTTTCACTCGACAACCTCTCATTCTCAGCCTTTAATTTCAGATTGTCAGATGTGAGTTTTTCATTTACCTTCTTGAATGCCTTGAGTTGTTCCATTCGCTTGGACCAATCTGCATGAAGCTCAACATATGTATTGTACAGATCTTCATAGGTTGCACTATCTTCATCCTCCTGATTGGATTCTTCAGATTCACCTGCAGAAGTAGAGTTAAAACAGGTATACACATTAGTACCATTTGAGCTGACAGTTGTGGTGACAGTTGACTGTTCATCTTTACTGTCAGATTCACTGTCAGAAAGGGAGGATTGTGATGATCGTAAAAATGACAAGTTTGCTGTCTGATCGTCATTATCTGAATCACTTAAGGTTGCAGAAAAACTCATCCCTCTCTTTTTGAGTGTGTTAGCACACTCATTGGCATAGTGACCGAATCCTAAACACGCTCTACATTGAACGGACTCAATAGATCTTTTGTTTTCAGAAAAATGATTTTTCACACCAGGGGTTAATTCATAAATGGTTAAGACTCCAATAAGTTGGTCAAAACTTAGAATCTCGATATCATAAAATTCCTCTACCAAAGAGATTATCATTTTGAATCTTTCTGGCAGGGATCTTAATATTTTGCGTACGAGTCTAGCATTAGAGATTGATTCCCCTAACACATATAACTCATTTGCAATATTTATCAATTTAGAAGAAAAATCTTTGATGGTTTCATTTTCTTTCATTTTAAGATTTTCAAACACAATCATTAAAACCAAAAACTTGTTTTGTTTACAGTCCATAATGGCCACTTTCAAAGATCGATCTCAGTATGTCGAGACCAGGCTCTGGTACCAATTGAAAGAAATTATGCGGCTAGGACTGTTTTCTGGGAACCGACCAACTGTGAGTACAACTGTGCTCACAGTTGTCAAGACAGTTGTCCTGTCAGTTGACACGACGAACAGAGAATAATGCAGCGGAATTAAAACGAAATAAATTAAACACTTCAGCAAGAAATACCTTGCTGGAAAACTTTCATATATGAAAACGATCTTGCAGAATACAAGATGAATGAAAGAAACAAAACAATAAAAAGATCAAACTATTCTAGATCACTAGAACTCACTAAACACTCAAACACTTAGAAGTCTTTTTGGAAGAACTTCTAAGAAACAAAGGACTCTTCTAAGCTTCTGACTTTGGAGAATAAAAACACAGAATCCGTGAAGAATGGCTGAATGTTGACGCCATATATATAGGAGTTTGAATGAAGTCTTTGATGTGGAAATCTTTCTTCATCCAATCACCTTCCAAGTAAAGAGTCCAACTTTCCTATAAAACAAATATACTAACCAAAGATAAACATTAGTAGGTTAGTCAAGTAAATCAAAATAATAATAATTATCCTAAAATCAACTATTCCTAAATAATTACAACTAATTCCTAAAATAAATAAACTTTAAATATATACATTTATTAAATCAGAATCACAAAGATACAAAACTAAATATAAGAGTATTTCATACTCTTTCATACTATTCAATGTACTGGTTGTCAATATGCATTCGAGTGCTATCATCTCTATGGATATATTCTTTTCGTCTCATAACAATATGCACAATTTTGAAATTGCACGAGAATTAAGAAAAGAATAGTAGTGGACCGTTGTTGTGAGTATGAAAAGTGAGATAGGAAAAAGAAAGTGAAGTAGAGAATAATAGTGGATAGTTGTTGTTAGTATGAGAACTGGGTCGTATTGAATAAAGAAAGATATAAATTTTCATTTAAGAAAAGTGTGACTTATTAATAGAACATCTAAAAGGGATGTTTATGCACATTGTTAATGTTATGGGATGGGGAGAGTATATTTAAAAATATTGTGAGTGAAATAAAAAGTTGTGAGTATTATAATTCGAGAGTAAGATCCACAATTTAAATATGTAACTATGAGAAGTGAGGTAGAGTAGATAAAAAAAAGAAAAGAATTAAGCGTGTCCATTTAAGGAAAGTAGAACTTACCAAAAATAATAATAATAATAAATTGATGCAAGTTGTCATTAAAAGAAGAATGAATATATATTGTTCTCAAAGTTTTGCGATAAAAATTGAAAGAGTATGAAAATACTATAAATATTCTTCTCATAAATATCTTTGTGATTCTGATTCTCGTTATATGTAAAGATTTAGTTTAATGTTATTGTAGTTTAGCTGTAATTAATTAGGAATATTTTATGTTAAGTTTATTTTATTTCACTAACCTACTAATAATTCTCTATGGTAAGTTAGTGATTTATTTTAGGAAAAGGTGGACTCTTCTTTATTGGTTGATTGGTAAATGATAACTTTCCAAGGTTAAAGATATACATGGCATCTCACAAAAGCCGTGTATATATTGTGGAAGTTTGCGACTGTTCTTGCTCACGCTTTTACAGAATCTGTTGAGAGAGAGTTCCCTTTGTTCTTGAAGTTCTTATTCATTAAGAGTTCAAGGTTTTTATGTTTGATTTGTTCTAGTTCTCTAGAATTGTTTTTGTTATTTTAATTCGTTTTGTTCTTTCATAAATCTTGTATTCTGCAAGATCTTTTGGTAATGAAAGTTTTCCAGCAAGAAGTTTCTTGCTGAAGTGTTTATTCATCGTTTATTCCGCTGCTATTTATATTCTCTGAACGTGTGCGTGTTGTCGTGTCAGTTGTTAAGACACTTGTGATCGTATTCTCTGATCACAAGTGGCTTTACCCAGAAACAGTCCTAGCTAAATTTCTTTCAATTGGCACCAGAGCTTGATCTCGATACACTGAGAAGTGATCCTTGAAAGTAGCCATTATGGACTGTACTCATACTCGTAATAAGCCGCCTACACTAGATGGTTCAAACTATACCATTTGGAAGGCAAAGATGATCATGCACATTAAAAACATTGATCATCGTGTGTGGGTTAGTATTCTTGTGGGATATACATCACCTACTATGGAATTAGTTGATCCAAAAGCAAAAGCGTCTGCTTCTAACGAAGAGAAAAAGGAAAAACTTTTTGTCCCAAAACCCGAGCAAGAATGGAATGCGTACAAATTACAATGCAAAGGCAATGGCTGCCATATCTGATCATGTTGATCACAATCTGTATCAGTTATTCTCTAACCATACAGTTGCCAAAACTTCTTGGGATATTTTACAACTTCATTGTGAAGGGTCTGATAGTGTCAAACAAACAAAATTAAGGAGATTGATGACAGAGTTTGAAAATTTAAGAATGGAAGAAAACGAAACGATTCAAGACTATTCTGCTAAAATAATGGATATTTCAAATGAATCCTTTGCATTAGGAGAATCCATCTCCAATGCAAGGTTGGTTAGTAAGGTTTTAAGAACTCTTCCAAAAAAAATTAACATCAAAGTCTCTGTCATTGAAGAAATGTGTGATACTTGGACCGTGAGTCTTGAAAAGGTTCTAAGTATTCTTACTACGTTTGAATTGAACCTAGAAGTGCAAAAAACCAGCAAAGCAGAATCAATTGCTCTTGCTAGTGCTCTAACCGTGTCTAAAGATCTTGTGCAATTGTCTAAGGATATTGATGAGTCAACCTTAGAGGAAGATGAGTGTGCCTTAATAACTCAAACATTCAAAGACGTTTTGAATAAGAAACGGCAACTAAAATTTCCCAATAAAGTCTTCACTCCTTCCACCAAGGCTGAACCATTCAGGAAGGAAACAAGTGATAGTGTGAAAAAACCTTTTTCTGAGAACAAAAGACCAATTGAGTCTGTTCAATGCAGGGCATGTCAAGGATACGGTCACTATACAAATGAGTGTGCTAACACACTCAAAAATAGAAGGATGAGTTTATCTGCTACGTTAAGCGATTCAGATGATGACGACGAGACAGCTAACTTGTCATGTTATCGATCATCACAATCTTCCCTTTCTGACAGTGAAACTGATAGTGAGGTTGTATTGTCAAATGACAGCTCAACTGACTATGAACAAAAAAGATTTTTGGTATTAACCATTATTTTTGAAAACCTGAAAATGAAGGAGGGTGAAACTATTGAGTGTTTTTCTGATAAGTTAATAAGCATTGTGAATGAGTTACATGTGTTAGGGGAATCATCCTCTGATGCTAGACTTGTGAACAAAATGTTAAGATCCATTTCGAGTAGATTTGATGTGATAATTTCTGTGTTAAAAGAATTCTATGATATTGAGACTATGAATTTTATGGAACTCAGAGGGATTTTAACTGTTTATGACGCATCACCATCTCCTTCATCCAGTGGAAATTTTGAGAAAAGAACTTGCTGTAATTTGACTCTTAGTGATAGTGAGCCTGACAGTGAATCTGACAGTGAAGATGAGTCGTCAACTGTCAGCACAACTGTCAGCTCAAATGGTACTAATGTGTATACCTGCTTGAATTCTACATCTGCAGGTGAGACTGAAGAGTCAAAACAAGATGAAGAAGACTGTTTCACGTATGAAGAATTACATGAGAACTATGTTGAGTTGTTCGCAAATTGGTCTAAACGAATAGAACAACTCAAAGAGTTCAAGAAGGTAACTGAAAAATCACCGCCACTAATTTGTCTCTTAAATCTGAAAATGAGAAATTGGTGAGTGAAAATGATTTTCAAAAGGACTCCAAAGGCAAGTTAAAAGTCATGCTTACTAAAAAGGAAATAGAGTGTGAAAAGTATAAAAGCGATCTTGAAAAAGAAACTAACACTCTCACAAAGCTTAACAATGGTAAGGCTAAGTTAGATGAAGTTTTAAACATGGGAAATCAAGGAAAATCAGGATTAGGCTATGGAGATCCATTTTTTGTCAAGGAAAGAGAGAGCATTTCGAAAAATAATGAGAGATTTAAAGCTAATCACGTGTCTCCTCACAAAAGCAGAAAAAATAGAAAAAGGAGATACGTGTGTCACCATTGTTTTTCCTCTGGACATATACGTCCATTTTGTTACAAGTTGAAATAGGAACTTGGCTTGGAGAAGAACAGCGGCCACCTGAACAAACAGTTGTGGGCTCAATCAGAGACTCAACTGCCACGACAACTTCAGTCTGCAACAAAAGCCATTTGGGTAAGAAAGGAAACTCTGAATTGCAAAGTGGTTCTTACCTCCTTCAAGAGTAGTGTGGAAAGTGGCTGGTACTTTGACAGTGGCTGTTCTCGTAATATGACTGGAACAATTGAGCACCTCAAAGACTATGAAGCCTTCAAAGGGGGAAAAGTCAACTTTGGTGGAGGAGCTAAAGGTCAGGTAATTGGCAAAGGTATGTTGAATGTTGATGGTTTGCCCAACTTCCATAATGTCTTGCTTGTTGATGGGCTAAAGTCAAATCTGATTAGCATAAGCCAGTTGTGTGATGATGATTTGTTTGTTAAATTTGACAAGTCCAAGTGTGAAGTCTTTGATAACAAAAATGCATGTGTTCTTACTGGTATTCGATCCTCTGATAATTGCTACAAAATTGGTAGTGTTGAGACTTGTCTCACTACTAAAGTGGATGAGTCTGAAATCTGGCACTAAAAACTTGGTCATGCCAGTGAAAGAAAAATCAGTGATTTAATAAAATTTGGGGCAGCAAAAGGTTTGCCCAACTTGGGCTTAAAAAAGTGAAGTGTGTGTGGACCATGTCAAAAAGGAAAACAAACAAAGTCCAGTCATAAAAAGGTTCAAAATTTTGGGACTAGTAGATGTCTTGAGTTGATTCATACTGACCTAATGGGTCCCATGGAAGTGGAAAGTATGTCTCGAAAGAAATACTGTTTTGTGTGTGTTGATGATTTCTCGCGCTATACTTGGGTTATATTTTTAGAGAAAAATCAAACACAATTGAAGAGTTTAAAATATGGTACAAAAGGGTCAAAAATATTTATGGTTTAAAATCCGTTAGGGTTAGGTCAGACCATGGTACAGAATTTGAAAACTCTACTTTTTCATCATTTTGCGATTCAAAGGGGATTACTCACGGGTTCTCAGCCCCCAAAACTCCGCAACAAAATGGAGTAGCGGAAAGGAAAAATCGCACATTACAAGAAATGGCTAGAGTCATGTTGAGTGCTAAAAATATGTCTAAAAAGTTTTGGACAGAAGCTGTTAACACGGCTTGTCATATAGGGAATCGTGTCTTTCTAAGAATTGGAAGTACCATGACCCCCTACGAATTTTTACTTAGAAAGAAACCCACCTTAAAGTACTTTCATGTTTTTGGGTGTATTTGCTACATCTTAAATGATCGTGAGTATCTTTCCAAGTTTGATTCTAAGAGTGACAAGGCCATTTTCATCGGTTATTCTCAAAACAGTAGGGTGTATAGAGTCTATAATCTGAAAACCAAAACAGTTATGGAATCTATAAATGTTATTTTTGATGATGCTACTGATCTTAATGTCAAAACGGCTGAGGATGATGTTACAGGTTGTACATGGGAACCTGAACTAGTTGATGATGAATCTGAACTGAAGAACTCAAAAGAATCTGCAGATACTGCACCTGAGCAGTCAGTTGATTTACCAACTGAGCCACAACTGACACCACAAGTGGACAGACAACAGCAGATACTCGTTTAGATTCTGAAACCGAGGAAGATCATGTAAGCATAAGAAATGATGTCTCTTCCAGGATTCAGGGATATCATCCTACTTCCCAGGTCATTGGGGAAGTGGATGAAAGAATGAAGACAAGGGGAAAAAGAATCAATACCGTGACTTAGCAAGTTTGTTGTGTGTGCAATCCGCATACCATCAGGTAAGTTCTTGTTGTTTTGTGGCTAACTTTGATCCCAAAAATGTCATGGAAGCCTTGAAAGATGATAATTGTATTAATGCCATGCAAGAGGAATTTATTCAATTTGAAAAGAATGACGTTTGGTTCTTAGTTCCTAGACCCTCTCACATTAATGTAATTGGGACTAAATGGATTTTTAAGAACAATCTGATGAACATGGCAATATAACAAGGAACAAAGCACGTCTGGTGGCTCAGGGCTACACTCAATTAGAGGGTGTGAACTTTGATGAGACCTTTGCCCCGGTAGCCCGCATTGAGTCTATCAGACTGCTCTTAGCAATTTCTTGCTTTCTTAAGATCACTCTACACCAAATGGATGTAAAGAGTGCGTTCTTAAATGGTGTTTTAAATGAGGAAGATTTTGTTGAACAACCCAAAGGGTTCAAAGACCCCCATAAGCCTAATCATGTGTATAAGTTGAAAAAGGCGCTCTACGGTCTAAAACAAGCCCCCCGTGCTTGGTATGGAAGACTAACTGAGCACCTAGTTCAACTTGGTTTTAAAAGAGGTAAGGTTGATAAAACCCTGTTCATTCTTAGGAACAAGAGGGGTATACTTGTGGCTCAAATTTATGTGGATGACATAGACTTTGGTTCTACTTGTAAAAACATGCTTAATACTTTTGTAGAGAGTATGTCATCCACATTCGAGATGAGTATGGTTGGCGAATTGAAATTCTTTCTCGGGCTACAAATTGTACAGTCTAAAGAGGGAATGTCAATTTCACAATCAAAGTATGATAAGAATTTGGTTAAGAAATTTGGTATTGAGAATGCCTCTCACTTGAAAACTCCCATGGGCTCGTCTCAAAAACTGTTTAAGGATGAGGATGGTGAGAGTGTCGATCACACTCTCTATAGGAGCATGATAGGAAGCTTGTTGTACCTTACGGCAAGTAGGTCTGACATAATGTTTAGTGTCTGTCTTTGTGATAGGTATCAAGCTGACCCCAAGGTATCCCACTTGACTGCTGTTAAGAGAATTATTAGATATGTTGGTGGTACCACAAATCTGGGGTTAAGCTACACAAAAGACACTAACACCAATCTTGTGGGGTTTAGTGATTCAGATTGGGCTGGAAATACTGATGATTGAAAAAGCACAACGGGTGGGTGTTTTTATCTTGGGAATAATCTTGTGTCTTGGTTTAGTAGGAAACAAAATTGTGTTTCCCTATCAACTGCAGAATCTGAATACGTAGCAGTTGATAGTTGTTGTACCCAGTTGTTGTGGATGAACCAAATGATAAAAGATTATGGTCTTAAAAGTGAAACGTTGACTGTATTCTATGATAGTTTGAGTGCCCAAAATATTGCCAAGAATCCGGTACAATATTCCCGAACAAAGCACATCGACATAAGACACTGTTGGGTATGCTTATTACTTAACACTCCTACTTATGTTAGAATTGATTGATACCATCACCTAAGTTTATTTTAAGGACTTTAGGACCCTATGTAAGAAGTTTTATAACTTCAATTTTTAGCTAAGTCCTCTTTATAGACTAGGCTTAGTGTTTAGGGCTGAAGCTTTGGATTTGAGGTCACAAATGCAAATGGCTAAATGTGATGCGCATATCCTTCATGCGCAGCACCCTCTGCGCACATCTATGTGCATGAATTTCATGCACAGCGCAAATTTGCCTTAGTCAATTCTCTTGTTTCTGACCTCACCTTTTATAAGCTTGAAAAGCGTCATGACAAGCTACATGTATATGGAGACGCACCTCATATTTGAAATTCAAATTGAAGACAGCTGTCACCCTTTTAGAAGATTTTTGAAATCTGTCAACTTGCTCTGTCTCCAACGGCTATAAAGGACAGCTGCGCACCAATCACATTACGACAGCACATTGTCCTTGCTCTGCTTCCCAACGGCTAGTTCTTGGAGCTCAGCTATAAATAGCATGCCCATCCTCATTTTCCAAGTTGCTTGAGTTTTTGCTTCCAAAGAGAAACTTTGAAGATTTGAAGATTGCTTGCTCATTTCTAGAATTCCCAAGAACAACCTTCACCTTCATACCTTACCAAGCCCAGATCCTAAACAGCCTTTGTATCACCATAATCTTATGCTCTCCATCTTATAGATTCAAAGAGCCCAGATTTCTGACTCACACACACACCTCTTGAAGTTCCGATCTCATTGATCATACTTCTAGAGAAACACCGGTTATTGTCTAGGATTTTGTTATTTCATAGATTATAGATTCTTGAGTTAGTTTTGTTCTAAATCGTTGTAACTTGTAAACTCTCTCATATAATAAGATCACCATTAAAAATCCAAGACTAACCTAACCATCTTGGTAGAGGACGTAGATCTTTTCCCGATCGAACCTCTCCAAATAGCTTGTCTTTATAATCTGCTTTGCTTTCTACTTTAAACATTTCTGATATATTACTTTGTTTGATCTTATAGATTGCTTTGATCTGTTTGATTTGTGTTTGTGTGCTTTCTGCCTTAGTTCCATTTTGCGCCACTCTTTAAACTAAATATTAGTGCGTGCGTATTTACACTTCTGCGCATATACCTGCGCATAAGTGATTTCCGTTGTGCATTTCACACTCTTGCCGCGCGCTATACTTAGCCAAATTAAGAGTCGTGCGCATTTGCCATTGATTTGCAAAAGGGTTTGAAAAGAATTTTAAAATGCTATTCACCCCCCCCCCTCTAGCATTTTTCATACCCTTGTTGCCCATTTGGGACAAACAAGTGGTATCAGAGCAAACACCTTTATAAAACATTTCTGTTTTTCAAGCTTAACAGCTTGGGTGCCGATTTGATATGGCAAACACAAAACCTATGGCAACTGCTAACTATACACATGTTCTAGTCTTTGATGAAGATCATTTCGATGTGTGGAAATTCAGCATCCTGACCCATCTCAACTCTATCGATGAAAGGCTCCATGACACCGTAGTTTATGGACCTTATATTCCAATGAAGGCGAATCCTAATCCACGCACCAACGCTGCTCAACCATCTATTCTGAAACCAAAGGAAGAATGGAATGAAGAAGAAACTAGAAGAGTTGCAAATGATGAGAAGGCGAGAAACATTCTCCTCAGTACTTTAAGCACCACTATGAAACAACAAGTCATGCATTGTACTACTGCAAATGAATTATGGGATGCTATCGAAGAGCATATTGAAGAAGACACTGTTTGCAAAGAAAACAAGAGATACGAAGTACAAAAGAGATTAAATAATTTCTCTCAACTCCCCGGTGAAACCCTAAGACAAACTTATGAACGTTACTGTGAAATCATAAACCTCTGTATTTCACTTGGAAAGAAATTCTCTAATAAGGAATTAAATACAAATTTTCTTGCTGCTTTTGGATCGAGATTCCTACATAAATCTAGCACTCTTGAAGACGCTGGAACTTTGGATGTGTGGACACTTAGAAATCTTTATGCAAATCTCAAAGTTTATGAACTCAAACTTCAGCGTATAAGTGAAACTGAAGGAAAATCAAAATCCATTGCTATGGTGGCGCATAGAGAGGAAGCGCATGCATCTGCGCCTGTTCCAGTTCATGATGAGAAAAGTTCAAATCCCAAAATTTCTACTTCTGAGTTATTGGATATGGATGACGAAGACTTTGCTTTATTTGTGAAGAAATTTCAGAAGTTCATAAAGTTCTCAAAACCCAACTCCAACAAATTCCAAGGATCTACAAGCAGAGCTCCTCCAAAGTTCACAAGGAGTAGCGACTCAAAAAGGAAAGAAGACCTTGTATGTTTTAATTGCAGAAAACCTGGACACTTTGCCTTAAGCTGCCCAATTCCCAAGTTTGAATACATGCAGAAGAATAGCAGCCATATTCCCAAATTCTCTCCCATACCCAATCGTCACAAGGGAATGGTTGCTGAAGAAGAATCACCAGTAAATGAGCATAACACCTGGATCGAAACAGACTCTGAAGAGAGCGATGAAGATTCTGATGATGAGCTCGTGTGCTTGGTGGCAAAGGATGATGAAGTCGATACTTATGATTCTGATGATGACTGCTCAAAGGATATCCCTGATATGAATGTTTTGAATAAACCTATCAAGAAATCTGTAGGGTTTCAAGATATGAAAAAGAAGAACGGACCAACCATCAGCGAGCTTGTTGAACAAGGATTTATTACCCCAACTCAAAGCGATGGTGGATTGTTATTCTCCAGATGTGACCTGAGCGCAAGAAGCAAGCTCAGAAAAGGCAACTACATCAGACCTTAAGTTGAACCGATTCCTGTAATCACTCATGATGAGGATATTGCCAAACAAGAAAAATTGTTCTTAGAAGCTGAAAAGGTAATTAGTAAATTTGGCAAAATGAAGGAAGCTTTAGCACTATCATGTGAAGAAATTTCCCAGCTTAAGACCGAGAAATCTCTTTTAAAATATGAACTCACCCTCCTTAAGGAGCAAATAAAGAGCATGACTCCTCTTACTGTTAAAAACACTTTTCTAACGGAACAGAACTCATTACTTAAAGTTCAAAACGATGAATTGGTTGCTCAAATTACTGATCTTCAAAAGATTACAAATGAGTGGTCCAATTCTCGTGTCACTATGGAAAGTATCTTTGAGTCCCAAAAAGCCTGTGGTGATAAAAATGGCTTGGGATTCTCATCAACTAGTGACAACTTTAAGTGTGAGGTCTGCGCTGAAAGACACAGTGAATTTACGCCTCAGCAAACTCATGAAATTCCCAAGGAAAAACATTTTATTTCAATGGGAAAAGGACAGGAAAAAGTCAAGAGACAAACATTCCATTATGTCTACCCAACGAAACAATTTGGGAAAGCTAAGGAGAAGGAAGTAGCTACAGATGAACCATCTCCTAGCAAAATCATTCTTGAAACAAAGCGCGCTCCTTCTACTAGTGCGCATTATGCGCCTAGGAGCCATGCACCTCCTAGTCCTATGCGCCCTACTAGAAAAAGCGCTCCAAAATTTCAAAAGAAATATTTTGTTAAGGCTGGCTCATCTGACCCAAAGAAGAATGCTATCCCAAAGAAAAGTAAAGAGTATGTGAAAACTCATGTGATTGGTGGCTTTCATCATTGTTCTATTTGTGATTGTTTTGGACACAAGGCCGTGGAATGCCTTTTGAGATTCACTCCCAATGCCAAAGGACTTAAAAATCCTAAGGTCAAGCAAGAGTGGGTCGTCAAAAGTTTCTAACTCTAGGACCCAAAAGGAATAAAGGGGACCTGCTTAAATGTCTATATTTCAGGTTATTTGCTTCATGGCTGGATCTTCTAAAGCTAGAACGTATGAATGGATTCTAGATAGTGGGTGCTCACGACACATGACTGGAGATGAATCCTTATTTGAAGATGTTCATGAAGAAAGAGGTCCCTCAGTAACATTTGGTGATAATAACAAAGGTCAAGTTATCGCATATGGAAAGCTCAAGAAAGACAAAGTGTGCATTGAAAGAGTCTCTCTCGTTGAAGGACTCAAGCACAACCTATTATCCATATCTCAATTCTGCGACAAAGGATTAAAATGCCATTTCACTTCAACGTAATGTCTTATTAAGAATGGCAAAACTGGAGCTATACTACTCACTGGATATCGTAAGACAAATATTTATATTATTGATTTCCATAGTATGAACGCTAGTACTAATCTTTGTTTTGTAGTGAAAAGTGTGAGCGAAAATAGTTGTCTATGGCACAACCGCATGAGTCACTTGAACTTCAAATGTCTATCAAAACTCAGCAGGGATAATCTTGTCAAAGGACTTCCCAAGGTTGCTGATCATCATGACAACAAATGCACATCTTGTCAACTAGGCAAACAATCAAAGTAGTCTTTCTCCAGCAAGACAAATCCCTCAACTTCAAAATGTTTGCAACTGCTGCACATTGATCTATTTGGACCAGTTACCACTGCGAGCATTAAAAGAAATAAATATACTTTGGTTGTGGTGGATGATTATTCAAGATATACATGGTTGGAAATGATGATCTCTAAAGATAATTGTTATGACATTCTCACCACTCTATTCAGACTGCTCCAAACCCAAAAAAAAGATGACATCGTTAGTGTTCGATCCGACAATGGAACAGAATTCAAGAACAACGGTGTTGCTCGATATTGCAACGATCATGGGATAGATCACAACTTCTCAACCGTTGGAGTTCCTCAACAAAATGGTGTTGTGGAAAGAACGAATAGGACGTTGATTGATGCGGGAAAGACGATGATAGTAGAAGCTAAATTGCCTAAGTACTTTTGGGAAGAAGCTATCAACACAGCATGCTTTACTCAAAATTGTTCCCTCATCAACAAGCGCCATAACAAGACCCCTTATGAACTTTGGCGTGGTAGAAATCCCAACATTGCTTTCTTTAAGATCTTTAGCTGCAAATGCTATATCCTCTACAACGGAAACGAACATAGAGGTAAATTCGATGCCAAAGCGGACGAAGGTATTTTTGTTAGGTATGCTAAACATTCTAAAGCTTTTCGTGTTTTCAATAGATCTACATTAGTGATAGTTGAATCTGTACATGTTACATTTGATGAACATTCTCTCCTTGAGCCACATTTGGCTCCTAATGTTGCTGATGGTTCTGTTGAATCTATTGAGACAGCTGCGCACATTCCAACTGCGCATATATAAGATCAGAATTCATCAACACAAGGAAATCCATCTACACCAGTTGCGCAAAGATTTATCAATAGCACAGCAAGTGAAGCTTCAGTTGCACCAAACAATGCACCTGAAGATTCTACTAATGCGCTTCATCCTAATTCTGTGCATGGTTGTAAGTAACCCAATCCGAAATCGACCTACTTTAGAGGAATTCTTGGTACCATTTAGGGATAAACCAATGGGCCAGGACCTTATTAGGATAAACCTAATATTCCAAGACTGAACTGGAATTAAAATTGGAAAAATCCAGAAGCTCGCCAAGTCGAGTCGTACGTATGGTTTGGGCACATGAGGTCCCTAGCCGTACGGCTGGCTTGGGCACCCTCAGCCTCTATAAATTGAACCCCATGCTGATCATTTCAGGGGGGAGAAAACGTTTTGTGAGTTGAAACTCTGCCAGTTTGAGAGCAGAAAGTGAGTGATATATACATTTGAGTGATTAGAGAGGAAGATAGGCCATAACCACAATAGGTGAAGCCACCTTCTCCCCATATTCTTCTTTATCTCAAACTTTCTTTTATATTTGTTCATATTACTTGTTTATCTTGTGATTATCTCTTCTTGTTCTTGCAAAGTCTTGTCCATTTCAAGCACTTTACATTTCTTGCAAGTCTTGTCCATTTTCAAGCACTATATCTATATATTATACAAGTCTTGGCCTTTCAAGCTATATATATTATGATTATATATGTGTATGATCCAAATTATGAGGTGGTTCAAGGTTCCCTTCACACCTAATGTGTGATTATGGGGTAAAACCTAAAGATGATCATGGTTTGTTACATTTTCATGTTGATTTTGTTTTATTTGGCCATAAGAGTCATGATTGGGGGATAAAGTTCCAATCTTTATCACCCCAACCATGATCTAGCCATAAATCACCAAGTATGGGACATAAAGATTTGATCTTTATATTATATTTGTGTCTCTAAATGTTTAATCTTGTATAATAAGTCCATTTTGGTGGTAAAGTTTCAATCTTTATCCACCAAAATGGTCATTTTGGTTTAAATGCCATGTTCATCAACTTTTCATAAATTTCTCCAATGATTGCCTTTGATCACACCCAAATCTTTGTTTTGGGGGTTCCTTTGATGATCAAAGTGCATAGGAATGAACTTCTAAAGGTTTTGTTGTTAATCATAAACTGGAAATCAACATTCCAGTCCAGTTTCAGCAAAGATACTCTGTTTTGACTGAAACATGACTGTTTTCTGATAAACTGTAAAAATGCCCTGGAGAGCCCTCCCCATCCGTACGGCTACTTTGGCCGGGGAGGGCATTTTCCAGTTTCTTCCTTTCCTGACCAGAAATTTTGCAAAATAAACCTTTTCTGTTAAATAATTAACTGGTTTTGTCAAAACAGTCAGTTTCTCCCATTTTGAAAACACACATGCACTTTCGTTAACTAACATTAGGGAGACTCGGTCCTATCCGAGGCGACTTGGGTGAAGTGAAACTCTTCCCAAGGCGTAACCTGACATCCGAACTAATGGAATCTCTAACCTTTTCTGGGTTAAATAATTAACAAAAGTGGCGACTCCGTTATTTTTTGGCATGTTAACCGTGATTGGCCTTTCGCCCCCAAAACTTCGTCGCGTTTTCCGTGCGGGGCGGGATCCTTACAGTGGCGACTCCGGTGGGGGATGTTAAATGTTCTCAAACTTCTTTTTAGAAGATTGGGGACATTTATGTGTGGGTCAAACTCCCGTCCCCCCGTTTTCGTTAACTTTTGTGTTGTTTTGTGTGTGTTGTGTTTCTGTTTGAATTTTTTGGAGTGGAAACTGTTCTGGATGTGCAATAAACTGGGGCTTGATGATCAGAAGATAAAAAACTGCAAAAAATAATTGCCAGCATTCTATAGCCGTACGGCTATGTTGGGCAGGGAACAGGATGTTCCAAAATTTAACAATTTTGGGCAGGGCAGGAACATTCTGTGTCCCTTTGGCTTCTGCTTGTCCAGGTTCCAAATTTACAGTTTTGTATGAGCACATTACCTTCTTCTTTTCTAGCTAAAACTTGGTTTTTGAAGCTTGGTCATGCACAAACTTTTGGACATAAATTTGGGTTTTCAAAACCTCCTTGTGCATAACCCATTTTGTAAAAGATTTTTGAATTCTTTGTTGTGCACAACTTGTTTTGCAAATGATTTTCAAAAGAATTGTTCTTATTGAAAGATGTTGATTTCAAAGGATTATTTGGTTGTGCACAATTTGTTGTACATACAAGTTTTGGCCTTGTTTGTTCATGTTCTTGCTTGATTGCTTTTGTAAATAGCCCATTCATGCTTACTCATTTTTGTTGATTATACATTGTTCACGATGTTAAAACGAATTGAAAATTTCTATTTTAACTCAAAAGGGAACATAGAATGGCTTCACACTACGCGCACTTGACCTTGCACGTTCCAAATACCCTTTAAACCTGGGATGGATGCCACGATGCAGCTTGATTGGTGCTCTTGTGCCCTTCTAGCGCGCACGGGTCCATTCCACCTCCCCTTCCGAGCCGAGTCAACCACACTTGTCCGTGACACACAAATACCGAGACTTTGGTTGGTTTTTGGTCTAGCTCACGTTACCACGTCCCTAATACTTGTCTAAGGTTTATTATGGCCAAGATAATGCCCGAGTCATGACTCCTTGTGAAAGCAAGTGTGACCATGGTCAACTTTGACCCGGTCCTTGACTTACGCGTTAATGTTGATCGTAATCAACCTAAGTCATGTATTAAGGATAGGGTGACACCGTGTTGTCGAGCCCTAATAAATGGTTCATACTAATCATCCTTAAGCCCGAGGATAAGACTCGAGCCCTCATCAAAGATGAGGTTATGCCGGAATTCCCTTAAGTCCCTAAGACAAATTTCGATCTTAACCGGGGCTTAATCATGATTGGAATGGATCGCGCATTGGGAATCTTGCGATGCACTAGACCCTAGGTTCGTTTCTTTTGGTCGGTGGAAGCCGCTTGCCCTATAGGACCCTCGCCTGGGACAGTCCATCCTTGGGAGTGTGCAAGGTAGGTGAAAAACGAGGGGTCTATAGGCGTAGTGATGGCCTCCACTAATACAGGATTTAGAGTAGTGTAGATACCCCGGGGAACCACGTCTTGGCTAGAGCGGTGAATTATCCTAGGATGTCTAACTTATTTTAGATTGTTTAGAGTCGCCACCTATGTTTTTAAAGGAACATAAGAAAAACCTAGAAATAGCCTAATTTATGTACAAAACCAGAGATTCGGGAGAGAAGGGTTCGGGGGTTAGGTGACGGAGTGGGAAGTACTTAAACACCCACTCCGCCCCGCTTATGCGGGTCTTGCTACTATTGGTGTTCTAATGCTAGATGTCCTTCAATTTATTAACAATGCTAACAATTATAATGTAAAGAAAAAAGGGGAAAAGAATGATTTTATTAATTTAATGCTAAATAGTTACATGTTGGACTAGTGCTAAATGATTACATTAAGAAATGAAATATAAATTAAATGATGTTTGGAATGTCGGGATGTAACCTTGGCCAAACTTCAATAGTGAAGTGGCCTTTTGGTTGTATCCCTTTTTATGGAGATTGCATACTCACTTAGAAGAGATGAGAATATGAAAAAAGGAAATAAGACTTAGAATTTAGAAGAAGGGAATAAACCTTGTACCTTATGCTTGAACGGAGAAGAACCAAATCTTTGTGTTGACCACTTCTTGAAAAATAGACTTTTGTGTGTTTTGAAGTATTTTTGTGTTAAGAAATCATCCTCCTTTTCATGATGGAATGAAGAGGTTTATATAGGTGTTGGAGAAGTGTTTGTGGTCATAAAGATGGCCATTCCCCGGATCAAGCCAAGGCATAATGGTCTTGGGGGTTACAAATCAGAAAAGGAGGGAAATTTGGCAAAATCTGAGATTCTGGAAGCGGGAAGCGCGCGCTTCCCACCCCCCTATGGGAGGAGCACGCCTCCCACAAAGGAGGGCAAAGGCGTGCGCATCCCAGCTTCAGGAAATTCATATTACAGCCCAAAAGTTGACCCCGTTATGCAGTTAAGCCCCAAAACTAACGGAATTAGTCCAAAAACTTAACGAACATCACGAAAGTCAACGAAAATAAATGAAACAAAGACTCAAGGTTGGCTTTGTCACTTAGTCAAATCCAAGACTAACGGAGTAAGTCAAGAACTCAACGGAAAGTAACAAAAGTTAACGGAAAGTAACAAAACATAACAGAAGAGAGGAAGATAGAGAGCGTGTATGCAATCAGGACATGAGAGGTCCAAGGCGGGGTGTCTACAGAGCCCCTCGGCGACGTGGATTGCGAAGCAAAATGCGTCGACGAAAGAAAGACAACCGCCGAGGACATCGACAAGAGAAAACAAAGACTCGATAAAGCAGGAATTTGAAATTACAAAGGATAGAAATGCGCTCCCTGTATGAGCGACTTTTACTGATGGAAGAGGTATGGTGATTTGAGCGGTCCACCATGGACCAAAGTTGCTGTTTGAAGCCGCACTTGCTGTATGCTGTTTGAAGCCGCACTTGCTTGCTGCTTGAAGCCGCACTTGCTGTATGCTGTTTGAAGCCGCATTTGCTTGCTGTTTGAAGCCGCACTTGCTGTATGCTGTTTGAAGCCGCACTTGCTTGCTGTTTGAAGCCGCACTTGCTGTATGCTGTTTGAAGCCGCACTTGCTTGCTGTTTGAAGCCGCACTTGCTGTATGCTGTTTGAAGCCGCACTTGCTTGCTGCTTGAAGCCGCACTTGCTGTATGCTGTTTGAAGCCGCACTTGCTTGCTGTTTGAAGCCGCACTTGATGTATGCTATTTGAAGCCGCACTTGCTTGCTGTTTGAAGCCGCACTTGCTGTATGTTGTTTGAAGCCGCATTTGCTTGCTGTTTGAAGCCGCACTTGCTGTATGCTGTTTGAAGCCGCACTTGCTGTATGCTGTTTGAAGCCGCACTTGCTGTATGCTGTTTGAAGCCGCATTTGCTTGCTGTTTGAAGCCGCACTTGCTGTATGCTGTTTGAAGCCGCATTTGCTTGCTGTTTGAAGCCGCACTTGCTGTATGCTGTTTGAAGCCGCACTTGCTGTGGTACCCGTTATGTACGTGCTTGTGTGAAGTGTGAAATTGTGCTTGTGGTGCGTTGTGATTTGAAAAGCAGAGATTGCTTGAGAGAGAGATTTTGCAAGAATGGAGAAATTGCTTTTGTGTGCGGTGTGATTTGAAGAAAGCGTGAATGATGTTCATACCTTCACTTACCATTGCCGTTTGAGTGGAGATGGATTCTTTATGTCCGCGGAGGATGCTTTGATGGAGAATGTCCATTCTTTAGATGTTGATGAGAGAATGCCCTTGATGTTGGGTTGGCGAGATGGGTTGGTCGTGCCAAAAGGCTGCCTACGTATCCCCTTAAGAGAATCAAACCAGCGTAGTTCAAGGATGATGGAGAACGCTGGAGGAGAGGCTAGGAGAAAAGCAAAGTAAGCACATAATTTTGCACAATAGAAGGAGAAAAAGAAAGAAAAAATCTTTTTTTTTTTTTTTTTTTAGTTCGTGGGTGAACCATTTTAGCCATTGTGTGTTTGTGAAGCCAACCCAAGATCAAGTTATGCTCAGTCGAAGTCCAGATTGCTTCGCTTGAATTCTGTCGTTGTCGTCGTCGTGCCCAACGAAGATTGATGTCTAGCCCCAAGAGATTTGTCGGTTATGGGGCTTCAAAAAGGCTTTTGATGCCGAGATGAGGGGTTGCTGATTGTAAAGCCCCTAGAATGCCTTTGATGCCAAATTTTGAGGGACTTGCATAGCTCCAAGATGAATCAGCTCTTGGACCATTCGAGTAAATCGCCATTTGTTGTTGTAGTGAGCAAGCCCCAAGAGGAGATCGTTGATGCCAAGCTTCGAGAGATTGCAAAGCCCCAAGTGTCGTGGGCTTGTAGATGGCGGGATGTGAAGACCTTTCATTGTAAAGCCCTAAATTACCTCGTGATTGGCTCGGCATTGAGAGCGGGTGTACCGTTTGGTAGAATTCTTGATAGAGATCTCCTTCTTGCTCTTACTGGGGAGATGAATGGCCTCATTGTGGTCGATACCCAAATGGATGAGGGTTTATGTCAAAGGATGCAGTAATGTCTTGCGGTGCCGTCGAGGTCGTGGAGGATAAGGTCTTGGCGTGATAAAGTCTCAAATGAGTATGCTTGCTTGACTCTTCTTGAGTTGAACTAATGACGGATCTTCGGATGCAACTAGTGCTGTGGCCCAACTTTATCTGAGCTGCACCTTGTGCTTTTGATCTTGGAGAAGGGGGTGCTGAATTGCAGAAACATTGGGATTGGCCGTGGCATTTCCCGCTATAACCCTGTTTTGATTAGAGTTTAGCATATTGAATCTTTTTCCTTTTCTCTAAGACTTTCTTCATGATCTCGTTGAAAGTTCTAACAAAAATCATCAACTTCATTCATAACATCGGAGTCTTCATTTAAAACCAAGAGGCCTTTGACTTGAAGTGTTGAGAGACCTTTGAAGCTTGATCTCTTTCATGGAGCCATAAGACTACTCCACATTGCATTGCTTGAGCATTGTTTCCCAAAAGACTGTTGGTTGCGAAGCCCCAATATTGCCCTTTGCTCGGATTACTGTAATGCCGTAGCCCAAATGATTGTAGATTGCGGAGCCCTTGGAGACCTTCGGTGCCGAATTGAGGAAGCTTCCAATGTTGCACATGACTTGGCTGGGGATACTGCTGGGGAGTTAATTGTTCTTTGCCGAGGGAGCCTTTAAGACTTGACCGTAGCCCCTAGAGTGCCATCATTGATTGCGAGAAAGGTCCATCCTTGATTGGGGGAACGAGCACGGGCACACGTTACAAGAGGGCTTTTTGACATCCCTTTTGAGAGACTTTGAGGATAGTCTCACACATCTTTTTCGAGCATAGCCCCTAGGGCGTATTGATTGCCAAATGAAGCAAAAGAATCCTTTGTTCTTGAGTCACATAGCCCCTAGGGCGTCACCATATATTGAGCAAAGCAAGAGTGCCTCGTCCTCGTGTGAGGGAATAAACATGAGAGGATATGGAAAGAGCTACTCCATTTCTCGGGAGCCTTTCAGCGTACTTTAGAAGCACATACGTGAAGAAGCCTTGAAAACTGAGACACATGTTGTTGCTATTTGCTGCCCAAGCCAATTGACTAGCTAGGTATTATTTGTGCAACCTCGTGCCCTTTTATGATGGGCTTGTTCTCGGATGGATCTTGGTAACCACGGGCCTTCTTTTCATGAACCCAAAAATGCACACTGCTGGAGAATGATGCCAATAACCCAAGACAACCTTTGATGGTGCTTTATCTTGTCGAGCCTTTTGCAATCCCAAAGTTGACTCGGTGGGGAATTGACTTGCTGAGGAGATTCAATGTAGAACTTGTCTTCTTTAGAGGCCGGGGATCTCCATTTCTCTTTCCCTTCTCTCTCTCACTCTCTCATCATTTTTTTTTATGACGCACCCTATTTTTTGCCTAGACCGCCCTTTCGGGTTTTCAATCTAGCGGGCATCTCTTTTGCGTCTTCATCATTTTTTTTTTGACTCAATTGATGAGGAAGTGTGCATTGACTCTAGCTGAGGAGATAAGACATGTGATTTTGCGGTGGAGACCTTTTGTCACTAAAGATGAGTGACATTGACTCGACTAGGGAAGTGTCCCTAGTATTGACATGTATTTTTTATTGAATTGAATGACTCGCGAAGGCAAGTAAGTCATTAAGAGAGAAGAGAAGGAAAGCCCCAATTTGATTGCAAGAAATTGGGAGTACGCAGAAAGAATAGAAGTCCCTAGACTCGACAAGGAACGCGAAATGATTCCAAATCTAAGAAAGTTTTTCAATCTTTTTGGTGATTAATTCATTGGCAAATGAATCGTACAAAGATGTCTTGACAAGTTCGAGATGAAGGCCAATCACCATAACGCGCTAGGGCTAAACATATCTTCTTTCTTGCATGAGACCGGACCCGCAGGTTGCCTACGTTCCTCCAGTGTAGAGGCTCAGGTCACCGTAGTTCTTGTGGATTCTCCATTCTTCGGGATGGAATTGTTGCTTCGTCCTTCGTTGGTGGATCTTGATGTGAACTTCTTTGATTGAGGGGGATTTTTTTTTTTTTTTTTTGTGCTCTAACTTTTGCCTAGGTTGATTTGATGATTTCAACCTAGCGAGCTTTTTTTTCTTTTCTTTTCTTTTTTATTTTTTTAATCCCCCTTTGAAAACTTTGCTTGACTTCTTCATGATTGTTGCTCCACCTTGTTTGTCTTGGCTTCGTCGTTGATGTTGGCGTCGATGTTTAGCCCCTAGGCGTTCAAGTGATGGCCTTGTTCTAAAACTTGTTTAGACATCTTTTCATCATTTTGTCAAGAATTAGATCGAACAACTTGGAAGAGTGTATAAGGACAAGAACGACTTTTATTTGATAAGAAGACTCGACACTTAACATGGGACGAGAGAAAACATTAATGCACACAAAAGAGGACTTTTGACTCTTTTTTTTTTTTTTTTTTTTTTTTTTTATTCCTACTACTAGGTAGAAAAGAGAAACGGAGATTATTATCATCGTCCTCTTTGTTGAAGCCCCATTTCAAAACCAAGCCACTCCTTTGATGAGTTGCTCTTCACCCACGGTAAATTCGCCGTTGTCGATCAAATCTTGGATGATGTTTCGGAGAAAGAAGCACCCTTCGGTAGTGTGGCCACTATGCTCGTGGTAGCCGCACCATTCACCATGTGCATGATTCTTCGGTATCGTCTTCGGCTTGTACCCCTCCAAAGGTTTGATCTTCCCTCTTGCCACCAAAATTTCAAATGCCTCGGCTTGGGTTACTCCTTGAAGAGGAGTGAAAAGTCGGTTGTTGGTGGTACCTTTGTAGCTTTTGAGGGTCGGGCCACTTGAGCATGCTTTACCATTGAACTTTGCTTTGCCGTCGGTGAGCTCTTGCAAACGGGCTTTGAGTTCGGAAACCTCTTCCTTGTGAATTCTTCTTTCATAATCAAGACGGACCTTGAGTTCGGAGACCTCTTCTTTGTGAATCCTCTTGTCGATATCGAAACGGGCTTGCCACAAATTGTCTTTACGGCGGGCATCCTCGACAATCCTATCCATTTGTTCCCCCATTGATTTCATTACGTTGAGTAACCCTTCGTTGGACACGAAATCATTTCCACCGTTGTTGTTGTTGCCGTTGGAAGCCATTGAACCTATTGAAAGAGCACGATTGATCTTAGATTGGCCCCACAAACACCTTTTGGATAAAATGAATTAACCCACAAACAAGGAAAAAGACTAAACCACATAAGGAAAAAACGACTCTTTTTTTTTTTTACAAAGTCGGAAGGACGTGGTCCTTTTTGGGGTTTCTAGAAAAATAGTGGAATCGTCACACTAGTATATAGACCTTCTCGCGGTCCCATATACTCATCGGATTCCACCACGCTTGTGATACCTACATGTGACGGGATTAAACTAAATTAATGTAGTAAATCATACATGCGGGGACGGATTTTTATTTTCGTCCAAAATAACCACTTTTGGGGACGGAGTTTTTATTTCGTCCATTGCAACAAATTGGCATGTATGATTTGAAGACATTAGTTTAGGGAAATCTCGGTACATGAAAATCGACTTGAGTCACGGAGTGTTAGACCTTAAACTAGAATTGTGTGGTTTGTGCTCGGCTTGAATATGAGGCTCAAAGGTCACCCCCGGCATGTAGTCATGAACTACGCCACGGGCTGAGGTTTACCGCTTCGAAAGAGCCAAGGTCGAGTGGAGCTTGAAACTTTCTATGACGGGCCTCGACGGGTTTGGGGTTGGACTTGTGCGACTCGATAGTGAGCAATTGATAAGAATATGTGCATGTAGTGTGAGGTCTAACATGTGACAAAACATTTTTTTTTTTTCAAAGGAAATAAAAAAAACAAATAAGCACATAATTACAACTTTCGAATCACCCGTGTGACCGATAAAAATAAACAGAAAGTAAAAGAAATTGTATGCAGGCCCGGTGCCCACACACTGTCATTCTGCTCTGTTCTGCTTTCTGTGCACTGTTCTGTTTCTGGAAAATTTACCAGAAGCGCGCGCCTCAGGGAAGTGATGTGGGAAGCGCGCGCATTGCGCAATGAATATGGGAGGCGCGCGCATCTGGGATACCTGTCAGAATGTTAGAAGAAACTGCGGACTCAGGGGATTGCCCTGGTCCCAAATTATGTAACTTTCCCCTGCAGAAACTTGTTAGCACAGAAATATGGAATTGAAGGACAAGAAAGGAGGCGGGCGATTCTGGTAATAAGGGTCGGACGCGCGCGCTTTAGGCCAAGAAGGCCGGAGGCGCGCGCTTCCTACCCTTTTTACTAGAATGCCCAGAAAACAGAATAAAAGAACACCAAAAATGAAAACGCAAGTTTAACCCTCTAAATCTTCCCCAGCGGAGTCGCCACTGTAGATACCCCGGGGAACCACGGCTTGGCTAGAGCGGTGAATTATCCTAGGATGTCTAACTTGTTTTAGATTATTTAGAGTCGCCACCTATGTTTTTAAAGGAACATAAGAAAAACCTAGAAATAGCCTAATTTATGTACAAAACCAGAGATTCGGGAGAGAAGGGTTCGGGGGTTAGGTGACGGAGTGGGAAGTACTTAAACACCCACTCCGCCCCGCTTATGCGGGTCTTGCTACTATTGGTGTTCTAATGCTAGATGTCCTTCAATTTATTAACAATGCTAACAATTATAATGTAAAGAAAAAAGGGGAAAAGAATGATTTTATTAATTTAATGCTAAATAGTTACATGTTGGACTAGTGCTAAATGATTACATTAAGAAATGAAATATAAATTAAATGATGTTTGGAATGTCGGGATGTAACCTTGGCCAAACTTCAATAGTGAAGTGGCCTTTTGGTTGTATCTCTTTTTATGGAGATTGCATACTCACTTAGAAGAGATGAGAATATGAAGAAAGGAAATAAGACTTAGAATTTAGAAGAAGAGAATAAACCTTGTACCTTATGCTTGAACGGAGAAGAACCAAATCTTTGTGTGGACCACTTCTTGAAAAATAGACTTTTGTGTGTTTTGAAGTATTTTTGTGTTAAGAAATCATCCTCCTTTTCATGATGGAATGAAGAGGTTTATATAGGTGTTGGAGAAGTGTTTGTGGTCACAAAGATGGCCATTCCCCGGATCAAGCCAAGGCATAATGTTCTTGGGGGTTACAAATCAGAAAATGAGGGAAATTTGGCAAAATCTGAGATTCTGGAAGCGGGAAGCGCGCGCTTCCCACCCCCCCTATGGGAGGAGCACGCCTCCCACAAAGGAGGGCAAAGGCGTGCGCATCCCAGCTTCAGGAAATTCATATTTCAGCCCAAAAGTTGACCCCGTTATGCAGTTAAGCCCCAAAACTAACGGAATTAGTCCAAAAACTTAACGAACATCACGAAAGTCAACGAAAATAAATGAAACAAAGACTCAAGGTTGGCTTTGTCACTTAGTCAAATCCAAGACTAACGGAGTAAGTCAAGAACTCAACGGAAAGTAACAAAAGTTAACGGAAAGTAACAAAACATAACAGAAGAGAGGAAGATAGAGAGCGTGTATGCAATCGGGACATGAGAGGTCCAAGGCGGGGTGTCTACAAGTAGTTGCGAAAAAGAAGAGGAATCGTTTCCAACCATTTAGGAATAAAAATACGTTTTAAGTAAAGTTGAATGAATAAATAATTGCACGTGGCATGAGCTTGCTCCGTTCTTTGTTTCTTGTCTTTGACACATTCTTGCGTTAATAAATATCACTTTCTTAAGCCTTTGGACGGACCCCCGTTGTCCTCCAAGACTTCCGTTATGTGATTTCGTTGAGTATTTGGAAGGATCCCCGTTGTCCTCCAAGACCTCCGTTATGTGATTTCGTTAAGTCTTTGGACGGATCCCCGTTGTCCTCCAAGACCTCCGTTATGTGATTTCGTTAAGTCTTTGGACGGACCCCCGTTGTCCTGCAAGACCTCCGTTATGGGATTTTGTTAAGTCTTTGGACAGACCCCCGTTGTCCTCCAAGACCTCCGTTATGTGATTTCGTTAAGTCTTTGGACAAACCCCCGTTGTCCTCCAAGACCTCCGTTATGTGATTTCGTTATGTCTTTGGACAAACCCCCGTTGTCCTCCAAGACCTCCGTTATGGGATTTCGTTAAGTCTTTGGATGGATCCCCGTTGTCCTCCAAGACCTTCGTTATGTGATTTAGTTGAGTCTTTGGATGGATCCCTGTTGTCCTCCGAGACCCCGTTAATATTCCCGTCAAGACCTTAGGCGTTGTCCCCTAGGTCCCCGTTAAGATTCCCTTCAATACCTTAGGAGTTGTCCCCTAGGTCCCCGCTAAGATTCCCATTAAGACCTTAGGCGTTGTCCCTTAGGTCCCCGCTAAACCCCTAGGAATAGTCCCCTAGGAAGTCAAGTCTTTGAATGGATCCCCCGTTGCCATCCAAGAAGTCTTTTACAACCTTGTAAGTAGACCCCGTTTGAATCTCGGATGGATTTAAGATCCCATTTGATCATGTCCACCTTTTTTTACCCCATAGGTCTAAGCCTAGCGGTCATTCCCCATCAGTAGCATGAGCATTCACCCAGTTTTTACCCGAGCCTAAAGCTACCTTTTGTCTTCCCCGTAGCTCAGATGAAGTGGAAGAGAGCATCATGTCGCCGCCTAGTGCGTGTGGAGTTAGAAAGTTCCCCTGTCACTACAACTTCTCCGATCCGGTACCTCAGAATGACCGCTTTGATGGATGGTAGTTTGGGAAACGACGTTGCAGACAACCCGGATAGCCTGACGAAAGGAGAGCCGCTCCAAACTCTAGAAGCCTCCGGGGCTACGGAGGAAGTCATCATGAAGAGCCACAAGGAAACACAGAACCCGGTCAATGAAACGATGAGACAAAGAGATGTCACAACTGATGGGCCCTTCACCATAGTGACCAACCACAATGAAAGGGTGGATGCTACCCGACCTCCGGATTGTAACCGAAGATTGCCCCCTCCATCTCACCAAAATATCGAGGCCTCCATTTCTTTGCCCCAACACGCCGTCATCCACAACGAGCCTCTCACTCAAATCTTCCTCACTCCGCCTCATCCCAAACCCAACACCTCCCATGAGACACTTCCCATAAAATCCCAAACACAATCCACTCAAAAGGCCATAAACCACTATTCACACCGGTTACGCCCTGAGCATCATACTCACAATACCATACCCTTCAGTTTAATGCCATCAACCAAGTCACAGGAGCTCAGTCACTATTTAGACCATATGTGGATACCCAACCATGCATCACTAACCGACTTCCACCGGATTTCCTGATAAGATTCCATGGTGACCCGTATCATTTCTACAATCGGAGACCTCTTGGACCACAAGCTCATTGAATGCCTCCAATGTATATTCCTGCAAGCAACTAAGGTTATGGGTATGCCTACACCCATGCACTTCCACAGAATCCTCATGTTGCACCTCAGTCGGGTACGTTGTTAGGAAAGAGAAAGCAAATGGAGTCTGAGTTTGAAAGGAAACTCGATGAGCACCCCTTTGCATTGAGTAGTGGTTATTCTCATCCCCACCACGCTCCAGTCAACAATGAAAGAAAAGCCAAAGGCTGAGCCAAGCTCCATTTCACAAAGTTTGAGGATTTCAGAATGCCCATAAGCAAAGTGTTTGAAGGATTTGTCAAACAAGGCCTCATGTTGAAAAACGTCGTGACAAGAGCAAAAGGTGTGCCTTTCACAACTACCATGGCCATGATACCAATGATTGCACCGCCATAAAACGCATCATCTCGAAGCTAATCAAGAATGGAAAGCTTGGACGCCCCTACGTCCCCGACACAGCCAATGACCCGAGCGTCAAAATGCTCGAATTTTTGACTTCCCTGATGGTCGATAAATGGAGTGATGTCCGCCCCAAGGAAAATGAGTCCCTGATTGATGAAGTTGTAAATCCCGAAACGGGAGAGCCTGGTTTGGAAAAGTTGACAAAATCAGTGTCCAAGGTGGTGGTTCCTAAAATCAGTAAAGCCGAAATGGCGGAAGGTGTTTGGAAAGGATTAGTGGCACAGAAAATGTCTGAAGGGCTAAATGCCCGGGTTGGGAAATAAATGGTGCCGTGGTTTCCATAACAGAGGATGAAGTTTCAAAACCCCTTCCATCAACCTCCCCTTAGGAAGAGTCAAAGTACATTGCTAGGATGTGTGATAAGCCCTTAAGAAAAGAAAAGGTGTCTGTTAGGTTTAGTTGGAGTCTTGACTCCCCGGTTGATGCCATGTGGTGACCATTTTGAATCCATTGTCAGTTTTCTTAATAACATTATTATTATTATTGTTTTTTCAAAAGTTTGCATAAAATGTGTGAGTCTTTCACTCAAAACAAAAGTGTGTCTTAAAAAAAAGAAAAGTTTTCTTAAAATAAAGGATCAAGTTTTTCCTAAAAGGCTAATCCGCTAATGAAGCATTCTTCCCAAATCTTGGTTATAATTTCACCTTGAGGTTTAATATGGTAAAGTCCTTTGCGGCTTTGTCCATTGGAAACATCGACCAAGGAGCCCACATCTGAATTGGCGTCCGAGACAACCGTCCACGTGAACAATAAGGAGAAGCCCGTGCTTCGGAAGCCCAAAGGCGGCTACATCTAATGGAGGTCTGTACCCTCGTCGAGTGTCATGCACAAAGGTTGCGCGCCTCGGAAGGAAATCACCAAAAGGAGATGGCCAAAGCAAATCCCCAACTCATGAGTAGACGAATCCGGCAATTACAACGCCAAGCCAAGTGGAGACCTCGCGACATCTTTCCCGATGACACGGAACCCGAGTTCCACGTGGAAGACATGGAATATGCCGCCGACAACCCCTCTAACAATTGAGGAAGAAAACAGATCATCATGCCTCATGGGAACCCATCCATAAAAAAAATAAAAATAAAATAAAATAGAGTCTTCCAGCCTCGTAGGATCTAGACTTTCACCAAAGTCCGTCCCGGACTATGTCTTTTTATTTTTACAAAGGTCCATACTTGGACATGTAGGTATAAAGTTATCTAAATAAAAGAGTCATTTTCCTTCTCTTCTCTCTAGACTTGAGACATTATTTGCAATATACATTTACTCTTGAAATTGCCCTGCTTGTTATTATCAATTGATTGCTACGTCCCTAAAATGATGAATTGACTTCTAAGCATCCTAGTCAATGACGACTCATTAAGGATGAATGGACCTAACACAAATGAAAAATGCTAAATGCAAACAATTAATCTTGATATGAATAAATGTTGTGATCAATTGGCATGAAGAAACCATTAATGGCAAGCCTTCCTCTATACACAACCCGATACACCTTTTCGATACAAAAACATCCCGAGACAATGAAAAGGCAAGGATGTTGTTGTTCAACCACCAAGATTCAACCGTGATCGCGCGTGCGCGACCAAGCAAAGGACTTCCCGGATCTTCAAAGTCAAAGTGAGAGGTAACGGACATTCCACCAAGGGGCTACAGATGAGCCAATGTCCAAGATAGCAAGTTGGGGCTAATGTTTCTCCTCTCTTTCTCTCTCTCTCAAAAAAAAAAAACGATGATAAGAGAGAAAAGAAATAAACAATGGAAAGAAGGAAAGGAAATGAATACATGCAAAGAGGAAGTCTGCCTCAAAAGCGAAGCGATCTACATCAGCAAAGCAACAACATCCTTCAAAGGGACACCGACTTCAACAAAAGATGATCCATGGCCGAACTACGGCGACCTGAGCTCCTCAAACTGAGGGGAACGTAGGCAACCTTTGGGTCCGGTCACAATATGAAACAAAACCATCAAACCGTGGTCCTCTCAAAATGACCAAGTTTTCTCCCCTCGGTCCCATCAATGACCGATGTCCCAGACACACCTTTTTTCCCCCGATCTTGCCATTGATCGAATCTTAATCTTAGTTGATCACAATATTTATACATGTTAAGGCTAATTTCTTGCTATAATCCTGACTTAATGACAAACATGGTCCATTCAAGCAATCATTTGATGATATTAACTAAGGCAAATTTCAAATGTCTCCACAAGTCTTCTTTTCTCCATCTTAGGAAAGAGCTAAACACTTGTATTCTGTCAAGCAAGGGCTTCCTCCCATTTCATGATATATTGCTCAAAGAGCTCACTAGCATAAAGGGACTCTCTCCCAAATAAAATTCCCTTGCATGTTTCCTCCAAGAAAAATACTTTAAAGTCCCCCGTTCTATCGAGTCGGCTGGATCACTCATAAAAAAAGGCACAAAAAAAGTAGCCCACTAGGTTGAAAACCCGTAAGGGCGGCCTAGGCAAAAAATAGGGTGTGCTATAAAAGACGAGAAAGAGATGCATGCTAGGTTGAAAACCCGAAAGGGCGGCCTAGGCAAAAGAAAGGGTGCGTCATGAAAAGGGATGGGTTCTTAACCTCACCTCAAAAGCTGAAAGACGACAACGGGTCCACGTCAACATCAAAAGTCGAAAGACGACATTGGGGCTACCTCCACATCAACGACAACAAGGACAGGGGGTTACCCTGACATCGACGACAACGATGATAATTGGGCTACCTCCGCGACAACGAGGACATTGGGGCTACCTCCACATCAACGGTCAGGATGACATTGGGGCTATCCCCACAACAGTGACGAGAAGATTCCCTACCATTAGTAACTTCTCAACGAATGGACAAAATCCAAAGGGCCTTATGCATAACAAACCTCACGGTTAAATTAAAATAAAAAATTTGACTAAAATTCTTTGTTAAAAGATTTGCCTTTAGGAATAAGCATTTCCAAAATTTGCCCATTTGGCGTCATGCTTTTGAATGATTTTCCAAAATCTTGGACCTTTTCGTCCACAATGAGTCTTAAAGGTCGCCCCTAGGCTCTCTCCCGGTGTCAAGAAAGAGTGTCAGTCATCCCGTAGAGTTGATTTGACCCAAGTCAAACTTTGACTCGGAATAGTCATTATAGGTTCAAGCCTTCACCCTTGGCCGTCCGGCGTGACGTAAGACCATTAGGTTTCATTACACTTGTCCTTTGGCCGTCCGGCGTGACGTAAGACCATTAGATTCCGTGAAATTCGTCCTTGGCCGTCCGGTATGACGTAAGACCATTAGGCTTCGTTAGACTTGCACTTTGGCCATCCGGCGTGACGTAAGACCATTAGATTTCGTGAAACTCGCCCTTGGCCGTCCGGTGTGACATAAGGTCATTAGTTTATGAGTTGTCCTTTGGCCGTCCGGCGTGACGTAAGACCATTAGATTCTGAGAAATTCATCCTTGGCCGTCCGGTATGACGTAAGACCATTAGGCTTTGTTAGACTTGCCCTTTGGCCATCCGGCGTGATGTAAGACTATTAGGTTTCATTAGACTTATCCTTTGGCCGTCCGGCATAACGTAAGACCATTAGAATTCGTGAAACTCACCCTTGGCCGTCCGGTGTGACATAAGACCATTAGGTTATGAGTTGTAGTTTGGCCGTCTGGCGTGATGTAAGACCATTAGATTTCGTGAAATTCGTCCTCGGCCGTCCGGCATGACGTAAGACCATTGGGTTTTGTTGTCCCGGCATTCCTTTGTAAGTCTGACCATTTAGTCAACCCTCTTCCATAGACCAAGTTGACCATGTCCCGGCAGTCCTCCGTAAGTCCGACCATTTAGTCAACCCTCTCCCATAGAGCCAAGTTGACCAATTTGCCAGTTTGTGTAGTCAACCCTCCGCCATGAGAAAAGTTGACCAAATGTGTCCCGGCAGTCCTCAGTTGGACGTAAGGCCAGTTATCCTCAAATCGACCCTCTCCTAATAGAGCATAGTCAATCGAGCCCAGCCTCTAAGCCATGCCCACCATTTGAGCCTCTGAGCCATGCCCATTCCTTAGTCAGCCCTCTCCGAATAGAGTCAAGTTGACCAAGTCCGGCCTTTAAGCCATGCCTGTTTAGGAAGGGATGAATGGATATCCACCTAAGGCCCATAGGTTTGAGTAGCCTTAGAATCTCTCACCCGAATCAGCTAAGTCGTCCTCCCATCAAAATGGGATGCTTATAGGTTTGAATAGCCTTAGAATCTCTCACCCAAATCGGCTATGCCGTCCTCCCATCAAAATGGGATGCTTATAGGTTTGAGTAGCCTTAGAATCTCTCACCCAAATCGGATATGCCGTCCTCCCATCAAAATGGGATGCTTATAGGCTTGAGTAGCCTTAGAATCTCTCACCCAAATCGGATATGCCGTCCTCCCATCAAAATGGGATGCTTATAGGCTTGAGTAGCCTTAGAATCTCTCACCCAAATCGGCTATGCCGTCCTCCCATCAAAATGGGATGCTTATAGGCTTGAGTAGCCTTAGAATCTCTCACCCAAATCGGCTATGCCGTCCTCCCATCAAAATGGGATGCTTATAGGGTTGAGTAGCCTTAGAATCTCTCACCCAAATCGGCTATGCCATCCTCCCACCAAAATGGGATGCTTATAGGTTTGAGTAGCCTTAGAATCTCTCACCCAAATCGGCTAAGCCGTCCTCCCATCAAAATGGGATGCTTATAGGTTTGAGTAGCCTTAGAATCTCTCACCCAAATCGGCTATGCCATCCCCCCATCAAAATGGGATGCTTATAGGTTTGAGTAGCCTTGAAATCTCTTACCCAAATCAGCTAAGGCGTCCTCCCATCAGATTGGGATGCTTATTTTATCGACAACCTCGCTTTCTTCAAAAGCGACGTTGCTGAGGGGCTCTGTAAGTACCCCAATCCGAAATCGACCTACTTTAGAGGAATTTTTGGTACCATTTAGGGATAAACCAATGGGCCAGGACCTTACTAGGATAAACCTAATATTCGAGGAATGAACTGGAATTAAACTTGGAAAAATCCAGAAGCTCTCCAAGTAGAGTCGTACGGATGGTTTGGGCACATGAGGTCCCTAGCCGTACGACTGGTTTGGGCAACCTCAGCCTCTATAAATTGAACCCCATGCTGATCATTTCAGGGGGGAGAAAACGTTTTATGAGTTGAAACTCTACCAGTTTGAGAGCAGAAAGTGAGTGATATATACATTTGAGTGATTAGAGAGGAAGATAGGCCATAACCACAATAGGTGAAGCCTCTTTCTCCCTATCTTCTTCTTCATCTCAAACTTTCTTTTATCTTTGTTCATATTACTTGTTTATCTTATGATTATCTCTTCTTGTTCTTGTAAAGTGTTGTCCATTTCAAGCACTTTACATTTCTTGCAAGTCTTGTCCATTTTCAAGCACTATATCTATATATTATACAAGTCTTGGCCTTTCAAGCTATATATATTATGATTATATATGTATATGATCCAAATCATGAGGTGATTCAAGGTTCCCTTCACACCTAGTGTGTGATTATGGGGTAAAACCTAAAGATGATCATGGTTTGTTACATTTTCATTTTGATTTTGTTTTATTTGGCCATAAGAGTCATGATTGGGGGATAAAGTTCCAATCTTTATCACCCCAACCATGATCTAGCCATAAATCACCAAGTATGGGACATAAAGATTTGATCTTTATGTTATATTTGTGTCCCTAAAGGTTTAATCTTGTATAATAAGTCCATTTTAGTGGTAAAGTTTCAATCTTTATCCACCAAAATGGTCATTGTCATTTTGGTTTAAATGCCATGTTCATCAACTTTTCATAAATTTCTCCAATGATTGCCTTTGATCACACCCAAATCTTTGTTTTGGGGGTTCCTTTGATGATCAAAGTGCATAGGAATGAACTTCTCAAGGTTTTGTTGTTAATCATAAACTAGAAATCAACATTCCAGTCCAGTTTCAGCAAAGATACTCTATTTTGACTGAAACTGAATTGTTTTCTGATAAACTGTTAAAATGCCCTGGATAGCCCTCCCCATCCGTACGGCTACTTTGGCCGGGGAGTGCATTTTCCAGTTTCTTCCTTTCCTGACCAGAAAGTTTGCAAAATAAACCTTTTCTGTTAAATAATTAACTGGTTTTGTCAAAACAGTCAGTTTCTCCCATTTTGAAAACACACACACACACATGCACTTTCGTTAACTAACATTAGGGAGACTCGGTCCTATCCGATGCGACTTGGGTGACGTGAAACTCTTCCCTAGGCATAACCTGACATCTGAACTAATGGAATCTCTAACCTTTTCTTTTGTTGGGTTAAATAATTAACAAAAGTGGTGACTCCGTTATTTTTTGGCATTTTAACCGTGTTTGGCCTTTCGCCCCTAAAACTTCATCGCGTTTTCCGTGCGGGGCGGGATCCTTACAATGGTGTCACTCACTCTTTCAATTCTGAACCAGTTCAACCCCTAACTTCAATGATTTTGATGCTGGTGAAGATGTACCAATTGAAGACCTTCAAGTTTCTACAACTCAACCTAACTTACCTCCTGAAATTCGTGAAGTTAAAGATCACCCAATCACTAATATCATTGGTGATCTTCATGTTGGAGTTCGTACAAGGAGAGCTATAAACTTTGATGCTTACACTGCATTTATCTCTCAAATTGAACCGAAGAAGGCTGATGAAGCGCTCCAAGATCCTAATTGGGTTGTTGCAATGCAAGAAGAACTCAATCAGTTTGAACAATGTAAAGTCTGGACTTTTGTTCCAAGACCAAATGATCAAGGAGTGATTGGTACAAAGTGGTGTTTAGAAACAAAATGGATGAGAATGGAACCATCACAAGAAACAAAGCAAGGTTGGTTGCACAAGGCTATAGGCAAGAAGAAGGAATCGACTGCAATGAAACTTTCGCGCCCGTAGCTAGACTTGAAGCTATAAGGATCTTCCTTGCTTACGCTGCTTATAAAAACTTCAAGTTATATCAAATGGATGTGAAAAGCACGTTTCTAAATGGTGAACTCCAAGAACAAGTCTATGTAGCTCAACCACCTGGGTTTGAAGATTCTCAATTTCCAAATCATGTCTACAAACTCCAGAAAGCTTTGTATGGGCTAAAGCAAGCACCAAGAGCATGGTATGATACACTATCCAAGTTTCTCATTGAGAAAGGCTTCACTCGCAGTAAAATCGATACTACTCTTTTCATTGCCAAACATAATGATCATAAATTACTTGTTCAAATTTATGTCGATGATATTATTGTTGGTTCTACTAATGAATTGTTGTGCAAGCGCTTTGAGAAACTAATGAAGAGCAAGTTTGAGATGAGCATGATGGGAGAACTCACATTCTTCCTCGGGCTTCAAATCAAACAAATGGATGAAGGCATATTTATCAACAAAGCAAAGTATACAAGGGATCTAATCAAGAAATTTGGACTCGATAATGCTAAACCATATGATACTCCAATGGCTACCGGCAACAAACTCGACAAAGACTTGAAAGGTAAAAAGGTTGATCAAACTCTCTATCGAGGTATGATTGGCTCACTTATTTATCTTACCGCTAGTAGGCCAAATATTATGTTTAGTGTTTGTGTCTGTGCGCATTATCAATCCGACCCTAGAGAAGTGCACTTAATTGCTGTGAAACGTATTATACGATATCTCTCTGGCACTATTAATCTTAGACTTTGGTACACCAAAGATTCGAATTTTAAACTTGTAGGTTATTCAGATGCGGACTACGCAGCATGCACCATTGACAGGAAAAGCACAAGCGGCACTTGTCATTTCCTCGGATATCGACTTGTGTCATGGGCTAGTAAGAAACAAGCTGCAGTTTCTATCTCAACTACTGAAGCAGAATATATTGCTGCTGGAAGTTGTTGCTGTCAGATTCTGTGGATGAAGTAGCAATTGGTGGACTATGACATCAAAGAAGAAAATTATCCCATCTACTGCGACAATACCTCAACCATTGCGGTTTCTGAAAATCTTGTCATGCACTCCAAGACCAAGCACATTGACATCAAGTATCACTTCCTCAAAGACCACGTGGAGAAAAGAAATATTCATTTAGAACACGTGGGAACCGACTATCAAATCGCTGATATTCTTACAAAAGCACTTGATGCAAAAAAGTTCATCTTCTTGAGAGGTGAAATGGGTATGCTTGAACTCAGCTAATTTTGTCCATAAAATTTGTCAATACTAATGATTTTGAGTCTTCTTGAAATTTCTAAGTTAGATGCCTCATGCGCTGCGCATTCCATACGCACTTGATATTGCGCATAAGGCAAATCGTTTCTGAGTTTTTCTAAGAAACTCTGCTCATTATAGAGCTACGCATATACTTCATGCGCATGCCACGTGGACCTCAGGTAAGTTTTCTTTTCAATAGTTACACCTAGGTCCTTGACTTGCTAAGTCAGCACATAATTTGCAAGGGTACTTGCATAATTATGTATTTTCCCTCGTCATTTCTTTTTGAATTTTCTTGGGAAATTACTATTTTACCCCTCTGCGCAAGTCCCACCTCATTTAATGCAAAAGCATTGAGTGAAGCGCCATTAATGCTAGTTGTGTGCTATTTATGACAAAAGTGGAAGATCCTTTTCGTGACCATAAATGACTAACACACGCGTACGGCTAGGACTTTTAACGCGTGCTCCTCATTGGTCCACGTCACTTGCGCGTGCGCCTCACTCGTTTGACATACCAACTCTCGTGTCAGCGCTCCGTGACGTCACACTCCCTTTTTAGTGATAACCTCTCTAAAACCGCCGTTTCTCAACTATCTGCACTTATCACTTTCTATCTCTCTCGTTTTCTCTCACTCTCTCTCTCTGACAATCCTTCTTCAACACACTTCGTTTTTCACTCTTTTTTCTCGAATTTTTTTTCCTATATATATCTCTCATGGCTCCTAAGAAAACATCATCAACATCAAAGAAATCAGAGGATCCACAAATGGTAAGAATCTCAAACTCACCTTTTTGGTTTCCTCCATTGATGATTTTGAAGGTTCAGTTTTTCCCCTTTCTGATTTCTCTGTGATTTGTTGCTCATTTTTCAAATTATTTGATGTTGTGTGTTTATGTTACTCATAGCTTTTCATATATGTAATTTGTTTTATGATCAATGATCGTTTGGTTAGATTTCTTTTAAATTTTTGAGTTTTTGTCTTTTCAAATTCTTTTCGATTTTTCTCAGATCTTGGATGTATGTTCTTGTTATTGATGTTGTGGTTTACTTGTTTGTGTGTGATTTTTCATTTTAAACATTTTGATATGCTTTTTATGCATTTTGGAGCACTTTGACATTTTTATGTTCTTCGTGTTCTTCGTGTATTCAACACATGTTCTTCATGTTCTTAGTGAATTGTCTTATGATGTGCCTTGTCTTGATTATTGCTATTGTTTATGATTTTCGCGCCCATTCTAGGCGTATAGTTTAAAATTTATGTTTTTGGTCATTTTTACCCTTTATATTTATTATTTGTTCTAAGTATGGAGTCTAGTTCATGCGCTGCGCATATCGCGCATGCGCTTCTCTCTATGCGCATGTCCAGAACTAATTCATAACTTTGTTTTGCGCAGAATCTTAACTATTTTATCCCTGGATGGGAACTTGACGCGGAAGACTTGCGCCATGATTCCCTTGGTGGATATATGTTGGAGATTATGAACACCTCTGGAATCTTGCCTCTATTCACCAAAGGCCAGTCTTTCATCCTTCCCTCCTACATAGACGAATTCTTCAGCAACGTATAAGAAGTGGATAGGGTCTATGACAACATCACAGTTCCCTGCCTCAAGAGTTCTATGCGCGGGGTTTCTGTAACGATCAATTATGCGCACATCAAATAAACGATGGGACTACCTGCGTGCAACAGGACAAAGTTATCACAGGATGCGCAAGATAAGGTTGCGAAGAAATTGATCAAGATCCCTACGTTGGTTGGCCAATACAACAACCACGATAGGAAGGAGTTTGGTGAGTTGATGTACCACCTCTGCACCCTCATAGGAGATACCATCAATTGCAAAAATGGTAATAAGTCAACATTTATCAGCAAGCAGTGGATGTGCTGCGCTGCTATCTATAACAAGAAGCAGTTGAGTTGGGCTGAAATTATTTATGATGAGTTAGTGCGTTTGTTGGTCCCAAAGGGCAACAAGGGTATGAAAAATAGCTAGAGGGGGGGGGTGAATAGCTGTTTTAAAAATCTTTTCGTACCCTTGAAAAACTCAATTGCAAATGCGCACTTTATCAAGTAAGCGTAATGAAATGCGCCTAAGTGAGTGAGTGAAATGCACAGCGGAATTTAGTAATGAAAGTAGGCGCAAAGTGATAAAGGGAGCGCAACACACACACTAAGTATTTTGGCTCAAAGTGAGTGAAATAAGGAACTAAGGCAAGTGATATAACAAACACAACACAATTCAGTTCAAACAATCTACAATGAGTAAACAAGCAAGTAGTGAGTGAAAATAATAACTTGAAAGAAATAACAAGATAATAACACAAGCTATTTGGAGAGGTTCGATCAATGAAAGATCTACGTCCTCTACCAAGATGGTTAGTCTTGGATTTCTAATCGAGATCTTATATAATGAGAGAGTGTTACAAATTACAACGTTTGAGCTTATACACTAACTCAAGATCTATTACTATGAAAGAACAAATCCAAAACAATAACCGGTGTATCTCTAAAAGATGAATCTAAATGATTAATCTTAAAGAGGTGCGTGTGTGTTTCTTAGTATCAAGGCTCTTTAGATCTTTGAGGTGGAGAGCACAAGAAACTAAAGTGTTAAGTCTTGAAGATCTGGGCTAAGGATGAAGGTATGAAGATATTCTTGAGAAATCTGGAAAAACGAAGGCAATCTTCAAATCTTCAACAAATGCTTTGAGAGAGAAATTCTTGAAATTCTTAGCAAAACTCAGCAACTTCAAAAATGTTGAAGTTATGGGGTATTTATAGTGAACTTCAAAAAACTAGCTGTTGGAAATCCTTATGGATAAGATGAGCTGTCGCTCGTTGATTGGAGCATGCATATATTATGGTCATTTTGACACTCAACATAAAAGTGACCGTTATGGACACGTGTCAACAGATTAGGCGCATATGCATCTTTTAACCACCGTTGGATCATTGGCGTAATTTGAATTCTCTTCAAGTCTTCGAGTCTTCAATAAATAACTGAGTTTGAATGAACACTTTGAGGCGCGTTTGAGCCAAGAGGCGCATTGAGCCAAGAGGCGCACAGACGCGTGCGCTTAAAACAAGGGGCGCAGAGGCGCGTAACATAGCTTATGAAGAGAGCCTTGTGCGCGCGTTCTAAATGGCGCATGGCGCGAATGTGGAAGGCGCGTGGCGCGTGGCGCAGGAGGCGCATAAGCGCGGCTCAAACTCACTGAGTGATTTTTCTTGAAACTTGACCTTCTTGCCCTATTTCTAAGCCTATTCTATAACAATGGACTACCTAAAAAAATGAAGTATAAATACTTCTTACATGTGGGTCTAAAGTCCATGAAATAAAACTTAGGTGATGGATCAATCAAATCTAATAAATCCTAATACATTGAAACTGAGATATGTGTGGGCATACCCAACAATCTCCCCCTATTTGATTGATGCCATTACCTACTATATCAAGGACAAACATTATACTTGATAAAAACATGTCCAAATGAATGAAATTGGTAATTCATGTCTCAAGTTAATGTACACACTAGTCCAAAATATAGATTCCTAATCTATTCCAATAAGAATAAAGAGTTGCATATGGAAAGATAGAAACAACAGTTTAACACATTCAAGATGATATATGATTTTTAGTTTTTGAAATGTGTTTAAATCAAATTTAAACTTAATGCATGAAAGTATGAAACAATTCAATATGATGCATTATGAATTTAACCAATATTCATTGTTCTACAAACAAGGAGTTTGAGTGAACAAGGTTTGATAATAAGTGATGCATTGTTCTCATTAAAACTTGGGGTGTAAGAGTTACAAATTACAAGTTTTGAATAGAACAAAAACAAAAGGTGCTAAAACAAGTAAGCACAAAATCACTATCACAAAAGAGATGATTCTATTACAAAAAGGTTATAAAAGCTTACAAACAAAAATAATAGAAACTAAGGGTTGGGAGGCGCATCATCTTCCTTCAAACCTTCAACAATCTCTGAAACAGAACGCTGAATTTTGCTTTGCGAGCTGATGACTACGGTTCGCTAACCCTTGAGTGTCAGTGACACTGGAGTGAGTGGCAGTGATACCGTCTCTAATGTAACTCAAGTGATTCACATTGATGTTTTGGTATTCATCAATGGAACGCTGAGTGATTTGCTGCTGTTGAGAAATATTTTCTTCCAAATTTGAATGTGAGCTTCAATGGCATTTTGAGCCGTGATAATATCGGAAGAAATATGTTCGGCGCGTCTGTCAGAGCTTGAGTGAGCAGCAGTGAAATGAGTGACGACCAATTCTTTCAAGACATCCAACTTAGATACAAGCACATTCATGTTGGATTGAGACGCAGCAGACTGAGGTATGAAAGTAGGCGCAGAAGCGGAGGTTTGCGCCTGATCAGTATGAGCTTGAACCTGAGTCTGCGCCTGAGGAGGAGAAGGAGAAGAAAGTTTGTCCTTGAGAGATTTCATCTCCCCCTTAATGGCAGCGATCTCTTCAGATTGATCAGTGAGTAAGGAAGTAAGAAGCTCAAATTGAGACTTTATATGCGTCTGTCCTTGCTCTAAATTGGCTTGCCCCTGCTGTAAAGAATGAAGAATGGAAAGTACCTCGCTCAAATCAGGAGCAGACGGAGGAGGCGCAGGGGAAGAGAGTGGCGCATCATCTTGAAGGGGCGCAGAATCTTGAAGGGGCGCAGAAGGAGATGGAGGCGCAAGAGAAGGTGAATGAGTAGGAGACTCAAATTCATCTTCAGTTTCCACATCAACAGTTTCAACAACAACTGTTTCAACATCAATAGTTGCTGTTGTCATCTGATCAGGTCCAGGTGGAGGCACAACAGGAGAAGGAGTGCGCTGAGGGATGGTTTCTTGCTCCCCTGAACAGGTTCCTCTATGTCTGAAATGTCATCTCCGAAGAAATCAGAGAGGAGTTGTACCCTTGACACTTTGGTCGGTTGAAATTTGAATGAGGGCGCACGAGGAGTGGGGGCGCGTTGAGAAGGAGCGCGCTGGGTAGGCGCGGAAACAGAAGGCCCTTTCTCAATATCTGCACTTGATCCGGCGCCTTTCATGCGCTCTAACTTTTCAGACTCAGCAGCTTGTTTGGCCAGAAAATCTTCATCTCTTTTTCTTTGAGCCTCAAGCCTGTTGGCTTCCTGCGCTAGCCTCAGATCTCGTTCTTCATCAGATTCAAATCTGGTACGTTTGATAGGCGCACGAGGAGGGTCATCAACCGCTCGTTTTCCTTTGCTCTTCTCTGCGCCTGGCAAGGGATCAGCGCCTTGTCTAGCGCTTGCCTTCACTGCGCTTTTTATCAAAGGTGCGCTTTTAAGTACTGGCGCATCATCGGACTCTGTGTCTTCATCCACTAAGCCTTCAACAGCCTTGATTTGAATTCCTTTTGCGCGCTTTGTGGGCTTCTTCCTGCGCTTCTTGAGGTCCAAATTGGCTTTACCAAACATTGGAACATCGTTTATTTTGTATTCAGGATTCTCATTCAAAAACTTAACTAACTCAGGGTAAGTTAGAAAAAGTTTTGTGAGAAGAAGGCAGTGTGAGCGGAATCGGGTCTTTCCATCACTTTTGTTCTTCACAAATTTATCAATTTGCTCACGCAGAGTCTTGAACAGAATGTGAGGCCAGTGAAGCTTCTCCTTGGCCATGATGGCAGCTGTGTATTCCCATTGTTCAACCGTGAATCGGTTCACGTTTCCTGTTTTGAACACAATTGAAGTTCCCACCAAGTGCGCGATGTGAGTCAAGAGTTCTCCACCATCTCGAATTTCAGTGTTTTTGATATTGTTTTGAAGCGTGGGAATATTTAAAAGTGAGGCAGCCATCTTGTTCTGATCATCAATAGAGTAAGTCATCGGGCGCCCAATAATGCGATCTTCACCGGTAGATGGAAAACCAAGCAAGTGTCGAATCACAGATGAAGAAATATGGACGTCAACATTTTGAACGCGCGCCTCAATCCGGTAGTGAGTGCGCCCATTTACATCAATTTCCACTAGAACAGCAGTGGAAAAGAACTCATCCACGAGGAGCGCAGAATAGAAATCTTGGTCCATGGTGAATAAGGGGGAGCAGACCAGCAATGCGCAGGACTTCAATGATTTCTCGCCCAATTTCTTCACCAGACAACTCTAATAGATCAAGAGTTTCTTCTAATTTGAAATTTGCAAGGTCCTGAAAAAAATGATTGATGTTAGAAGTGACATAGGCGCATAGAAACATAAAATGATCAAAGTAATATAGGCGCAAAGAATAGATAGGCGCATAATTGAATCAGGCGCACAAAATTATAGAAAATCAAGGCGCATGATTGAATTAGGCGCATCAAATATTAAAGGCGCATAGAGTTACAAGGCGCATAATATGGTTCTATGTGAATACTAAGGAAAAATAAAACAACGAAATTTGACTAATTACAAAGTTAGGCGTATAAGGTTTTAGGCGCAGAATGATTTAAGCGCATATACAAGAAGAGGCGCAGAAGACATTCGGGCGCATAAAAAATAGGCGCATAAAGAAGTACATAGGCACATAACGAGTAAAATTTTTACTTAGTAAGAAAAACAAACAACAAGCATTCAAATGAAAGAAATGAGAATCAAAAAATTCAAATTTTCGAAAACACGATAGAGAATTTTTAGAGACCAAAATATGTAAGAATGATGAAGAACACGAAGAACGACCCTTGAATGCTCGAAGAACACCAAGAACACGAAAATCATGAAACTTCACCAAACTAGACAAATAATATATCAAAATGACCGCAAGACAACAAGGAATCTAAATATGTAAACAAAAACATGAACAAATCAATAATGAAAGCACAATGATCAAAGAATGACCGAAAATTTTGAAATATTTTGAAAACAAAATTCCAGATTTGTAACAAACAGAGCATTGATCGTTGAAATGTTGGTTTTAAAAGATTCGAAATCAAGAATAGAACACAACCCAACAAACGATATAGAAAACGGATCATCGAAACAAGAGAAATCAAAGGAAAATGAATCCGGGTTTTGAAAAAAACGAAAAATCACTGAAAATGACGAAAACAAATTCAGAAATGTAAGGAGATTAAGGGTTGAGAATTCATACCATATCGTCTTGTGTAGATGTTGATGCTTTCTTAGGACCCATAAACTTATATATATATGAAGAAAATGAAGAAAAAAAATGGAGAAGATGGAGAGATAGAGAGAGAGTCGGGGAGAGAGTGAGACAGGAAGAGAGAGAAACGGGAAGTTGGTAGGAGGGAGGAAGGTGATGATGTTTTTATAGGTTTAGGTTTAAAAACTTGCACTGATAAAGCAAAAATACAGTCAAAAAATTTAAAAAAAAATTGAAAGATGAAAAAAATGGCATTAATGAGGGATTTGAAAAGGCGGCTCATCATGATAGGTGCATTTATGAGGGATTTGAGATTTGAGGTGCATTAAATGCTGAATGACACAAAGTGTCATGATGTGATATTTAGGTTTTTGAAAAACTGCTCCACTTTCCCTTTAAGTGTATGAGCAATTTTGACTAATTTTTGCACAAACACCAAAAACATCTATTTTGGTGTAAGTTTGGGGTGCAAGAAATATATCCCAGAAAATAAAATTTTTCGAAAAGCGTAAAACGAGGGAAAAATTTAATTGCACAAGTACCCTTGAACAATTAAAGGAATGTCAAAAGACATAGATTCCAATAATAAATGAACAGAATGAACATACCTGGTACTTGTGTATTTAATACGTTCAATCATTGAAATTAAATTTGAGAATTGATTGAGCCGCAATAGTTAATGCGCGCATGAAGGGGCGCATTACTTCAGCAAGGCGCATACTCATCTAGGCGCATTATTCATCAAGGCGCATAACATCTCAAGGCGCATAAAGAAGGTTGAGGGCGCATAAGTGTTTGAAGCGCGTGGATTGATAGGCGCGCATTTATTGTGCGTGCAGAAAATTAGAGATGGGCGCGCAGTTTGCGAGGCGCATAGATGGCGCATAGTTTCCTTGAAACTTTGAGAAATTGATTTAATCATTTGTACCTAAAATACTCATAACTCAACACAACATAAAATCATTAGTATTGACAAAACTATATTGAATTTAGTTGAGTTCTAGCATACCCATTTCACCTCTCAAAAACATGAACCGTTTCGCGTCAAGTGCTTTCGTTAGAATGTCGGCGATTTGATAGTCGGTTCCCACGTGTTCCAAATGAATATTGCCTTTCTCCACGTGGTCTTTGAGGAAGTGATATTTGATGTCGATGTGCTTGGTTTTTGAGTGCATGACAGGATTTTCAGAAACCGCAATTGTTGATGTATTGTCGCAGTAGATGGGACAATTTTCTTCGATGATATCATAGTCCACCAATTGCTGCTTCATCCAGAGTATTTGACAACAACAACTTCCCGCAGCGATATATTCGGCTTCGGTTGTTGAGACAGATACTGAAGCTTGTTTCTTACTCGCCCATGACACAAGTCTATATCCGAGGAAATGACAAGTGCCACTTGTGCTTTTCCTATCAATTGTGCATGCTGCATAATCCGCATCTGAATAACCTACAAGTTTAAAGTTCGAATCTTTGGTGTACCAAAGTCCAAGGTTAACAGTGCCAGAGAGATATCTTATAATACGTTTCACAGCAATTAAGTGTGCTTCTCTAGGGTCGGATTGGTAACGAGCACAAACACAAACACTAAACATAATATCGGGCCTACTAGCAGTAAGATAAAGGAGTGAGCCAATCATACCTCGATAGAGCGTTTGATCAACACGTTTACCTTTTAGATCTTTGTCGAGTTTGTTGCCGGTGGCCATTGGAGTATCGTATGATTTAGCGTTCTCAAGTCCAAACTTCTTGATTAAGTCCTTTGTGTATTTGGATTGGTTGATAAAAATGCCTTCACTCATTTGCTTGATTTGAAGCCCGAGGAAGAATGTGAGTTCTCCCATCATGCTCATTTCAAACTTGCTCTTCATTAGTTTCTCAAAACGCTTGCACAACAATTCATTAGTTGAACCAAATATAATATCATCAACATAAATTTGAACAAGTAATTTATGACCATTATGTTTGGCAATGAAAAGAGTTGTATCGATTTTACCGCGAGTGAAGCCTTTTTCGATGAGAAACTTGGATAGTGTATCATACCATGCTCTTGGTGCTTGTTTGAGTCCATACAAAGCTTTCTGGAGTTTGTACACATGATTTGGAAATTGTGAATCTTCAAACCCAGGTGGTTGAGCAACATAGACTTGTTCTTGGAGTTCACCATTTAGAAACGCGCTCTTCACATCCATTTGATATAACTTGAAGTTCTTGTGAGCGGCGTAAGCTAGAAATAATCTGATAGCTTCAAGTCTTGCTACGGGCGCAAAAGTTTCATCGTAGTCGATTCCTTCTTCTTGCCTATAGCCTTGTGCAACCAATCTTGCTTTGTTTCTCGTGATGGTTCCATTCTCGTCCATCTTGTTCCTGAACACCCATTTCGTACCAATCACTCCATGATCATTTGGTCTTGGAACAAGAGTCCAAACCTTACATCGTTCAAATTGATTGAGTTCTTCTTGCATTGCAATAACCCAATTGGGATCTTGGAGCGCTTCATCAGCCTTCTTTGGTTCAATTTGAGAGATAAAAGCAGTGTAAGCATCAAAGTTTGTAGCTCTCCTTGTACGAACACCAACTTGTAGATCACCGATGATATTAGCAATTGGGTGACCTCTAACTTCACGAATTTCAGGAGGTAAGTTAGGTTGAGTCGTAGAAACTTGAAGGTCTTCAATTTGTATATCTTCACCAGATTCAAAGTCATTGAAATTTGGGGGTTGAACTGGCTCAGAATTGAAATTTGGGTTTACACCAGATGCATCAGTAGAAATAGGCGCGTGAGAGGAATCATAAGGCGCATCATTTGAGTGAGGCGCAATAGATGATTCACCAGGCGCATTATACATTGAATTAGGCGCATTTGATGTGGATGGATTTCCTTGTGTTGATAGATTCTGATCTTGAGTGGGCGCAACATAAATAGGAGCACCTGTATCATTTAGCTCAATAGAATCATCAGCGACATTTGGAGCCAAATGTGGCTCAAGGAGAGAATGTTCATCAAAATGTAACATGTACAGATTCAACTATCACTAATGTAGTTCTATTAAAACTCGAAAAGCTTTAGAGTGTTTGGCATACCCAACAAAAATACCTTCGTCGGCTTTAGCATCGAATTTACCTCTATGTTCGTTTCCGTTGTAGAGGATATAACATTTGCAACCAAAGATCTTGAAGAATGCAATGTTGGGAGTTCTACCACGCCAAAGTTCATACGGAGTCTTGTTGTGAAGTTTGTTGATGAGGGAACGATTTTGAGTAAAACATGCGGTGTTGATAGCTTCTTCTCTGTGCGCCATCATAGCCATAGATTTTGACTTTCCTTCAGTTTCGCTGATTCGTTGGAGTTTGAGTTCGTAAACTTTGAGATTTGCATATAGGTTCCTTAAAGTCCAAACATCTAAAGTTCCAGCGTCTTCAAGAGCGCTAGATTTATGTAGATATCTTGATCCAAAAGCTTGTAGAAAATTTACATTCAAATCTTTGTTGGTAAACTTCATGCCAAGTGAAATACATAGATTGATAATTTCACAGTAGCGTTCATAAGTTTGCCTCAAGTTTTCACCGGGGAGTTGAGAGAAATTGTTGAATCTCTTCTGTACTTCGTATTTCTTGTTCTCCTTGCAAACGGTGTCTCCTTCAATATGCTCTTCAATAGCATCCCATAGCTCATTTGCAGTAGCACAATGCATGACTTGTTGTTTCATAGCCGTGCTTAGAGTGCTTAGAAGAATGTTTCTTGCTTTGCCATCATTTGCAACTCTTCTAATTTCTTCCTCGGTCCATTCTTCCCTTGGTTTTAGGACAGTAGGTTGAGCAGCGTTGGTGCGTGGATTTGGATTCGCCTTCATCGGAATATAAGGTCCATAAACGACGGTGTCATGGAGCCTTTCATCGATTGAGTTGAGATGGGTCAATATGCTGAATTTCCACACGTCAAAATGATCTTCATCAAAGACCGGAACGTGAGTGTAGTTTGCAGTTGCCATAGGTTTGAGTTTGCCATTTAGAATCGGCACCCAAGCTGTTAAGCTTGAAAAACGAAAAATGTTTTATAAAGGTGTTTGCTCTGATACCACTTGTTGGTCCCAAAGGGCAACAAGGGTATGAAAAATATCTAGAGGGGGGGGGGTGAATAGCTGTTTTAAAAATCTTTTCGTACCCTTGAAAAACTCAATTGCAAATGCGCACTTTATCAAGTAAGCGTAATGAAATGCGCCTAAGTGAGTGAGTGAAATGCACAGCGGAATTTAGTAATGAAAGTAGGCGCAAAGTGATAAAGGGAGCGCAACACACACACTAAGTATTTTGGCTCAAAGTGAGTGAAATAAGGAACTAAGGCAAGTGATATAACAAACACAACACAATTCAGTTCAAACAATCTACAATGAGTAAACAAGCAAGTAGTGAGTGAAAATAATAACTTGAAAGAAATAACAAGATAATAACACAAGCTATTTGGAGAGGTTCGATCAATGAAAGATCTACGTCCTCTACCAAGATGGTTAGTCTTGGATTTCTAATCGAGATCTTATATAATGAGAGAGTGTTACAAATTACAACGTTTGAGCTTATACACTAACTCAAGATCTATTACTATGAAAGAACAAATCCAAAACAATAACCGGTGTATCTCTAAAAGATGAATCTAAATGATTAATCTTAAAGAGGTGCGTGTGTGTTCTTAGTATCAAGGCTCTTTAGATCTTTGAGGTGGAGAGCACAAGAAACTAAAGTGTTAAGTCTTGAAGATCTGGGCTAAGGATGAAGGTATGAAGATATTCTTGAGAAATTTGGAAAAACGAAGGCAATCTTCAAATCTTCAACAAATGCTTTGAGAGAGAAATTCTTGAAATTCTTAGCAAAACTCAGCAACTTCAAAAATGTTGAAGTTATGGGGTATTTATAGTGAACTTCAAAAAACTAGCCGTTGGAAATCCTTGTGGATAAGATGAGCTGTCGCTCGTTGATTGGAGCATGCATATATTATGGTCATTTTGACACTCAACATAAAAGTGACCGTTATGGACACGTGTCAACAGATTAGGCGCATATGCATCTTTTAACCACCGTTGGATCATTGGCGTAATTTTAATTCTCTTCAAGTCTTCGAGTCTTCAATAAATCACTGAGTTTGAATGAACACTTTGAGGCGCGTTTGAGCCAAGAGGCGCATTGAGCCAAGAGGCGCACAGACGCGTGCGCTTAAAACAAGGGGCGCAGAGGCGCGTAACATAGCTTATGAAGAGAGCCTTGTGCGCGCGTTCTAAATGGCGCATGGCGCGAATGTGGAAGGCGCGTGGCGCAGGAGGCGCATAAGCGCGGCTCAAACTCACTGAGTGATTTTTCTTGAAACTTGATCTTCTTGCCCTATTTCTAAGCCTATTCTATAACAATGGACTACCTAAAAAAATGAAGTATAAATACTTCTTACATGTGGGTCTAAAGTCCATGAAATAAAACTTAGGTGATGGATCAATCAAATCTAATAAATCCTACTACATTGAAACTGAGATATGTGTGGGCATACCCAACAGCGTTGGGTGCGCGTGTACAAAAAAAAGGCTGCAGACACCAAGAGGCCACCCAAGTACAAAACGCACTGCATGTATTCAGGCGTATTTCTTCAGAATTTTCGCCGTGAAGTCAACAACTATGACTACTGCATGTACTGGGCTGCGGATCCAGTTGAAGTATTTGAAGACATTCACACCGACAACCAAGACTCTCCTCCAGTTTCTGATAGTGAGCTCAAGGAAGCCTCTGCAACTGAGTAAGAATCTGAAGGTGAGTCCTTCTATGAGCCTGTTCTGAACAAGGTGGGTGATAAGGAAAAAGTCAAGGGTTTAGCTGCTGATGCGCCTTCGCGCAAGAAGAAGAAGGCCAGCAAATCTACTGCTGCGCCTGGAATATCTATCAAAGATCCTAGTGCGCTTGCTCCCAAGCGCAAGGCTTCTGCTGACCCTGAGCCTCTTAAGAAATCTAAGAAGGCCAAGGCTCCTGCGCCTGAAGAAAAAGGGAAAGCTAAGGCTGCTGCGCCTGTTGAGAAGAAAGACAAGAAAAAGAAAAAAAAGACAAAGGAATCAAGAACCCTACTGGATGAGTCTGATGAAGACATCCAAGTATAAGATGATGCTCCTGCGCCCCCTCCTCCTGCGCCTAAGTCCAAGCGCACATCTACTCCTCCTCCTGCGCCTTAAGAGGAAGATATATTTGAAGGTGTTGCAAATGATCCTCTCATTAGCCCTTCCAAATCTACTGGAACCTCTAAGGCTGCACAATCTCAGGGGGAGAAGCAGAAAGAATTTTCCAAGGAGACGCGCAAGGATACTTCAAGTGAGGATGAGATCCCACTATCTGCAAAGAAGGCTACTCCAACGCGCAGGGTCAAGAAGGTTGCAACGAAGAAACGCGCCACAAAGCGCACTATGGAAGACTTGTCTGATGTTGAATCAGACCATCAAAGGACTTCTCCTCCGCGCACTGAAAGATCTGCGCATGATATTGCTAGGGAAGCAAGGCTAGCTGCAATTGCGCAGAGAAATATTACGCAACAAGCCCCACCAGTCTTCATTGATGGTGAAGGCTTTGCTCACAATGCGCCCGATCCTACTGTCTATGAGGATGCGCCATTAGTAGAAGATGCTGATGAGGACTCAATCTCAGAAGACTATGTTATTCATCGCTCTCCTATCAATGCGCAGCACTCTCCAGTTCATGCGCAAGATACTCCAACTGCTGCTATTCCTACACAACCTACTGGGGCTTCACATACTTCTCCAATCATTCAAGAAGTGCCTCCAGTTGCTGCTCCCTCCGATCCCTCAAGTTCTACAACGGACATGCGCCAAATCATGGCCATGCTCCAAACTATCCAGGCTAATCAATTTGCTGCGCAAACCCAGCACTTTCAAGTGGTCACTGCGCAAGCTAAGATTCAAGAGCAACTGGATGCGCAGTCTGCTAGGCTAGATGCACAGGCCAGTCTACTTCAAGCAATTGATTGTGCCATTAAGGGGGAGAGTTCTGCAACAAAGGCAACCCCCTTCTGAAGCACCTGCAACTACAAGTTCTGGAGCTGCGCCCATGCCTCCTAATTTTGATGCGCTCCGCCAAGACATAGAGCATGACTTTGGTATTATTACCACGGCGCTCTCAAAAATTCCTTCAACGCATGGTCTCAATGAAGCCTTACTCTCCGTGGCAGAAGCTATGAAAGATGTTATGCAAATTGAAACTGCTAAGATTTTGAAGGCTTTTGAAAATCATGCGCCCGGTAAATCCAGCTCTTCCTCCACCTCTCTTGATGCGTAAAAATCTCATGTCACTCACTGTTTAGTTCAGTTCAGTGATACTTTCAATGGCGCCATGAACCAGGCTATGCTAGATATGCAAGCCAGTCAGAATATGGTTCAGGTGGAGTTAACCAAGAGTTTGGCAGATACGCAGAAGGAAATTCAAGACTTGATTGAATCTACTCAGCAATCTCTTGCAAACCAATATGGTTCGCTTGAGAGTACTTTAAATCGAGTCTCTGAAGACATTCAAAAGGACAACAGTTTGATGCTGGTGGTATGAAGACTTACGTGAACCAGACTGTGGAATACAACGCCAAGTTTCAAGCTCTCAAGATTGAGATCATGGACAAGATAACCAGCCTGCAGAACGAGCTTAGGGAAGCACTTTATAGGATTCACATAGACTAGAATTGTAATTTCTTTTGTTGCGCATATTTTGTAAGTTTTTTATGCGCACTTAACTTTTTTCTTTTGATTTTTCTTCCATGTAAAACGTGTACCTGTAACTCAAATCTTTTAAGTTTTAATGAGAAGAATGCATCATTGATTTTCACAAAACTTTGTTCAATTCAAACTTTGTTCAACTCAAATCTTTCAAGTTTTAGTGTCTGTCTTTGTGCTAGGTATCAAGCTGACCCCAAGGTATCCCACTTGACTGCTGTTAAGAGAATTATTAGATATGTTGGTGGTACCACAAATCTGGGGTTAAGCTACACAAAAGATACTAACACCAATCTTGTGGGGTTTAGTGATTCAGATTGGGCTGGAAATACTGATGATTAAAAAAGCACCACGGGCGGGTGTTTTTATCTTGGGAATAATCTTGTGTCTTGGTTTAGTAAGAAACAAGATTGTGTTTCCCTATCAACTGCAGAATCTGAATACGTAGCAGTTGGTAGTTGTTGTACCCAGTTGTTGTGGATGAACCAAATGATAAAAGATTATGGTCTTAAAAGTGAAACCTTGACTGTATTCTGTGATAGTTTGAGTGCCCAAAATATTGCCAAGAATCTGGTACAACATTCCTGAACAAAGCACATCGACATAAGACACTGTTGGGTATGCTTATTAATTAACACTCCTACTTATGTTAGAATTGATTGATACCATCATCTAAGTTTATTTTAAGGACTTTAGGACCCTATGTAAAAAGTTTTGTAACTTCAATTGTTAGCTAAGTCCTCTTTATAGACTAGGCTTAGTGTCTAGGGCTGAAGCTTTGGATTTGAGGTCACAAATGCAAATGGCTAAATGTAATGCGCATGTCCTTCATGCGCAGCACCCTCTGCGCACATCTATGAGCATGAATTTCATGCGCAGCGCAAATTTGCCTTAGTCAATTCTCTTGTTTCTGACCTCACCTTTTATTAGCTTGGAAAGCGTCATGACAAGCTACGCTTTTTGGAATGAGTCAAAGTGTTGATATGGACAAACGACAAAATGTGCACACTCAGCATACACGTAGATGGAGATGCACCTCATATTTGAAATTCAAATTGAAGACAGTTGTCACCCTTCTAGAAGATTTTTGAAATCTGTCAACTTGCTCTGTCTCCAATGGCTATAAAGGACAACTGCGCACCAATCACATTGCGACAGCACATTGTCCTTGCTCTGCTCCCCAACGGCTAGTTCTTGGAGCTCAGCTATAAATAGCATGCTCATCCTCATTTTCCAAGTTGCTTGAGTTTTTGCTTCCAAAGAAAAACTTTGAAGATTTGAAGATTGCTTGCTCATTTCCAGAATTCCCAAGAACAATCTTCACATTCATACCTTACCAAGCCCAGATCCTAAACAGCCTTTGTATCACCAGAATCTTATGCTCTCCATCTTATAGATTCAAAGAGCCCATATTTATGACTCACACACACACCTCTTGAAGTTCCGATCTCATCGATCATACTTCTAGAGAAACACCGGTTATTGTCTAGGATTTTGTTCTTTCATAGATTATAGATCTTTGAGTTAGTTTTGTTCTAAATCATTGTAACTTGTAAACTCTCTCATATAATAAGATCTACATTAGAAATCCAAGACTAACCATCTTGGTAGAGGACGTAGATCTTTTCCCGATCGAACCTCTCCAAATAGCTTGTCTCTATAATCTGCTTTGCTTTCTACTTTAAACATTTATGATATATTTCTTTTTTTGATCTTGTAGATTGCTTTGATCTGTTTGATTTGTGTTTGTGTGCTTTCTGCCTTAGTTCCATTTTGCGCCACTCTTTTATCTAAAGTGATTGCTTTAAATTTTCCGCTGTGCATTTCACACTCTTGCTGCGCGCTATACTTAGCCAAATTAAGAGTCGTGCGCATTTGCCATTGATTTGCAAAAGGGTTTGAAAAGAATTTTAAAACGCTATTCACCCCCCCCCCCCTCTAGCATTTTTCATACCCTTGTTGCCCCTTTGGGACCAACAGACACCACTTCATTAGGGATCTCGTTGAACAAAGAACCATCACTCTTGAACATGTAAGTACAACGGATGAACTTGCTGATGTCTTTACCAAGGCTTTGGATTTCGAGAGATTGTCTTCCCTTAAGAAGTCTCTCGGACTGTGTGATACCAGTTGACTGCACAAGTGTGCAGACAACTGACTGCACAAATGTATAATTGTATATTACAGCTCACAAAAAAAAATGCATTCATTCTTAGCATGATTGTCTCTTGTGATCACTTGGTTGACTGGTTCTATGACTCTGTGTTTTGACCCTTTAACGTGAGATCCTTCTTAACTTGATAATAAAATTATCTTGTTAATTCCTCCGTGCTGTTTATCATGAAGTGAGCTCTTAATATTAGTTTACAGGGAAAAACCTGCCTCCAATCTTTGAAGTCACTACTCATTTAGGCAAAATGCCGACGTTGTTTGAAAACATCACTTGAGAAAGAAAAGTATGGTGACACTGTATTGAGAAAGTGAAAAGCTCCTCCCCCGTAACTAGTTTATTGCCTTCTATAATTGTGTTCTAAGGCTCCATGACTGAAGGGTATCTCATTGAATTGTTGTGAGTCAAAACCGGGTCATAGATCTTGTTGTCCATACCATTTCACACTTTATTGAGATTAATCTTCACCTGTGTGTTTTAGGCATTGTTTTTAGGTTTCTTCTCTCCTTGGTATTTCCATTGGCAAATTGAACTGTTGTCCTTGAATGTTAAATATTGATGAAGTTCATGTGATTACTAATGGCCTAATGACTCTGATGTTTCAGTCTTCTGCAGGTTGTGGAATTTTTTCTTTGGGTACCTTTGTGGAATTTATGGATTCTGTTGAGATTGGCAAGTACAGAATTTGGGAAAGATTACTCATCACAAAATATGGGAAAAATCTGATTTTTAAAAATTACAATCCCAAGTTAATTTGGAAGTCTGATGGGTGTCCAACACTAAGCATTCACTAGTTTTTCTCCCTCATTATGTATTTCGGGTCTCAAGAAATCTCTTTTACCTCTCTTGATTAAATGCTCCAATCTAATCTCTCTTTCTCTCTTCCCCCTTCATCTTTTCTCCATCAAATTCTCTAAAAATCAGTTGCAATAATCTTCGTGTACTTCGCTTCTACATGTCTCAATGGATTCTCCGTCGTCTCCTTCTCTGCCGTCAGCCACCGTTGCCTCAGTCTCCGTTGCTCCGCCGGTGGATTCTTCAATTCTAGGGCTTCCCGATTACACCATCGATGTCGACAATCCCAGGCAACTGCAAGCGTTGGAGGCATATCGTCTTCCCTTGGCTCCTGGGTCCCGCCGTTCGACCCATCTCTATGATCTGGGTAAAGGGGCCTCCTCCGGCTCCTTTAAACCCACCGTCGTTCATGCTGCCCTAAAAGCCAAAAGGCTGGATCCTCCTTCCAAGTACCGTCAGCTAATCCTCCGTGACGAAACCGATAAAGATGCGCCGCCATCTCCTTCTCCGGCCACTGAAATTCCGGTAAAACCTGGGGTTCCGGCCAAATATACTGTGACTCCGGCGCCACCCACTGCTTCTATTCCATCTCCTCGGATTCAGACCAGAGCTGCTAAGAGAAAGGATACATCCAATCCAATAGTTGAAGAAGGGTCATCTTCCCAATATGATGATTCCAGCGATGGCGATGTCTCTATGGCCTCCAATGACACTCTCAGTGAGACTGAGATTCTCTCTTCCATTCTCCAAAAATCAAAGGCAACCCAGGTAACTCCATCTTCCTTAAGTAAAAAATCTCCCAATCCTGTTAATCCCTCTGTGCACATATCTGGTCACTCATCTGGGTCACCAATTTATAAATCTGGGTCAAGAATTCATGTTCGAAAACTGGTTGCTCGAGCTCCCTCTAAACCTTTTAACCTTGCTTTAAAATTCAGCTCTAGGTTCTATACTTCTGAGGCTAAAGACAAGTTCCAGAAGAGTACTAGTAAGATTCTCATTATTGAGAGAAAAATGGATGAGGGGGTGTTCACTAATCTGAAAGTAATGGGATTCTTTTCTGAGAGAAGTCTAGAACACACTTTGAAGTTTGCCACCCCGTTCTCTAGGAAGCTGGTGTTAGAATTCTATGCTAATTTAACTCAGGATGTAAATCTGGAACATTCTCCTAATTTTCATAAGGTGTTTGTTAGGAACCTAATTGTAAATTTCTCTCCTGAAATTATCATTCTTTCTTGAAAACTCCTAGTCCATCTCTTGTGAATTCCAAGGTGAGTGTTGATGAGGCTGTGAGAACCATTACTGGTGGTCAAGTGGACAAATGGTCCAAACCTTTTTCCACCACTCTTTTATCCAGGTTTAATGTTTTCCTTCACCAAATTCTAAGATCCAACTGGTGTCCCACCACCAATTCCTCCTCAGTTACCAAAGAGCAAGTGCTTCTGTTGCACTCCATTCATGAGAGGAAGGTGAATTTGGGAGAGATCATTTTCCAGAACATAATGAGCTTTGCTGAGACACCTAATACCTCTTGCAGGTTTCCCCATCCGAGTCTCATCTATTGTTTGCTAAAGTCCCAAGGTATTGCTGATATTGAGAGGGAGAATTTATGTGAATTGCATGATCTGTTTGGCCAGCCTCTTTCCATGTTTGCCCCTTCCAGGTTTCATGATATTGATGAACCTGTTAATCAATCTGCTCCGTCATTTGCCTCATCATCTGGGTCATTATCTGATAACAAGTCTCTCTTGGCTCAATAGAGTCAAACTTGTTGGTAGTGGTGCCCTAGGCACGTTTAGTAAACGTTGTAATTGTTATCATTTATTTCATATCAATAAAGAGATGTTTTGATTATTATTGTTGTTCATGTTTACTTATAATAATCTCCATCCCTAGTACTTGTTAAGCACTAGTATAAAGGCTAAATGATCATAAGATGATCATGTTAGATTTATGGGTACTTGTTTGGAACAAGGTACTGGACATGACCCGCTGTATGAGATTTAAGTCATGGTCTATGTCGTACATATATCTCATATTAGTTATGTCATTCGAATCCTTAGACATGAAGTTATTATAGTCTTCCACTTGATGAACATTATGTTTGACATATTCAAACGCTACCTTTAACCGGGTAGTTATAAAGAGTATGATTGGCATAATCGGATTCACGTAGGGAAGAATAATAAGCTGAATGGATTTGTTCCTCTTCGGAGAGATCTCAAGCTTAGGCCTCTCGTAGGAATGATGTTGATGAAAATGTTCGGCCGGACTCAAATGAATTGATTAGATCAATGTCATTTGGATTATCAACATATTCGGAATCGAGGAAGTATTGAACAAAGACAAGTTGACCGTTTGACCATGACTTGTGTTCAATGAGATCGTGGATAAAGGGATTATGACATATTCTAAAGGAATGCAAACTTGTATCTAGTTATACTATTTGGGTAGGTATGACGGTTTGCTAGAACCTAATCATATCTTATGGTTTCATGTTTGAGCCCATTGCCAACTTAGTGTAATCCTAGAGGGTCACACACAATAGAACGAATCTTAAATAAGGACTATATTGGAATTTGGAAATTAGGGAAATCTGGGGAAAGTGTGCGACCGCACATAATGGCTTGGGAGGCCGCACAGTTTGGCTCAGAAAGTACCAGAAACCTTTAAGATAGATGTGCGACCGCACAAGGGTTTTGGGCGGCCGCACACCATGTCGGGATTGGTTTATTAATTTGATTTGGAAAAGAATTTTGGACGGGTTTAGACACAAGTTTCCTATTTGGAATAGGTCTAACTTGTATATAAACAGCCAAATTCGGGCCAGAACATATCATAGCTTTTGTGCAAGTCTCCAAAGGGTTTGAGAGAGGTTTATTTTGTTCTAAGACATCTTAGATTGAAGAACAAAATAATACACAAATATAATTCCATATAGTTCATATTGATTGTGAAAACGTGTTTCACAATTTTGGTCTAGCAACCAAGATAAAGTGTTCTTGATATTCGTTCGTGGTGTGGATACCGCTAGAGGGTGAAGCTCATCATCTTCAAGTTCGTGTTCTTACTTGTTCGTGACAAAACTTCAATTTCTCCACCAAGATCCAAGACCAAATTCATAGTCACCAAGGGTTAGTTTTCTTGTATTCATATTGCAAGTATTTGATTCAATCATATGAACGGATCTATGGGCCTTGGGTTTCATAAAATTTTGAATGCTATTTTCCGCTGCGCATGTTACTACGAAACCTAACAGTGGTATCAGAGCCCCGTTCATGTTGATTATTTCAATACTTAGATCATGTAGTGTGTATATAAATTGTTTATGTGCCTAACATGATATGAATATTGGATATATGATGTTTATGTGATTTTATGTGGTTTATTGTTTTTGCAACTTTAATCGCACGATTCAATCGCAATAAATATTATGATGGATTCTGAATTGTTTGATTATTAATTCTGATTGGATCATGGTTTTAATAATCGGGGAAAAACAATTTTGAGACATATTTTCGAACTTTAAAATTGCCTTCTGATCATCCTGTGCGACCGGACAGAATCACGTGGGCGGCCGAACATGTTTGGGCGACCGCACAGTGATTTCTGGGCGGCCGCACAAAGCAACCAAAATGCTTATTCTTTTTGCCTTTTGATCAGATTTGGAATTTTCAAAAGGTACCAACCAAACCAGTAACAGAACCAGGCCAGACCTGCTGATCTGGAATGGGTTTTGGGTAGTTGGTTTTGGTGTGGATCTTGGGGTTTGATTTTCTTATTTGTTTTAGTTTTGTGATTCTAAGATTGGCTCAAGGTTTGGATGGCTAATCTACGTTCATCGAGATTGTGTTTCCCAAACTTGATCGCAATCAAAGTTTCAAAGATAAAACGAAGTTAGAATTATGAAGAGTTCATAATTGCTAAAATTGAGAAACAAAGTTCTTGATTCAAAGATTGGAGATCCATGTGGAATTGTGGATGCAATTGGCCTACGTTTATCGAGACCATCTATTGCTTAGTTTCGGCCACATGGACTACTTTCTTGGTTTCTTGAATTAGTGCGGAATTGTGGATGCCTCATGGCTTAGTTTCGGCCGTACTTCTTGTTGTCTTGATTTGGAAGATGATAACCAAAGTTCAAAGAGTCTCATTCTCATAATTATAGAGAAACTAATGACACATAAATATTATGCTTAAATTAATGGAAATTAATTTAGTGGCTAAACTTGATGCATAACATGTTTATATTATGTGCTCATAAATGTGTTGTATGCTATATGCGATGAACCTTCAAAGAAAGTTTTAAGTCCTTTATTGCCATGCCATGATTAAAACACTTGTTTATACATGGGTGATCTTGATGTGGGTTCGCCTCCGCGAGGTGCATTAATTTTATTCATGTATGAGCAAGATGAGGTTCATTAATTTGATGTGGGCTTGCCTCCGCAAGGTGCATTAAATTGAATGGTTCCTATACGTTTAAAATGGTTGGACTTAATTAGGCGTCAAAACAGTTTTGGGCCTAGGCAAAAGATGAGATTAAACATGCTTTTTGAAATTGGATTTCTCAAAGAATCTCATAAAAGAATCTAAGAATCATATGGGATATGATTGACATGATTGTCTACCTAATTAATTTAGTTTTGAGCGGTCCGCCTCCGTGGACTCAAAAGTTAAATTAAAGTTGGATCTTAGCCCAATTAAATTATATTATGCATGGGATGTATATGATGGTTATATAATTTAGTGGGAGTATTTTTTTCGAGAAATACATTATTTATTTCTTTAATGGAACTGGTACTTATTAAATTTTGGAAATTTTGCATATTTGTAGATAATGACTACTAACACTCAATCAATTTCGTTGCGATCGATCTTTGAGAAGGATAAGCTCCAAGAGAATGGTACTAACTTTATGGATTGGATCCGTAGCCTAAGAATTGTTCTAAGGCAAGAAGATAAGTTGTACATTCTCGATGGGCCACTTCCTGCTGAACCAGAACCTACTGCCCCTAGGTAAGAAAGAGACAATTACAAGAAACATCGTAATGATTCTAGAGATGTAAGTTGTCTCATGCTTGCTACTATGTGTTCAAAACTCCAACAAAGTTTGGAACATTTGGAAGCCTATGAGATAGGCGTGGAGTTAAGAGCCATGTTTCAAGAGCAAGCTAGGCAAGAGAGGTACAAGACCGTTGTTGCATTCACTACTTGCAAAATGAATGAAGGGCAACAAATGAGTCCTCATATGTTGAAAATGAAAGGTTATGTAGAGCACCTTGAGAAACTTGGCTATCCAATCCCATTGGAGCTAGCCACGGATCTCATTCTTAATTCATTGCCTAAAAGTTGTAATCAGTTTGTGATGAATTATAACATGCATGGAATGGATAAGAATCTCTCCGAGTTGCATGGGATGCTTAAAACTGCGGAGATGAAGATTGCGGAGAAAGGTTCTCCCGTACTCTTGGTTCATGATGGGAAGAAGGCTAGTGCCAAAGGAAAGGGTAAGAAAGTTCTCAAACCCAAGATAAGCAAGGCAAAGGTTGCCAAGGCTTCTGAGGCAAAACCCGATTCACAAAATGATGCAATCTGTTTTCATTGTCAAGAAATTGGTCATTGGAAACGTAATTGTAAGGCTTTCTTGGAAGAGCAAAAGAAGAAGAAGAGCAGCAAGGCTGCGTCGACTTCAGGTATCTATATGATAGATATTCTCCTTTCTACCACTGATTCTTGGGTATTGGATACCGGATGTGGTTCTCACATTTGTTTAAATGTGCAGGGTCTAAAGAATAGGAGACTACTTAAAGAGGGTGAAGTAGACCTACGCGTGGGGATGGAGCAAGAGTTGCTGCATTAGCCGTAGGAACTTATGAAGTCACTTTACCTTCCGGATTAATTCTTATTTTGAACAATTGTTATTATGTTCCGGATTTAAGTAGAAATATCATTTCAATTTCTTGTTTGGATAATGAAGGTTTTAAGTTTCTTATTGAAAATAAGAAATTTTCTATTTATTTAAATGATGTGCTTTATGGTATTGCTAATTCATTTAATGGCCTTTATGTCTTGAATGTCAAGAATGAAAATAATGACAATGTCTATCATATAAATAAGAAATCTAAACCTAATGATGTAAATCATACTTATTTGTGGCATTGCCGTCTTGGTCATATAAATGAGAAGCGTATCTCAAAACTCCATGGGGACGGTCTCTTGGGTTCATGTGACCTTGGGTCATATGATACTTGTGAGTCGTGTCTTCTTGGGAAAATGACTAAGACACCTTTTACCAAGCTAGGTGAGAGGGAAAGCGACTTATTGGGGTTGATACATTCCGATGTATGCGGACCATTAAGTAGCAATGCTAGGGGAGGATTTCAATACTTCATAACCTTCACTGATGATTATAGTAGATTTGGGTATGTTTACCTAATGAAACATAAAAGTGAAGCATTTGAGATATTTAGAATATTTCAAAATGAAGTAGAAAAACAACTTGGCAAAAGTATCAAGGCACATCGATCAGATCGAGGTGGAGAATACTTGAGTCATGAATTTGATGATCATCTAAAGAATTGTGGAATAGTTTCACAATTAACTCCACCCGGAACACCACAATGGAATGGTGTGTCTGAGAGGAAAAATTAGACTTTGTTAGACATGGTTCGATCAATGATGAGTCAAGTTGATCTTCCAATATCCTTTTGGGGTTACGCTCTAGAAACCGCTGCATTCACACTAAATCGTGTTCCAACTAAATCGGTTCAAAAGACTCCATATGAGATGTGGAGCGGAAAGAAAACTTGTTTATCTTTCATGAAGATTTGGGGTTGCGAAGCCTATGTCAAAAGACTTGTCTCTGACAAACTTGCACACAAATCTGACAAATGTATTTTCGTGGGATATCCAAAGGAAACTAGAGGATATTACTTTTACAACCGTGAGGACAACAAAGTTTTTGTTGCCCGAACTGGTGTCTTTCTAGAGAAAGAGTTTCTCTCCAAAGAAATCAGTGGGAGTAAAATAAATCTTGAAGAGATTCGAGACCCAGAAAATGACATTGAACAAATAGTGGAACAAGAACAAGAACCACAAGGAGTTGTGGAACCTGTTCAAAATACACAAGCAACTCGCAGATCTAGTAGGTTACGATCCGAGCCCAAGAGATATGGATTTCTCGTAACGGATAGTAATGAGGTGGAAATCATTGAGAATGATGAATCGACAACCTACCAAGAGGTGATGTCTTCTCCTGATTCGGATAAGTGGCTTGGAGTCATGGAATCTGAATTGCAATCCATGCAAGACAATCAAGTTTGGAACTTGATTGATGCACCCGAAAGGTGTAAAAACCATAGGATACAAATGGGTCTTCAAGAAGAAGACTGACATGGATGGGAAGGTGCATACTTACAAAGCTAGGCTTGTAGCGAAGGGTTATAGGCAAGTTCATGGTATTGACTATGATGAAACCTTTTCACCCGTAGCAATGATCAAGTCTATAAGAATTCTGCTTGCCATTGCCGCATATCATGACTATGAAATATGGCAAATGTATGTCAAAACCGCTTTCCTGAATGGAAAACTACAAGAGGATGTGTATATGACACAACCGGAAGGTTTTGAACAAAATTCTAAGGTATGCAAATTGCAGAGATCTATCTATGGATTGAAGCAAGCTTCTAGGAGTTGGAATCTCTGTTTTGATGAATCGGTCAAAGAGTTTGGTTTCATTAAGAACGAAGATGAGCTTTGTGTATACAAGAAGATTAGTGGGAGCATAGTGCTATTCCTGATTTTGTATGTGGATGACATATTACTCATTGGAAACGACATTCCTACACTTCAGTCCGTAAAGACTTGGTTGGGAAAGTGTTTTGCAATGAAAGATATGGGTGAAGCCGCATATATACTTGGCATTAAGATCTATAGAGATAGATCAAGGAGGCTACTTGGTTTAAGCCAAAGTACATACATTGACAAGGTCATTAGAAGATTACGTATGGAAAATTCTAAGAGAGGTACCTTGCCCGTGTTATATGGAGTTTCTCTAAGCAAGACTCAATGTCCTAAGACAAAAGATGAGCGTGAGAAAATGAATGATGTTCCATATGCTTCGGCAATTGGGTCCATCATGTATGCCATGATTTGTACTAGGCCGGATGTATCTTATGCTTTGAGAATGATAAGTAGATACCAATCCGACCCCGGTGAAAATCACTGGATGGCTGTAAAAGCGATTCTTAAGTACTTGAGAAGAACTAAAGATTCGTTTTTGGTCTATGGAGGAATGGAAGATGATCTCGTGATAAATGCTTACACGGATGCAAGCTTCTAAACCGACAAAGATGATAGTCGATCGCAATCGGGTTTTGTGTTTATGTTAAATGGTGGAGCTGTAAGCTGGAAGAGTTCCAAGCAAAGTACAACCGCTGATTCTACAACAGAAGCTGAGTATATTGTTGCATCGGATGCTGCAAAGGAAGCTGTTTGGATTATTATTGTTGTTCATGTTTACTTATAATAATCTTCGTCCCTAGTACTTGTTAAGCACTAGTATAAAGGCTAAATGATCATGAGATGATCATGTTAGATTTATGGGTACTTGTTTGGAACAAGGTACTGGACATGACCCACTATATGAGATTTATTTCATGGTCTATGTCGTAGATATATCTCATATTAGTTATGTCATTCTAATCCTTAGACATGAAGTTATTATAGTCTTCCACTTGATGAACATTATGTTTGACATATTCAAACGCTACCTTTAACCGGGTAGTTATAAAGAGTATGATTGGCATAATCGGATTCACGTAGGGAAGAATAATAAGCTGAATGGATTTGTCCCTCTTCGGAGAGATCTCAAGCTTAGGCCTCTCGTAGGAATGATGTTGATGAAAATGTTCGGCCGGACTCAAATGAATTGATTAGATCAATGTCATTTGGATTATCAACATATTCGGAATCGAGGAAGTATTGAACAAAGACAAGTTGACCGTTTGACCATGACTTGTGTTCAATGAGATCGTGGATAAAGGGATTATGACATATTCTAAAGGAATGCAAACTTGTATCTAGTTATACTATTTGGGTAGGTATGACGGTTTGCTAGAACCTAATCATATCTTATGGTTTCATGTTTGAGCCCATTGCCAACTTAGTGTAATCCTAGAGAGTCACACACAATAGAACGAATCTTAAATAAGGATTATATTGGAATTTGGAAATTAGGGAAATCTGGGGATAGTGTGCGACCGCACATAATGGCTTGGGCGGCCGCACAGTTTGGCTCAGAAAGTACCAGAAACCTTCCAGATAGATGTGCGACCGCACAAGTGTTTTGGGCGGCCGCACACCATGTCGGGACTGGTTTCCTAATTTGATTTGGAAAAGAATTTTGGACGGGTTTAGACACAAGTTTCCTATTTGGAATAGGTCTAACTTGTATATAAACATCCAAATTCGGGCCAGAACATATCATTGCTTTGTGCAAGTCTCCAAAGGGTTTGAGAGAGGTTTATTTTGTTCTAAGACATCTTAGATTGAAGAACAAATAATACACAAATATAATTCCATATAGTTCATATTGATTGTGAAAACGTGTTTCACAATTTTGCTCTAGGAACCAAGATCAAGTGTTCTTGATATTCGTTCGTGGTGTGGATACCGCTAGAGGGTGAAGCTCATCATCTTCAAGTTCGTGTTCTTACTTGTTCGTGACAAAGCTTCAATTTCTCCACCAAGATCAAAGACCAAATTCATAGTTACCAAGGGTTAGTTTTCTTGTATTCATATTGCAAGTATTTGATTCAATCATATGAACGGATCTATGGGCTTTGGGTTTTATAAAATTTTGAATGCTATTTTTCGCTGCGCATGTTACTATGAAACCCAACAAAACTCAGTCTCAGGTAAATTCTCTCAAAGCTGAGATTGCATCCCTTCAAGACAGTATTACAGGAAAACAAATTTTGGTGGATAGTTTGGAAAGCTCCCTGGTGCGTCTCCAAGAACTGTTAGATCGCGGTGGTTCTTCTCAAAAAGGGGGAAAAGATGTTGGAACCGTAGTTGGTACCCCATCAGTTTCAGGGGGAGAATTGGTTGTTTTTAGGGGTGTTACAGATAACTGATGATTATGTTATGATCTCTTAGTTTTTGGTTAGGATGTGGCTGACTGAACAGCTTGCTTTGTTTTTTGTTTCTTTTGTCTGAATAGTCTCAGTTTGTGGATGGTTTTTGTTTTTGTTTTTGTTTTTGTTTAATGTCTCTTAGTAGAAGTCAAGTTTATGAAATGTTTGTGTTGGGACTAATCTTGTTTTGCAGATTTTGATCAGAATCACAAAGATAGGGGGAGATTGAAAGTGTATGAAAATACTCTAAATATTCTTCTCATAAATATCTTTATGATTCTGATTCTCGTTATAGGTAAAGATTATGTTATTGTTGTATTAGCTATAATTAATTAGGAATATTTTATGTTAAGTTTATTTTATTTCACTAACCTACTAATAATTCTCTATGGTAAGTTAGTGATTTATTTCAGGAAAAGGTGGACTCTTCTTTATTGGTTGATTGGTAAATGATAACTTTCCAAGGTTAAAGATATACACGGCATCTCACAAAAGCCGTGTATATACTGGTCTTGCTCACGCCTTTACAGAATCTATTGAGAGAGAGTTCCCTTTGTTCTTGAAGTTCTTATTCATTAAGAGTTCAAGGTTTTTATGTTTGATTTGTTCTAGTTCTCTAGAATAGTTTTTGTTCTTTTAATTCGTTTTGTTCTTTCATAAATCTTGTATTCTGCAAGATCTTTTGGTAATGAAAGTTTTCCAGCAAGAATTTTCTTGCTGAAGTGTTTATTCATCGTTTATTCCGCTGCTATTTTTTATTCTCTGAACGTGTGCATGTTGTCGTGTCAGTTGTTAAGACACTTGTGATCGTATTCTCTGATCACAAGTGGCTTTACCCAGAAACAGTCCTAGCTAAATTTTTTTCAAAAATCAATATCAAGTTTAACTTTTAGATATTATAATTTTATTAATGAATTGTTTTTAACCAATGTTAATGATGTGCTTCTGGGTCGGGGCGTATAGTTGGTGCTCCAAATATACTACCAGTTTTCCCGCCAAAATCAAAAGACACCACCAAAAGACACCTTGGTTGGGTAACAAGTATGACTGTTAGATACCAACCATTGCTTACTGCTAACAGCCATCTGTTTATAAACAGATTTTGGTCTCATTTGACATGACGAAAAATCCAAACAATTCTCTAACTTTTTGATCTGTCTTCTTTGCCTAGAAAAAGAAAGTTTGATTGTCTTATCCCAATAAAGATTTCGTGTAACTCAGGCAATAAAAGGTCGAAATACTTTATTCGAAAAGTGGATTAATACACGATTCAGTCAAATATCCAGGATTATCATTACACCCGAACCTCAATTTTCTAACAAATGTAACACTTTAATAAAAGAAATTATAACATATTTCTATAGATAATGTAATACTTTTACATGTAATACTAATCAAGTGTTTTTAGCTCTAAAAATGTAAATGGTTGAATTATTACTTTTTTTATACATATGTGTTATAATTATGTATAAACACTGTTACATGTAAGTAACACGTTCATTACATTTTAGTTGTAATAAGTATTACTTTTGGCAAACGAAGAAAACATAAAAAAAAACACAGTTACTTTTTCTGTATATGTGTATTACTTTTATGTATACAAACTGTTACATTTAGTTATAGTAACTATTACTTTTGACAAACAAAAAAAAAATAAAAAAAATATATACTCCCTCCGTCCTATCTTAAACTTCAAAAATTTCCATTTTGGGCGTCCCATCTTAAACTTCAAAATCCCAAAATGGAAACTTATTTTTACTTTTTTATTTAGTAGGACCTACATGTCATACACACAACAACTATCCACTAACTATTCCCTACCCCACTTTTTCTCACCTACCCACTTTCTATACTCACAACACTCTACCCCACTATCTATATTTTATAATATAAAGATTCCCATCTTAATTTTTGTGTCCACTTTTTTTTTTGAAGTTTAAGATAGGACGGAGGGAGTATGTATATAATTTTTTTTTGGGGCCTATGAGAGGCTGCCACGTGGCAGATTCGCCCCCATGGGTCATGGAGCCGGTTCCTGGGTCGGGTCATGGGAAAAAAACGCGTCTCTACCATGAGACGGGTCTTCCATGTTCGCATAGAAGTTTTTGTAAATATATATATATATATATATATATATATATATATATATATATATATATATATATATATATATATATATATAAAGTTGGTGATGAGAGCTAAGGTGTTGCCATGTGGACAAGTCATGATAGAAGCTTGAATTTGCTGATGCCACATCAACACTACCCTCTTTTTTTTTCTTTTTTTTTTTTGAAGGAACACTACCCTCTTAAATAAGTGACTTTTCATTTTTTTTTCCTATTAGCTAATAGTATTAGCTAATAATATTAATTACTATATAGAGTAACTATTATAGTTAACTATAATAGTAACTGTTACTAATAATGGTAATAGTTAACTACTATAGTTAACTATTACTAATAATAGTTAAGTATTACTATTATTAGTAATAGTTACTATTATAGTTAACTATAATAGTAACCCTATATAGTAATTATTAATATTATTAGTAATAGTTACTATAATAATTACTTTATATATAGTAATTAATATAATTAGTTAATATTGTTAAACAAATAACAATTCACTACTAATAGTTAACTAACTATTATAATTAACATTTATATTTAACTATTATAATTAACTATTAAATAAACTAAAAATTACTATTAATAGTATTAGTTAATCATAATAGCTACTATATATATTAATTATTACTATTAATAGTATTATTAGTTACTATATATATAAACTAACTATTATTATTAATAGTGGTAATCATTATACAATAAATGTTAATATTTAATATTTACAGTACTCGCTCCGTTCGAGAGTAAGAGTCATACTTTCTATTTTTTGTACGTCCCACTAAAAGTCTATTTCCTAAAAGGATAAATTAATGATGAGAAAGAATGAATAGTGTTTTGGACAATTATACTCTCAACACACTTTAATGTTTACCAATTTTCATTGTGTCTTTAATAAGTGTGCACAAACAAGGTAGGACTCTTACTCTAGGGGTAGGGAGTATTAATTATAATAGTTAATATATAGGTTAATTATAATTATTAGTGTTATTAGTGAATAATAATAGTTATTATATATGTTAATAAGTACAATTAATAATCGAGTTGGTCTCCTTTAAAACGCGTTTTTTGTAGTGGTTAGGAAAAACTTGTTTTTCAAAACCTTCTGGGTATCACTTTAAAAGGTTCTGGCTATTGAACTCATATCCAGAAGACTTTATATTGATATCCAGAAGGCTTTATACTGATATCCAGGAACCTTCTGACTATCACTTTCAAAGATTTTGGATATCTATCTCATATCCAGAAAGCTTTATATTGATATCTAGAACCCTTCTGGCTATCACTTTCAAAGGTTCTGACTATCAATCACATATCCAGAAGGTTTTATATTGATATCCAGAACCGTTGAGAAGTTCTGATTATTTACAAAAATGACCCTTCTGGATATCACTTTAAAAGGTTCTGGCTATCAATATCATATCCAGAAGGCTTATATCCAGAACTGTTGAGAATTTCTGATTATTTACAAAAATACCACATCATTTTTTTTTTAAAACACGTTTTTCCTAAGCGTTTGGAAAAACGCGTTTTTCCCACGATTTTGCGTTAATAATATTAGTTAATTATAATAATTATTTTAATTATTACTAAAAAATTAACACAATTTTCCTAAATTTATAAGCAAACATTTTAATTCATATACAATATAGTTATATTAAAAAAAGTTATTATGTTACATTACTAAATAAAATCATAAAATACAAAATACGAAAAAATAGTAAATTAGTTTCCCGTGCAAAGCACGGGTTACCCACTAGTGGTGTTTAAAATAATGTTCATATTCTACTATTCTAGTGAAGTTGCTATGCACAACTTTAAATCTATATTACAATAGGGAATGGAAGTAATCGCCGAGACAAAGAGAGACTGAGATTGAATCTCAGAAATTGATCTGACGGCCCTCCATTCTCCTTCCGCCAACCGTTTATAACTGCCCCACTTTCTCCTCTATCAACTGGTTGTAACTCCCCACCCCACCCCCACACATTCTCCTCCATCAACAAGTTGTAACATCCCCCCTACTCCATCAACCGGTGCCCCTCTCTTTTCAGTCCCACTCTTTCCTAATAATATATCTCAAAAGAAGTTAGTCGATAGTCGGTAATAAGTAAAACCATTTGTGAATCTATATTACCACACTGCGACTGAGCCTAAGAAGGCTATGAAGAAGATGTTAAAGAAGGCTGTGAAAACGAAAATGCTGAGCCCAGCGATGACTTACGTGGCTTTGAAGCAAAATCTTTAGTTGGTAGTGTTTAAAAGTTCAGTGAGAAGGGTAAGAGAACTCAAGGAGTACTGATGGGGAAGAAGGCTACTGTGATGTCGAAGAGGGAATCAAAGAAACTGAAATTGTTGTCTCCGGTGATTAAAACGTCAAAGAAACTTTGCAGAAATGAAAGGAGCTAAGTAATTAGTTTGGGTTGGGAAGATATAAGCATACTTTAAGTTGTTGCAATTTACAATTATGAATATATTATTAGCTTTATTGTACAACATTTCATGGTTATGCATCATCTTTATGCATAATGTGCATTTTGTAGACATAGTGAATTTCATTTGATTCATGTTCATAGTTATGCATCATCTTTATCTTTATGCATGTTAATGTTAAGTAATCCCTCCGTCCCATAACAACTTGCACCATTTTGACTAAAATGGTCAACTTAATTATATTTTGACCATTACTTTATTAAATTTTTAATGATTTTAACTAAAATTTAAAAATTGTTATTTGTAGTTTTTTAATAGTGAATCAATAACAATTTTTAGATTTTTATTAAGTTCATCAAAAAATTTATAAAGTTTTGGTCAAAGTACAATTAAGTTAACCATTTTAAGTACAATAATACAAATCGTTATAAGTTGTTGTGAGACGGAGGGAGTATATGGTAATTTTTGACAAGTTCAAGTTTAAGAGGTTCTGACTTGGTTCTCCATGACTGATGTATAATTGTGTTAATGTTTAGCAATTGTATTTTGATGTCAAGTAGTGATGAAGCTACAAATTGTTTACGTCTCAAATAAAATGTTCATTTTTGTTCTTAATAAAGAATAAAACTACACACAGCCTCCGTCCCATATTTACTAAGAAACATGCTTCTTTTGAGTGTGGGAGCACTGTAATTGAAGAGTCTTTTGCCCTGTTACATACGGTCACCGTGTCATCGGCACCGATAGAAGTACTAGTTTCAAATAAAAAGAATAGTCATCAACTGCACATACAATTATGAAAAAAGAATACCAAATAATCCCTCCGTCCCACCTCACTTGAGACATAATGGGTGGGTACGATAACTAACGAAAATGTGTGGTAGAAAATGAGGAGAGAGAATGAGTGGGGTTAAAAGTAGGTTTATTGAATAAATTGTGTGGTGAAATATGAAAAGAGAGAATGAGTGGGTGGGGTAGATTAAATATAAAATTATAAAAGGACGACCATTTCGGGGAGTCTCAAGTGAAGTGGGACAACCCAAAATGGAAATAAGTCTCAAGTGAGATGGGACGGATGGAGTATATTTATTGTGAAAATGTTTAGAAGTTATTTTTTTTTTTTTGGTTTTTCTAAAAAAAGAGTACAAAAAATAAAAATAAAATTCTCATTTGAGGCTAAAAACAAAACGTTGATGCTTTCATATAGAAACCCGTATAGTGTAAAGTAAAGACTATGATAAAGCTGACGCTTGTTGTTTACAGCTTTTTTCTAACGTGTATATAAAATGTTGCTACTCCGGCGAGCTGTCTAGTTACTGATGAGCCCGAGCCTAATTGATCGGGTCTAAGCTCGTGTGGATCGGACAGATCGGGCCAATATAGACCGAGCATGATGTAAAGAACAAAATCGGATGAATCTAAGGGGAAGCCCTAAATAAGAACCAGCCCGGGTTAACAAGCCTGCAGCGGGGAAATTTGTCTTCCGCTACCCCTTTTTTAGGTTCTTAATCGACAAAGTAATCTCCCCGTGACCCGTACAGTCCATCTGGCGCATTCGTCCAAATGGACGTTAACGCTCCGTACCTGTCGGATCATAACTGGGAGTCATGGTGCATATCTCACCGACGACACCCCACTTTTCAGTGTCATTTCCTGACAAAAACAATAAGATCGCGACACGTGGCATAAGCAAGGACAAAGACGGTTAATACTCAGATCTTATCCTAATGCTCTTTCTCTCTCTCTCTCCACCTATAAATACTCCTTAACGCCCCCAAGGGCAAGATACGTGCTCCAACCATAATCACACATAAGACTTTCACATGCCTTTTCCTTAGGTTTTCCTCTGAGATCTCATTCTCACACCCGAGGGCTTAAGCCGGATTCAAACCTTGCTCTGGTCTTAATGGTGTTCTTGTTTGTGTTGTGATTCAGGACCAGGAGACTTCAAACCGAAGATCATTTTTCTTGACCCTAAAATTCAGGATGTCATTAGTTACGTGACCAAAACTAAATTAAATATTGATCATCTAATATCTCATTTGGTTCGTAATATGGTTAAATTTAATTGCTTACGACAATGGAACATACCAAAGATATGAATTTTAATCGCTTATTATCATGGATCAATGGATTCAAGAAAGCAATAATAATAAAATAAAGCAAATGTGGAATGCGTTATTGTTAGGAAATAAGTAGTCGTAAAATAATAATCAATGATCATTAGAGGTAGAACGTGTAAAATGGCCACTTTACTTTACTTACCCCGGCTGGCTGCTTAAGAACTTTCTAAATTCAATTCAATTCAATTAAATCACCCATTTCAACCTACGCAACCCATGATCCAATAAAGTCAAAGTCAAATCCCCTCAAATCTTGTACTACTTCAAAAACTGGCTCAAATTCCCTTTCTAAATTCTAACCATGGAATTAATCCAGAGCTTGAATCTGCTGTTGTCCGAACACCCTACTATCGTGGGCTTCCGATGGAGCCACGCCCAATCATGGGGATCTTCCTGGTCATTCCTCATCAACTTCATCTCCGCCTACACCGCCGTCGCCGTCTTCCTCCACCTCTTCCTCCTCCTCATCCGCGGCCGCCGTCCCGTCCCCCTCGGCCACCTCCCCGCCCTCCACAGCCTCTCAATGGTACTCATCTCCGCCGTCATCTTCGCCGGCACGCTCTCCTCCTCCGCCGCCGAGATTCGCCACACGCGGTGGCTCTGGGGCCGGTCTAAAACCCCAATCGAGTGGCTCATCTGCTTCCCACTCGGCACGCGCCCCTCCGGACGCGTCTTCTTCTGGTCCTACGCGTTTTACCTGTCCCGCTTTATACAAATCTCACGCACGTTCATCACCATATTACGACGTCGTAACCTCTCCTTGCTCCAGCTCTTCAACAACTCCGCCATCATCGTCATGTCATTTCTATGGCTCGAATTCGCCCAATCTTTACAAGTAGTTGAAATCCTCTTCACCACACTCACTTACATAGTCGTCTACGGGTACAGATTCTGGACGGAATTAGGATTACCGGCGGCGAAATTCCCGTTAGTGATGAGGTGTCAGATAATGTTGTTGAGTTGCAATGTGATTTGCCATTTTTGGGTGCTGTTTTTGCATTTACGGAAAGGTGGGTGCAATGGAATTGGGGTTTGGGCTTTCAATTCTGTGCTCAATTTCGGGATTTTGTTGATGTTCTTGAAATCCTATGTAAATATGCATCGGATACAAAGAAATGCTGCCGCTGCCGCCACCGCTGCCATTAAATCTCCGGCGACAAAGGAATAGCTTCTGAGAGATACAGAATTCATCATATTTGTATGTAACATCCTGGAATCCTTGTAGTGATAGCTTATACCCATCAAAAAAAAAAAAAAAACTTTTTATTTTATACCCAATTCGAACCGGCCAAGTTTTTTTTTTTTTCTCTTTGGCATTTTGGGCCTTATAGTTCAGTGTGAATTTATAACGCAATCCGGTGAAAAGTGGCTGAAACTAAAATTTCAAGCCATAGTGTAATTTTTTGATTCATTTCTTAATTTATATGGGCTTGGAGGAATCCGACGAACACTAGATTAAAGCTGCAGAGTATGTTGTATTGTATTAATAACTACTCACTCACTCTGTCCCTAAATGAGTGAAAATCTCAACTTTTTGAACAATTTGGTAACAACGATTCATATGTAATCTTGTAATCTCTTTTCTAAATCTTTAGTTTTGCACGTATAAAGAAACCGGTGAAAAATTTTTCGAAAAAAAACGTTTAGGGATAAAGTTATATTAAAAAAAGACACTCATTTAGGGACAAAGATTTCTTGAAAATTGATACTCATTTAGGGACAGAGGGAGTAGTATTCAAAATCACGTGCCAATGGCACGGATCAGTACAAATTTATTTACCGTATCACTGAGACTAACGTATACCCGAGTTTTAAATGTGGAGTGTGCACGAAAAAGGAGATGTTCGCATGACTTTTAGTTCAGAATGTGCCAACTTATTCGATCCATAAATTCCTAAAGTTTCTTTTGAGTTACTCGGTCCAAACTTATGCTTATGTTGCTGCTGACTAAATCTCCCATTTTCTCTTCCACACCCTTCTTTTCCTTTCACGCAGCCACCACCCTCACCGCCACTCTTGGCCCTGTTGTCACTGCCACCGCCTTCATTCTTCAATTGCACAATCGTTACCGGCTGGCTCCTTTCATGGTCAACAAATCATTCTATTTGCTTGACATTTCAATGTACTCAGTTTGGAAACATATTTTATTCATTATTCAAATAAATAATTGATCATGCCGTGACTACGAAACCTCAAAATGCTTCATATACAATAAATACCACTTGAACCAAATTTAATGGAAGAAAGAATGAATCAATATTTTATTTCATAACCATGAACACTTCTGTCTACGATATACAAATGTTACAAAGACCATGATCCAACATATAGAACTTCATTGAGTATGCAAGACAAACAGTGTAGCCATATTTTTAGGGATAACTAAATATCTTATAAGTCCATTGCCATAAAAATGCCGTTTACAATGAAGAAGGAAAAATATAATTTTAACTCTCCAAACCAAAGCTCTGTAGCAGCATCAATTACACACCAGACAAAGGAAAAAGAGCATAGTCCTATATCAACCTTGATCATAATTCAATCATGCAAACTTACGGATCTAACTGTTATGAGTCCCAAGGAATAAAAACTAAGTCGACTAAAATTTGACACTGAACAGTAAACCGGCTGAAATTTGACACTACATAATAATTAGGACTTAGCATTATACAGTAGGGACCGCGACCACCATCACCACTCTCCACATTAGTATGATATTGTCCGCTTTGGGCCCAGCCCGCACGGATTTCTTTTTGGGTTAACTCCCAAAAGGCCTCATTCTAATGAAGTGGGTGGGTGCTATTATATAACTTGCAATTGTTTCCTTAATTGCCGATGTGGGAATTTGGGTTGCACCCCAACAATCCTCCCCTCAAACCAAGGACCACACCGCTATGGCCCGCAGTGTTTCCTCTGGCCTATATCGGCGAAAGCTTATACCAACCGCCCGCGAAACACCATCGCCCTCGATTGCAAGACTCGATTCGCTATGTCGCACAAGGGAACCCCACCATATAAAACACACACACGGTCCACCCGGTCGGTCCCATCCGAACCATGGCTCTGATACCACTTGTAGGGACCGCGACCACCACCACCACTCTCCACATTAGTATGATATTGTCCGCTTTGGGCCCAGCCCGCACGAATTTCTTTTTGGGTTAACTCCCAAAAGGCCTCATTCTAATGAAGTGGGTGGGTGCTATTATATACTGTTTGGTATGCTTACTTCTTAACCCTCCTATTTATGTTAGAAATGATTGATACCATCACCTAAGAGTATTTTATGGACTTTAGAACCCTATGTAAGAAGTTTTATAACTTCATTTTTTAGCATAGTCCATTTTATAGTATAGGCTTAGAATATAGGACTTGGAGCGAAGAAGGAATGAAGATCTAAGCAAGACTGTGGTTTCTGCGCAGGACTATCTGCGCAGGACAACACTGCGCAGGTCTCCTCTGCGCAGCATTCAACCTTGCACAGTTTTCAATGCATTCAGATCACCTAACTTGGAAAGCGCTCAGAAGATGTACGCTTAGTTGTGCATAAACGACAAATCCTGCACACTCAACATAGCCAACGGTGGAAATGCGCTCAAACATAATATTTCAAATGAAGACAGCTGTCAACCTTCCAGGTGAAGCGTTTGAATTTGGTCTCCATGCTCAGTCTCCAACGGCTCAAAGATACCTGCGCACCAATCACATTGTGCCAGGTCATCAACCTTGATCAGAGCTCCAACGGCTATAAAGGACACCTGCGCACCAATCCTATTGTGCCAGCTCATCGTCCTTGCTCAGAGCACCAACGGCTAGTTTTAAGCTCTCTGCTATAAATAACCTGCTCATCTTCATTTCCAAGTTGCTAGAGTTTGTGCTTACAAGTATTCCTGAAGTTCTGAAGTTTGCTGCTTACTATTCCCAGATTCAAGAACAACCTTCAAACCTTCATACCTTCAAACTCCTGCCCAGATCCTAAGCCTTATATCACCAGAATTCTTCGTGCTCTTCATCTCTTAGATTCATAGAGCCCAGAATTTCTGCCACCCACACACCTCTTGAAGCTTCGATCATATAGATCTTACTTCTTGAGAAACACCGGTTTAGTCTAGGATTTGCTCTTCATTGATTAGATTTTGATTTGAGTTTTGATTCGTTGTAATCTTGTAAAAGCTCCTCATATAAATATATATCTCATTAGAAAATCCAAGACTAACCATCTTGGTAGAGGACGTAGATCTTTCATCGATCGAACCTCTCCAAATAGCTTGTTCATTATTTCTGCTATTTACTTCCTGCTTAGTTATTTCTGAATTACTGCTTTGTTTGATCTTACCAGATTGCTGCTATTGCTGCTGTGTTTGTTATTGCTTATTGCCTTAGAATCCGATTTTATCAAACAGTTTAGCCAAACCTTAGCGCGTGCGTTTTTACCCTGCGCAGTATACCCTGCGCAGTGTTGCTTTAATTTTCCGCTGTGCATTTCACACTCTCTCTGCGCGCTATACTTAGCTTATTTGAGAACTGTGCGCACAAGCCATTGATTTGCAAAAAGGGTTTGAAAAGAATTTTAAAACGCTATTCACCCCCCCCCCCTCTAGCATTTTTCATACCCTTGTTGCCCCTCTGGGACCAACAAGTGGTATCAGAGCAAACACCTTCATAAAACTTGTTTTGTTTTTCAAGCTTAACAGCTTGGGTGCCGATTCAAGATGGCTTCAAAATCTTGGGCAATGGCTAACTATTCACATGTCCCAGTGCTGAATGAAGATCACTTCGAAATCTGGAAGCACTGCATGCTCACTCATTTTTCTTCTATCGACGAGATCCTCCACGACATCGTTCTTGAAGGACCTTACATTCCAATGAAGGCCAATCCAGATGCTGCTACCAACAAGGATAATCCTACAATCAAGAAGGCCAAAGAGGAATGGACTGATGAAGAAAAGAAATGGGTTGGCTATGATGGAAGAGCAAGGAACATCATTCTTAGCACTCTAGACCTCTCCACGCACAATCAAATTGTGAGCGGTGGAACTGCAAAGGAACTATGGGATGCTATTGAAGGATATGTGAATGGAGACAAAGTAAGCAAGGAAAACAAAAGATTTGTGGTGCAAAGAAAATTCAACTGCTTCATGAGAAAAGATGGTGAAACCTTGAGACAGACATATGATCGCTTCTGTGCTGTTGTAAACTCTTGTAAATCTCTTGGAACTACTTTCACTAATAAAGAAGTCAATTCTCAATTCTTAGATGCGCTAGGTTCCAGATATGTGCACAAAGCAAGTCATCTGGAAGATTCTGGATTTCTAGATACTTGGCCTCTGCGCAGCTTATACGCTAACTTAAAAGTGTATGAGCTAAAGCTTGATCGAATCGACGAAACTGAAGGCAAAGGAAAGCTTGTTTCCTATGTTGCGCAAAAGGAACCTGCGCCTGCTCAAACCTCAGACAAAGTCTCTACTTCCTCTTTACTCGAAATGGATGATGATGATTTCGCTATGTTCGTTAAGCGATTCCAAAAATTCAGGAAATTCTCTAAACCTGGATCCTCTAGCAAACCACCTACTAAATTCTCTCGTGGCAGAGACTCAAAGAAAGATGAAGAATTGGTCTGCTACAACTGCAGAAAGCCCGGTCATTTTGCTTCAAAATGTCCCACTCCAAAATATGAGTACATGAAGAGGAATAATGCGCAGAGATCATCAAGGCAGCGCGGGATGATTGCTGAAGAAGACTGCGCAGAAAAGGAACTGAAGACTTGGATAGAGACTGACACTGAAGACAGTGATGATGATGACTCTGAGGATGGACTGCTCTGCTTGATGGCAAATGCTGATGCTGATAGCGATTCAGACAATGATCAAGATGCGGACACAAAGGCTGCGCCAAGAACAAAGAAGAAAGGTCCCACTATCACTGAACTGGTGGAAATGGGACATCTGACTCCAAGCAGACAGAATGGCAAGTACTTGTTTGCCAGAGCAGACCTATCAAAGAAATTTGTAGCTGCGCCCTCACGCAAAGAATCTCTTGAAATTCCTGCTGAAATTGTAATAGAAAAGGATGTCTCTACTATTGAGCGGGAAACTATTTTTCAACAAGCTGAAAAGGTAATCAAGAAATTTAATTCTATGAAAGAAGCAGTGGACTTATCAATTGGAGAAATTTCACAGCTTAAGACGGAGAAAACTGTTCTGAAATCTGAAATCACCCTCCTTAAAGAGCAGATTAAGAGCATGACTCCTCTTACTGACAAAAACCGTTTTCTGACAGATCAAAATGCGTTATTTAAAGTAAGAAACGAAGAATTGGCTGCGCAGCTTGCTGATCTCACCAAGATCACAGATGTGTGGACCAAATCTCGTGTCACTATGGATCAAATTCTAGAAACCCAAAAAGCCAGTGGTGATAAAGAAGGCTTGGGGTTCTCAACTAGTGATGACTTTAAATGCGCAGTTTGTGCTGAAAGAGAAAAGGATTTTACACCCCAACAAACTATTGAAATTCCTAAAGCAAAGCGTTCTGCTTCAATGGGTAAAGGACAGGAGCAAGTCCAGAGACAAAATTTCCATTATGTCTACCCAAAGAAGCAAACTGGAAAAGCCAAGGGTAAGGCTAAAGTTGAATCTGCGCATGACAACTCATATTCTGACAATGGTTGCGCTTCAACTTCAAATGTCAAATCTGCGCAAAAGGGTCATGCGCATGAAAGCCATGCGCCCCAACGCCAGATGCGTATTCTTAAGAAAAGCGCACCCAAACCCCAGAAAATGATATTTGTCAAAGCAAGTTCATCTGCTCCAGTAAAGAATGCTGCGCCAAAGAAAAGTAAAGAGTTTGTAAAAACCCAATCTATAAGTGGCTTTCATCATTGTGTTGTGTGTGATGGTTTAGGTCACAAGGCTGCAGAATGCCTTTTGCGATTTGCTCCTAATGCCAAGGGACGTAAAAATCCTAAAGTCAGACAGGAGTGGGTTGTCAAAAGTTGCTAACCCTAGGACCCAAGAATAAAGGGGACCGGCGTTCTTAATGTCTATCTTTCAGGTCTCCTGCTTCACTGCGCACTCTTCACAAGCTAAAGCGCATATATGGTACCTCGACAGTGGATGCTCTAGACACATGACTGGAGATGTCACTGCTCTTGAAGATGTGCATGAAGGAAGAGGTCCCTCTGTAACTTTTGGAGATAACAACAAAGGGCACATAGTTGGATATGGAAAAATCAGAAAAGATTAAGTGTGCATTGAGAAAGTTGCACTCGTAGAAGGACTCAAGCACAACCTGCTATCCATATCTCAATTCTGCGATAAAGGTTTGGAATGTCATTTCACTGCTACGCACTGCTACATCAAAGATGGCATATCCGGACTAACTTTGCTGTAAGACCAATGTTTACATTATTGATCTTACTGCTGTAAATTCTATCACTAATCTCTGTTTTGTAGCAAAGAATGTTAGTGAAACCAACTGGCTATGGCATAAGCGCTTAAGTCATTTGAACTTCAAATATTTGGCTAAGCTTGGAAGGGAAAATCTTGTCAAAGGACTTCTCAAAGTAGCTGACCATCATGAAACAAAATGCGCAGCATGCCAGCTCGGTAAACAACCTAAGCAGTCTTTATCCAGCAAGATTGCTTCCTCAACTTCCAAATGTTTACAACTGCTTCACATGGATTTGTTTGGACCGGTCACCACCGCAAGCATTGGAGGAAACAAATATACTTTAGTCGTGGTGGATGACTACTCAAGATACACATGGGTCGAAATGATGATATCCAAAGATGACTGCTATGATATATTGACTGCTCTCTTTCGAAGGCTCCAAACTCAAAAGGAAGACGACATCGTTAGTGTTAGATCAGACAATGGAACTGAATTCAAGAATAACGGTGTTGCTCAATACTGCGATGACCATGGAATTGATCACAATTTCTCTGCTGCTGGAGTTCCTCAACAAAATGGCGTTGTGGAAAGAAAGAATCGCACGTTGATTGAGGCTGGAAAAACAATGATAGCAGAAGCTAAGCTTCCAAAGTATTTCTGGGGAGAAGCTGTCAACACTGCCTGCTTTACTCAGAATAGATCCCTCATCAACAAAGCCTACAACAAGACTCCATATGAGCTATGGAGAGGGAAGAGCGCCCAACATTGATTTCTTCAAGATTTTTGGCTGCAAATGCTACATCCTCTACAATGGCAAAGATCATAGAGGTAAATTCGACGCCAAAGCAGATGAAGGTATTTTCGTTAGGTATGCCAAACATTCTAAAGCTTTTCGTGTTTTTAATAGAACTACTCTAGTAATTGTAGAATCTGTACATGTTACTTTTGATGAGCATTCTCTCCTTGAGCCACATTTGGCTCCAAATGATTCTGATGATTCTGCTGAGAATGTTGAGACAGGTACACAGCCTCAAACTGTACCTGCGCAGAATGTTAATCAAGAAGATCAAAACCAGAATCAAGCAAGTCCATCGCATGCGCATACACCCGATGCTGCGCTAGAAGTGACGACTCCTGATGCGCAAACTCCTCCTCCTGCGCATAACGTTTCTCCGCTTCAGCAAATCACTTTTGATGATCTCGATGCTGGAGCAAATGAAGTGCCCATTGAAGATCTTCGTATTCCTACCACTCAACCTAACTTACCTCCCGAGGTTCGTGAAGTTAGAGATCATCCAACTTCAAACATCATTGGTGATCTCAATGTTGGGGTTCGTACTAGGAGAGCATCAAACTTTGATGATGAATATCACTCATTTATCTCTCAAATCGAACCAAAGAAGATTGATGAAGCGCTTCAAGATTCAAGCTGGGTTACTGCTATGCAAGAAGAGCTTAACCAATTTGAGCGCTGCAAGGTTTGGACTTTGGTACCCAGACCTCATGACCAAGGAGTTATCGGTACAAAATGGGTATTCAGAAACAAGATGGATGAGAATGGAAGCATCACAAGAAACAAAGCAAGGTTGGTTGCGCAAGGCTATAGGCAAGAGGAAGGAATCGACTACGATGAAACATTTGCACCTGAGCAAGACTTGAAGCTATAAGAATTTTCTTAGCTTATGCCTCTCACAAGAAATTCAAGCTTTATCAAATGGATGTGAAGAGCGCATTTCTCAACGGTGAACTCTAAGAGACGGCCTACGTAGCACAACCACCTGGATTTGAAGATAGCAGATTTCCAAATCATGTCTTTAAGCTTCAAAAAGCTTTGTATGGACTTAAGCAAGCTCCAAGAGCATGGTACGATACCCTATCAAAATTCCTGCTAGAGAAAGGCTTTAAGCGCGGTAAAATCGGCACAACTCTTTTTATTGCTAAGTATAATGATCATTCTTTACTTGTTCAAATTTATGTCGATGATATTATATTTGGTTCTACTAATGAGTTACTTTGTAAGCGCTTCGAGAAGCTCATGAAAAGCAAGTTTGAAATGAGCATGATGGGAGAACTCACCTTCTTCCTCGGGCTTCAAATCAAACAATTGAATGATGGCATCTTCATAAATCAAGCCAAGTACACAAGGGACTTAATCAAGAAATTTGGACTTGAAAATGCTAAAGCATACGACACTCCAATGGCCACTGGCAATAAGCTTGACAAAGACTTAAAAGGTAAGAAAGTTGATCAAACTTTATATCGAGGTATGATTGGCTCTCTTCTTTATCTTACTGCAAGTAGGCCAGATATTATGTTTAGTGTTTGTGTCTATGCGCGCTATCAAGCGGACCCTAGAGAAGCGCACTTAGCTGCTGTTAAACGCATTATTCGTTATCTTTCTGGAACTGTTAACCTTGGACTTTGGTACACCAAAGATTCGAATTTCGATTTGCTAGGTTATTCAGACGCAGACTACGCAGCATGCACAATAGACAGGAAGAGCACAAGTGGGACTTGTCATTTCCTTGGAAATCGACTTGTTGCGTGGGCAAGCAAGAAACAAGCTGATGTGTCCATTTCCACTACTGAAGCTGAATACATTGCTGCTGGAAGCTGCTGCTGGCAAATCCTTTGGATGAAGCAACAACTAGCGGACTACGAAATTAATGAAAGAAATTGTCCAATTTTCTGCGATAATATGTCCACCATAGCAGTATCCAACAATCCTGTCATGCATTCAAAGACAAAGCACATCGACATCAAATATCACTTTCTCAAGGACCACGTGGAAAAAGGAAACATACATTTAGAGCACGTGGGCACAGATAATCAAATTGCTGATATCCTCACAAAGGCTCTTGATGCAAAGAGATTCATTTTCTTGAGAGGAGAAATGGGTATGGTTGAACTCAGCTAATTTGTCCATATGATTTGTTATTACTAACAATCTTGTGTTTGGTTGATAAGTATTCATATAGGTAAAGTTTCGTGCATACAAGCAACACCTGCGCAACATTGTACTGCGCAGTAATTCATTTGCGCATGAAACTAATGAGATTTAAAGAATCTATTACGCTACCTAAAGCCCTGCGCTTGACTTTAACATGCGCAATTCTTCGTGGATCGCAGGTAAGTACTCTACTCATTAGAAATTACACATAAGTCCCTGACTGAAAAGTCAACGCTAATTCACAAGGGTACTTGTGTATTTAAAATTTTCCCGCGCCTTTAATTTTTGTATCTTTTTTGGGAAATTACTATCTTACCCCTGCGCATATCCCAGTGTCATCAATGCAAACTGCGATTGTGACAGCGCCTGCTTTCGAATGTCTGCTCACCATTAATGAGGAAGGTGATGCGACAACAGTCAGTCACTTTTTCGCTGACACACGCGCGCGCAAAGACTACGCACGCGCGCTCCCCATTCGGCCACGTCACCCCGCTAACGTGCGCCCGTCCTTTCACTGACTCCGCATTAATGAGGAAGTTGACTCGACTTGACCGACCTAGAACTTCTCACTCACGCGCGCGCTAGGCCTGTGCACGCGCGCATCCAGTTGGTCCACGTCATCGCAGCACGTGTCCCACTTCTACGAATTACATCGCTACCCCTGCGCTGACGTCACGAATTTTCCTTTTCTGGATAAAAACTACCAACCCCTCTCTTTCTCTCTCTTTTGTTTTCAATCTCTTTCACCAAATCTCTCTTTTCCCTCTCATTTCTTACCAACTTCCAAAAGTTTCCCCTTTCAATCATTTTCTCCTTCTCTGCAATCTCTCTTGCTTCTCCAAAGCTCTCCTTTTTCTTCTTCGTTGACTATCTTCAACCGCATCTCTCTCTCTCTCTCTTCTCTGTCAACATTTTCTTCTATAAATGGCTCCCCGAAAATCGAAAGCAAAGGTAGTTGAGGTCCATGAACCGGTCGTTGAGGTTCCAGTCGAAGAAACCAAAACCGTCGACGATATGGTAAGAACTTCTGATCCTCAAAACTCAGTTTATTCATTAAACGCTATTGTTGTTATTTCGAGTTCTTGAAACTCCCTTTCTTGATTTCTCTCTTTTCTGTTAATCATTTTTGAAATCGTTTGGTGTTTTGGGTTCGTCTCTCTCTGATCTACTCCTTTATGTACTTTATTTTATGATCAATGCTCTTTTTAATCGCTTTCTGCAAATTTTTTGGTCCGAAAATTTCCTGAGCAGACGAACAATTTTTCTTGATTTCTGGGCTTATTTTGTTGTTGTTGACTTTCATACTTACTTGGTTGTTTTCGTCTCAGTTATGCGGTCATTTTGACATGCTTTTTGTTCTTTTTGGTTAATCTTTGATTTTTAGTGTTCATGGTGTTCTTCTTGTCCATGAACAGTTATTTCGTGTTCTTCAAGTTCTTATTCTTTAAATATGCTTTGGATCGCTTAATTTTCTTTAAGTGTTTATGATTTTGCGCATGCATCCTTGTATTTTGCGCATTCTTTATATCTTGTATGGAGTTTCTGCGCATCAATTTCTTTGCGCTATCTGCGCATGCGCAAAGCTCCATGCGCAATAATATTTGTCTAAACTATTTCTTGTCTTGCGCAGAATTCTTTCTACTTTCTACAAGGATGGGAATTAGATATCGCTGCGCTACAAAAAGACGCAGTGGGACGCAAAATCATCAATCTGATGGACGTTTCTGGAATTCTTCCTCTCTTCACATTGGATCAGGACTTCTATGTCCCTTCATTGGTGGATGAATTTTTCGAGAGCGCAGAGCGTGTAACCATGACGCACAAGCACACCAGGGAAAAGATCGATGTGATCCGCTCCGTTGTTCAGAACTACTCAGTGCGCATTATTCCTGCGTCACTGAAGAAGCTGTGCGGTTTCAACGTAGATGATGCGCCGGAAGTTTATTCTGAAGCTAAACAGAACAAACTAGCGCAGAAACTGGTTGGGGAACCCACTCTTGTGAAGAAGTGGAGTGTCCATGATCGCAAGGAGGTTGGTGAGGTGATGTATCACCTGTGCACCATCATTAGCGATTCTGTGAACTGCAAGAATGGAAATAAGGGCAAGTTCATTTCCAAGTAGTGGGCTTACTGCGCTGCCGTCTACAACGGCGATGCCTTAGATTGGTCTTCAGTTCTATTTGATGAACTTTGGGACGCTTCTGAAAGCTACGACAAGCGCATGGACAAAAAGGTAGCCAAATACAGAACTCACTGTAGGCTCATTTCTAAGTATCTGATGAATATCTCTGAGCTGCGCACCTTCGTACAGAAGCGCCCAGACCTGAAGGTCCCTTGCTCCAAAACATATTCTCTTTCTCATCTATATTCACTGCGCAATGAAATTGGCCGCAGTGAGTATCGCAAGATCTGGAGCAAGGATGAGAGCCCCAACAAGGAGGCATGGGTTGATAGTGATGGTGATGATGATCTTGAAGAAGCCCCTCAACCCAAGTCGAAGAAAGCTACTGCGTAGCCCTCTAAGGCCACTGCCACTGATGTGCCTGAAACGGCAGCTGCGCAACCAAAGCGCAAGGGCAAAGGTATTGCTGAACCTGCGCCCGAAAAAGTTAAGGTGATTCCTGATGTAAGATCTTCTGCTGGCATCAAAATCAGGACTGATGCGCCAGTTCCTCCTGCTCCCAAACCTTCGAAGAAGCGCAAGGATCCTCCTGCGCCCACTCCTGCGCCATCAAAGAAAAATTCTGCATTCACCAGACTTCCTCCTGGTACTGCTGCTCCTATTGCAGAAGAAGACAGCGAGTCTCGTATGGATGAGACTGCTGCTGAGGATGAGGCTGCGGATGATACCGCGCAGGGGGAGCAGGATCCCAAGGTTGCTGCAAATCCTACTGCTGCTCAGGGACGCGCAGGCAGTGACGATTGGATGGATGCCGCGTTCCCTGACCCTACACCGACAAAGGCCCCTGCTGCTGCGCCTGCTGAGGATGTTCCTGTTCGAACTCCGCGCAAGAAACAGAATGTGCGTAGCACTGCTAAGGGTAAGCCAAAAGCAGCAAATCCTCCCTCCCCTCCTGAGCCAAGTGCAAGTGCCTTCCGCCGTCTCAATATTCCGGTTGGCACTACGCAACCTGGCACTTCTGTCCTCCATGATGGACTGGACTTGGAGGATGAGAATGAAGAGGATGAGGTTACCAAAGCTGCGCAGACCGATGATGCTGCGCAGGGTACCCCAGTTATTGACCTCTCCGAAGGGGATAAGGAGGGTGTTATGCGCTCAACGGATACGGACAGCAGCAGTGCGCACTCTCCTGCGCACAAGTCACCTGTTGCTGATCCTATTAATCTATCTCCTCAACAGCCATCTCCTTCGCGCACTCCTCCGTTCGATCCCTTATCAACCAACTCTCCACCAAAGGCCTCTGCGCAAATTCCTCCTGTTTCATCAATTCCAGCGATCTCCACATCTTCTCTCTCCACGTCCACTGAACTGCGCCAAATTCTTCAAGCCTTGAATACTATTCAAGTGAACCAGCTGGCAGCGCAGTCTCAGATGGCGCAACTGCTTACTTCACAGACGATGCTTCAAGAGCAGCTTAATATGCAGCGCATCGAGATTGCTGCCATTAAGGGGGAGAGGAGTACAACAAAGGCAGGTGCAAGTACCTCCGCCGGCCCCTCTGAGCAGAAAATCCCCGATGCTCTAGATCAGATGATTTTTGACTCACTGAAGTCAATTGCTGGGATGCTCGAAGACGTTTGCACCTACACCGCGATAAATGACGGGTTTGTAGGATTGCTGAAACGTCTGCGCAAGAGTCTAGCCGATGGCCTGCATGAAGGCTTTGCGGAAATTGAAGCACAGATCTTGGAGAAGACTATGCAAGGTGGTTCTGCGCAAGCTAGTGCGCTCAACATGGAAAGTGTCAGGGAGTGCATTACTCAAGCGATGACTGATTTCGCTGATGGGTTCAACGCTAGGATGGATCAAGCAATGTTCGACATTCAAGCCAGCGTGAACACTCAGCGCCTCCACACTGACCAACGACTGGAAGCTACGCAGACCACCATCTTGAATACCATAGAGGCTGCGGAGCAATCCTACTTCAACCAAATGACTGCTCATCAATTGCAGTATAAAAATAACTTCCAAGAGCTGCGGGACGACAACAGAGTTATGCGCAGAGGAATTGTTACATATGTTGAAGAAAGTGTTGCGTTCAGGGAAAGGTTTCAAGCGCTGAAGATTGAGCTTATGAACAAGTTCAACAGCCTGCTGAACGAGCTGCGTGAAGCCCTGCATCGCATTAATATCAATTAGTTTCTTGTATTTTTTTTGTTTTTGCGCAAGGTATTTCTTTTTGTGCGCAATTTTTTGTTTTTCTCTTTCAAACTTGTAATCTCCAACTTTTATCATTTCAAGATTTAATGAGAAAATCGCATCATTAGTTTCAAAACCTTGTTCAATTCAAACTTTTCGTTTGTGGAACAATGAATGCTTTATTTCACGTCATGCGCATATTATTATCTGCTCATATTTTCTACGCATGATGTTTAAACATTCAGTTTAAACGCATACTCAAACTAAAATTCACATTATTTGTATGCGCTGCATGTCATTTCTGTCTTTCCCATATTGTAAGTTATATCTTTTGGATAGACTAGAAATCTATAGCATTGGCTAGTGTGTGCATTGACTTGAGGCATGATTGACCATTTTTATTCTTATGGACATGCTATTATCAAGTACAATGAATTGCCTTTGTTATAGTAGGTAATGGCATCAATCCTTTAGGGGGAGATTGTTGGGTATGCTTACTTCTTAACCCTCCTATTTATGTTAGAAATGATTGATACCATCACCTAAGAGTATTTTATGGACTTTAGAACCCTATGTAAGAAGTTTTATAACTTCATTTTTTAGCATAGTCCATTTTATAGTATAGGCTTAGAATATAGGACTTGGAGCGAAGAAGGAATGAAGATCTAAGCAAGACTGTGGTTTCTGCGCAGGACAACACTGCGCAGGTCTCCTCTGCGCAGCATTCAACCTTGCACAGTTTTCAATGCATTCAGATCACCTAACTTGGAAAGCGCTCAGAAGATGTACGCTTAGTTGTGCATAAACGACAAATCCTGCACACTCAGCATAGCCAACGGTGGAAATGCGCTCAAACATAATATTTCAAATGGAGACAGCTATCAACCTTCCAGGTGAAACGTTTGAATTTGGTCTCCATGCTCAGTCTCCAACGGCTCAAAGATACCTGCGCACCAATCACATTGTGCCAGGTCATCAACCTTGATCAGAGCTCCAACGGCTATAAAGGACACCTGCGCACCAATCCTATTGTGCCAGCTCATCGTCCTTGCTCAGAGCACCAACGGCTAGTTTTAAGCTCTCTGCTATAAATAACCTGCTCATCTTCATTTCCAAGTTGCTAGAGTTTGTGCTTACAAGTATTCCTGAAGTTCTGAAGTTTGCTGCTTACTATTCCCAGATTCAAGAACAACCTTCAAACCTTCATACCTTCAAACTCCTGCCCAGATCCTAAGCCTTATATCACCAGAATTCTTCGTGCTCTTCATCTCTTAGATTCATAGAGCCCAGAATTTCTGCCACCCACACACCTCTTGAAGCTTCGATCATATAGATCTTACTTCTTGAGAAACACCGGTTTAGTCTAGGATTTGCTCTTCATTGATTAGATTTTGATTTGAGTTTTGATTCGTTGTAATCTTGTAAAAGCTCCTCATATAAATATATATCTCATTAGAAAATCCAAGACTAACCATCTTGGTAGAGGACGTAGATCTTTCATCGATCGAACCTCTCCAAATAGCTTGTTCATTATTTCTGCTATTTACTTCCTGCTTAGTTATTTCTGAATTACTGCTTTGTTTGATCTTACCAGATTGCTGCTATTGCTGCTGTGTTTGTTATTGCTTATTGCCTTAGAATCCGATTTTATCAAACAGTTTAGCCAAACCTTAGCGCGTGCGTTTTTACCCTGCGCAGTATACCCTGCGCAGTGTTGCTTTAATTTTCCGCTGTGCATTTCACACTCTCTCTGCGCGCTATACTTAGCTTATTTGAGAACTGTGCGCACAAGCCATTGATTTGCAAAAAGGGTTTGAAAAGAATTTTAAAACGCTATTCACCCCCCCCCCCCCTCTAGCATTTTTCATACCCTTGTTGCCCCTCTGGGACCAACATATACCTTGCAATTGTTTCCTTAATTGCCGATGTGGGACTTTGGGTTGCACCCCAACATATACATACTCCCTCCGACTCATTTTCCCGTTTTCTTTGCACCAGAAAGTTAGTCTCATTTTCAAAATTCAAGCTTTAAAATCATTGAATTTCCAAAAGTTATAATGCAACCTTAAATGTTTGAAAAGTCAAACGGGACTATCATATTGGGACGGATGGAGTATTTCTCAGGTCAATGATTAACAAAATTGATATTTTAACTAATTACCCCCCCCCTCCCAAATTTAATGTCCAATGTACTTTCGAAGAAGAGTGTATTTAGACATTCATTTTGAGGCGTAAGTGGAAGGAGTAAAAAGTACTAAAAAATGTTGCTAAGGCAGTGACAATCTTGTTTCAAGTGCAACAACACAGCACAAATCCAAGTCAGTGATAAACTTAATCTCCTATGGTATGAAGCATACTATAATCAATCAACAAATAACAATTCCTATTAGTTTTTAATGTTTTTAGACGCATACTTTTCTAGAAATCAGGATACTATGAATTGGGAATTTACATGGACTTTGCCATTGTTTAAGATTCCCGTTTCTGATCCTACCAACCTCTCCATTGAAAATGATCTATAAGAAATGAAATAAACTAAAAAACAAAAAAGTAGAATTGTAGGATAAGCTAAGCTACCTTATATATATATATATATATATATATATATATATATATATATATATAAAATGAAGAAAACAAAGACAGAGAACAAAAACTTCACTTGGATTAAATCAACTTTCATTTGGGAACCCACAACAAAGAATTCTATATGTATCTAACAGTTAAAAAAATGATAAACATAGCCAGACTTGATGAATCTTAAACATATGACACTTTGACACGGACCAAAATTTTTTTTCGTCTTTCATTGTTTAGAAAATAGGACAGGACACTTTGACACGGACAAAAAAAAAGGAAATAGAAAACAAAAAAAAACATTCGTTTTTCATTGTTTAGAAAATAGGATACTTCGACACGGACTAAAAAAGAAAAAAAGACAATCTGAACAGAGGTTACACAAAATCGATGAGATGATCACCTGCAGAATAGTGTGTGTAGCAAAGTTTTTCCTTTATTGGAGCATGTTAGCCTACATAAGCTTGGTTTTTCCAACATTGAAGCTGCAATCCTTCAGAAATCTACATAGTATTTGTCTCCCACCTGTATCAAATCTTATATAGGTGGTGCTTATGGATAGACTCGGAAATCAATTTGACCAAAAATTCAGCATCATCGTCATAGTCCCATACTTCTCATTTGATAACATTCCAATTTCCCACTTCTGTTTTCATCATCGGCGGCGGGTGAATGAAAAGAAGCTGCTAGACACCCCAACTTGTCGAATCTGGCCACAAATAAATAGCAATCTGATAAGATCAAACAAAGCAATAATTCAGAAATTATGTAAGCAGGAAATAAGCAGCAAGAACAAAGAACAAGCTATTTGGAGAGGTTTGATCGATGAAAGATCTACGTCCTCTACCAAGATGGTTAGTCTTGGATTTTCTAACTATGAGATTTATATTGATATGAGGAGCTTTTATAAGATTACAATGAATCAAAACTCAAATCAAAATCTATTTTATGAAGAGCAAATCCTAGACTAAACTGGTGTATCTCAAGAAGTAAGATCTAAATGATCAAAGCTTCAAGAGGTGTGTGTGTGTGTGTGTCAGAAATTCTGGGCTCTATGAATCTATGAGATGAAGAGCACAAAGAATTTTGGGTGTTACAAGGCTTAGGATCTGGGCAGGAGTTTGAAGGTATGAAGGTTCGAAGGTTGATCTTGTGAATCTGGGAATTAAGCAGCAGTAATCTTCAGAACTTCAAAGTTTCTCTTAGAAAGAAAAAACTCAAGCAACTTGGAAATGAAGAAGAGCAGGCTATTTTATAGCTGAGAGCTTAAAACTAGCCGTTGGAGCTTTGAGCAAGGACAATGAGCTGGCATAATATGATTGGTGCGCAGGTGTCCTTTGTAGCTGTTGGAGACAGAGCATGAAGACAAGATTAAAATCTTCTTCAAAAAGGTTGACAGTTCTCTTCATTTAAAATATTTCATGTAAACGCATCTCCATTATTGTATTTGCTAAGTGTGCTTGTTTTGTCATTTCTGCAAACCTCAGCACTTCGGCTTTTTATAAGCATACACCATCTTCACGATTTCCAAGTTAGAATCTGAAAAACTGAAAGTTAAGCACGAGGACTGAGTGCTGCGTAGTGTTGACCTGCGCAGTAATGACCTGCGCAGAGAAGTCCTACACAGTGAGCAATGTCCTGCTTAGGAGATCTTCAGTCCTTGTTCGGTCCAAGCCCTATATTCTAAGTCTATACTATAAAATGGACTAAGCTAAAAATTAAAGTTATTAAACTTCTTACATAGGATCCTAAAGTCCATAAAATATTCATAGGTGATGGTATCAATCAATTCTAACATATTTAGGAGGGTTAAGAAATAAGCATACCCAACAATCTCCCTCTAAATGATTGATGCCATTACCTACTATAACAAAGGAAATTCATTGTACTTGATAATAACATGTCCATAGGAATGAAAATGGTAAATCATGTCTCAAGTCAATGCACACACTAGCCAGTGTTATATATTTCTAGTATATCCAAAATATTTAACTTACAATATGGGAAAGACAGAAATACCATTCAGCGCATATAAATGATATGAGTTAAAGTTTAAGTATGCATTTAAACTGAATGTTTAAACATCATGCATAGAAATATGAGCAGTAAAGATTATGCGCATGAGCTGAAATAATGCATTCATTGTTCCACAAACGAAGAGTTCGAATTGAACAAGGTTTTCAAACTAAATGATGCATTTTTCTCATTAAAACTTGAAATAATAGAAGATGGAGATTACAAGTTTGAACAAGAAACAATATGCGCACAAAAAGGAATACTTTACGCAAAAACAAAATTACAAGGATCTAATCTATCCTAATCCTGCATAGCGCTTCCCTGAGCTCGTTCTGTAGGCCGTTGAACTTGTTCATGAGCTCAATCTTCAACTCTTGAAATTTTTCTCTGAATGCTACGGCCTCTTCAACGTAAGTGCTCATCCCTCTGCGCATCAACCTGTTGTCATCTTGAAGCTCTCTAAAGTTTACAGAGTAGGCGAGCTGATGACCGATCATTTGATTGAAGTAGGATTATTCTGCAGCAGAGATAGAATCTAGGATGGCTGTCTGTGTAGCCTCAAGGCGAGTGTCGGTGTGAAGGCGCTGTGTGTTAACGCTGGCTTGAATGTCGAACATAGCTTGGTCCATCCTAGCGTTAAACCCATCAGAAAAATCTGTCATGGATTGGGTAATGCACTCCCTGACATTTTCAAAGTTTATCGCACCAGGCTGCGTAGGTCCTCCTTGAACAATCTTTTCCAAAACTTGCTCTTCTAAGCTATCAAAGCCTTCAGTAATGCCATCAGACAAACTCTTGCGCAGGCGTCTCAAGATGTATCTGAAGCCAAGATTAATAGCTTCAAATGTGCAGATATTTTCATGCATTGAGATAATTGCCTTGAGAGAGTCAAGTATTAGCTCAGAGACCCTATCAGGAATTGGCGTAGAGGGGCCAACTGAAGTACTAGGCACAGAACTTGCCTTTGAATTCTCCCCCTTAATGGCAGCAATCTCCACTCACTGCGCATCAAGTTGATCTTGCATAGCTGTTTGCGTAGTTAAGAGCTGAGCCATTTAAGACTGCGCAGAAGCTTGATTCACCTGAATAGTATTCAATGCTTGAAGAATTTGATGCAGCTCATTTGAAGAGGAGAGGGAAGAAGTGGAGAATGCAGGAATGGTGGAGGTTGAGTTATTGTCTTTAGAGGAGAGGTGGTGGATATGGGATCAACCGGTGGGGATTTCTTGGCAGAGGAATGGTCACTGCTATCTGACGCAGTGACACCATCCTCGAAAGATCATTCAAAAGTAGCTGCATCATCCATAAAAGGGATCTTTTCTGCAGTAGTATTAGGTTGGTCATTGGACGCAGCAGGAGTGGGTTCAACAGGGGCTGCGCTATCATTGCCCAGATTCTGATCCACAGCATCGTCTTCATCATCCTCAGGCTCGAGATCTAGCCCATCATCCAAAGAAGAAGTAACCCTACATGAGTTACCAAAAGGAATATTTATGCGTTGAAAGGCACTTGAAGTAGGTTCCCTTGGAGAGCTAGGAGGAGATGGAGTGGTGTGTTTCTTGGAATGGCGCTGCTGCGCACCTTCTGTTTGTGGCGAGGAGTGAGAGTGGTAGCCTCAGCAGTGGCTTTAGTGTCATGCGCAGCAGGGGACTTGGGCCTTGTCTCCCCCTGAAGGGTAGCATCCTCAGAATCACCAGTATGATCCATGCGCGATTCACTGTCATGCGCAGCAGGAAGGACCCTTTAAAAGGCAGCTTTGGAAGTCTTAGACTTTTTGGGAGAAGGAGAAGGCGCATCAGCCTTAAGTTTCTTAGAAGGTTTTGGAGCAGCAGGAGAGGGCTCACTAATCTTGATGCCTGTGGTAGATTGAACATGTGGAATGTCCTTGTGTTTTTTTGTGCTAGGCTCTGCGATGCCTTTTCCTTTGCGCCTATAAGCTTCATCAGGCGCTTCCTGAGTAGGCGTAGCACTTAGACCACCTGCGCTTTTCTTCGCCTTGCCATCCTTGGGTTCTGGCCCAACCAAAGATTCCCGTTTGGGGTCAGAATCAGACTTCCAGATTCGATAGTAATCAGAATTACCTATCTCATCGTGCAGCGAAGAGAGCTGCGCTCTGGAGTAGTACTTTGAAGAGCAGGACTGCTTGATCACTGGATTCCTGTCCACCAGATCAGCCAAATCTTCAAATTAGAGCAGGAGCTTGGTGAGCAAATGGAAATGGGTCCTGTATTTGGGTTTCCCAGCATCAAAACGCGCATCATAGCTCTTCATAGCCTTTTTAAGCTCATTCCAAATAATTTGTGGCCAGCCAAGCTTATCCTTATTGTAGACGGCTACGCAGTATTCCCACTGCTTGGTGATAAATTTTCCCTTGTTCCCATTCTTGCAGTTGAGGGAATCACCAATAAGGGTGCACAGGTGATACATCACCTCACTGAACTCCTTATGGTCGTGAACATACCATTTATTACCGAGAGTTTGCTCATTTACAAGCTTCTGCGCAAGCTTGTTCTGCTTCGCAACATCGTAAGAGACAGGCGCATCACCTACATAAAAATTTTAGAGCTTGGGGAGATGGTTGGGATGAAACAAAATATCGCAGTTCTGAACTATGGCCTTGATTATCTTAGTGCTTTCACCCTTGTGCCTTGCAATGATCACCCGAGCAGTCTCGAAAAATTCATCAACGAGAGATGGCACGTAGAATGGTTGATCAAGGGTGAAGGGAGGAAGAATGCCAGATGAGCATAAATGCCTGATCAAGCGGCGCCCAATCGTATCTAGAGAAAGATCCTTTTGATTGAGTTCCTAGCCACCAATGAAATAGAATGGGTTCTGCGCAAAACATAAAATGAATTAGACAAATAATATTGCACATGGAGCTATGTGTATGCGCAGACAGCGCAAACATACCTATGTGCAGTAACTCCATTCTTGATCAAAAATCACAGGACAATAATGCGCGGGAATCAAGCAATCATGCGCAGCACACAAACATGCGAAAATTCTTATGTGAGCCAAATCATGAGAGAAAAATAAGAACTTGATGAACACGAAAGAAATGTTTATGAGCACGAAGAACACCAAGAACACTAAAAATGAAAATTTGACCAAATTGAACAAAAGTGTATATCAAAATGACCGCGTGAAAGAGACGATCAAAACCATGTAAGCAAAATATCAAAAACTGAAAATCAAACCCAGAAATTGAGAAAAACCGTTCGACTGCTAGGGTTTGAGCGAATAAGAAAAATTGATAAAAGGTGACTTCAAATGTTGCTGATTATGAAATAAAGAACAAATAAGAGTAGATCAGAGGCAGACAAACTCATAACAACAAACGATTTTGAAAATGGTTGAGAATCAAGCACACAATCACAAAGGGAGGTTTTGAAACCTCGAAGAACGACAATGGGTCAGACATGAAAATAAGAATAAAATTTTTAAGAAATCATACCATGTCGTCGACTGAAGGCTTTTGGGCGCGTTGATCTTGGTCAGACCCATAGGAAGAAGACGAGGAGGAAGAAGATGAAGAAGAAGTAGAGAGAATTTCTTCGGGCGTTTGTTGAGTATTCTTCTTGGGGGCCATTTTAAGATGGAAGGTTTTCACGAAAATGGAGGTTGGAGAAGAGGAGTGCAGAGAAGAGGAAGTTCAAAGAGAGGGAAAGGGGAAATTTTAGTGTAGAGAGGGTTTGACTGAGAGAAGAAAAGAAAGAATGGTGATTTTAGTGAAAGAGAAAGTGAGCAGAAGAAAGAAAAAGGGAGGGGTTACAGACGGTTATAAGTTAGAAGGGGAAAGGGTGGTGACGTCAGCACAGGGGTGGTTTGGTGAGTGGCGGCGAGCTTGGTAGAAAAGTGGATTCGGGCACGTGCTGCGATGACGTGGCCCAACCATAAGCACGCGCGTGTACGAGAAGTTCTAAGCAGGTCACTGTCACCTCAACTCCCTCATAAATGTTGAGCAGGAAGATGAACAGGCGCTGTCAATCAATGGCCGTTTGCATTAATGACACTGGGACATGCACAGGGGTAAAAGCGTAATTTTCCTAAAAAATAAAAAATTAAGACGATGGAAAATTTTAATTGCACAAGTACCCTTGTGAATTAAGCGTTGACTTTTCAGTCAGGGACCTAAGTGAAATTCTAATGAATAGAGTACTTACCTGCGGTCATCTAGTTATGCGCATGTGACAGTATGCGCAGTGCTTAGTTTCTATAAAACTTTGAAATTAAAGTTATCTTGCGCATCTAATTGCCTGCGCAGGTGCATAAAACTTAACCTAATTTATAGCTTATCAAGCAAACACAAGAGTATTAGTAATAACAAATCATATGGACAAGTAAGCTGAGTTCAAGCATACCCATTTCTCCTCTCAAGAAGACAAATATTTTTACATCAATAGCCTTTGTGAGGATATCAGCAATTTGATTGTCTGTGCCCACATGCTCTAAGTGAATGTTTCCCTTTTCCACTTGGTCCTTGAGAAAATGATATTTGATGTCGATGTGCTTTGTCTTTGAGTGCATGATAGGATTGTTGGAGACTGCTATGGTGGACAAGTTGTGGCAGAAAATTAGGCAATTCTCTTCATAAATTCCATTGTCCACTAATTGTTGCTTCATCCATAGGATTTGGCAGCAGCAGCAGCTTCTAGTAGCGATGTATTCAGCTTCTGTAGTGGAGATGGACACATCAGCTTGTTTCTTGCTTGCCCAAGAAACAAGTCTATTTCCAAAGAAATGACAAGTTTCACTAGTGCTTTTCCTTTCAATTGTGCATGCTGCGTAATCTGCATCTGAATAACCTAGCAAATCAAAGTTCGAATCTTTGGTGTACCAAAGTCCAAGGTTAACAGTTCCAGAAAGATATCGAATAATGCGTTTAACAACAGTTAAGTGCACTTCTCTAGGATCTTCTTGATAGTGTGTACAGACACAAACACTAAACATAATATCTGACATACTTGCAGTAAGATAAAAGAGAGAGTCAATCATACCTCATTATAAAGTTTGATCAACTTTCTTACCTTTTAAGTCTTTGTCAAGCTTATTTCCTGTGGCCATTGGAGTGTCGTATGCTTTAGCATTCTCAAGTCCAAATTTCCTGATTAAGTCTCTTGTGTAGTTGGCTTGATTAATGAAGATGCCATCATTTAATTGTTTGATTTGAAGTCCGAGGAAGAATGTGAGTTCTCCCATCATGCTCATTTCAAACTTTCTTTTCATGAGCTTCTCAAAGCGCTTACAAAGTAACTCATTAGTAGAACCAAATATAATATCATCAACATAAATTTGAACAAGTAAGAATGATTATTATACTTAGCAATAAAAAGAGTTGTATCGATTTTACCGCGCTTGAAGCCTTTCTCTAGCAGGAATTCTGATGGAGTATCGTACCATGCTCTTGGAGCTTGCTTTAGTCCATTCAAAACTTTTTAAGTTTAAAGACATGATTTGGAAATTTGCTATATTCAAATCCAGGTGGTTGAGCTATGTAGACCATCTCTTGGAGTTCACCATTGATAAATGCGCTTTTCACATCCATTTGATAAAGCTTGAATTTCTTGTGAGAGACATAAGCTAAGAAAATTCTTATAGCTTCAAGTCTTGCTACAGGCGCAAACGTTTTATCATAGTCAATTCCTTCCTCTTGCCTATAGCCTTGCGCAACCAATCTAGCTTTGTTTCTGGTGATGCTTCCATTCTCATCCATCTTGTTTCTGAATACCCATTTTGTACCAATAACTCCTTAGTTATGAGGTCTGGGAACTAAAGTCCAAACTTTGCAGCGCTCAAATTAGTTAAGCTCTTCTTGCATAGAAATAACCCAACTTGAATTTTGGAGCGCTTCATCAATCTTCTTTGGTTCTATTTGAGAGATAAAGGAATGATACGCATCAAAATTAGATGTTCTCCTAGTACGAACCCCTACATTGAGATCACCAATAATGTTTGTAGTTGGATGATCCCTAACTTCACAAACCTCGGGAGGTAAGTTTGTTTGAGTTATAGGAATACGAAGATCTTCAATGGGTACTTCATTTGCTCCAGCATTAAGATCATCGAAGGTGATTTGCTGAAGGGGAGAAACATCATGCACAGGAGGGGGTGTCTGCGCATCAGGAGTTGTGACTTGTGGCGCATCATCTGGTGTAGGCGCATGAGATGGACTTCCTTGATTCTGATTTTGATCAACTTGATTAGCATTCTATGCAGGTCCAGTTTGTGGCTGCGTACTTGTCTCATCATTCTCAGCAGAATCAGCGGAATCATTTGGAGCCAAATGTGGCTCAAGGAGAGAATGCTCATCAAAAGTAACATGCACAGATTCTACAATTACTAGAGTAGTTCTATTAAAAACATGAAAAGCTTTTGAATGTTTGGCATACCCAACAAAAATCTTGAAGAAAGCAATGTTGGGCGCTCTTCCTTTCCATAGCTCATATGGAGTTTTGTTGTAGGCTTTGTTGATGAGGGGTCTATTTTGAGTAAAGTAAGAAGTGTTGACAGCTTCTCCCCAGAAATACTTTGGAAGCTTCACTTCTGCTATCATTGTTTTTCCAGCCTCAATCAACGTTCTATTCTTTCTTTCCACAACGTCATTTTGTTGAGGAACTCCAGCAGCAGAAAAAAATTGTGATCAATCCCATGGTCATCACAATATTGAGCAACGTTGTTATTCTTAAATTCAGTTCCATTGTCTGATCTAACACTCAAGTTGTCGTCTTGTTTTTGAGTTTGGAGCTTTAGATAGAGAGCAGTCAAGATATCATAGCAGTCATCTTTGGATATCATCATTTCTACCCATGTGTATCTTGAATAGTCATCCACCACAACTAAAGTATACTTGTTTCCTCCAATGCTTGCGGTGGTGACAGGTCCAAACAAATCCATGTGAAGCAGTTGTAAACATTTTGAAGTTGATGGCGTAGTCTTGCTGGAGAAAGACTGCTTAGGTTATTTACCAAGCTGGCATGCTGCGCATTTTCTATCATGATGGTCAGCTACTTCGGGAAGTCCTTTGACAAGATTTTCCCATCCTAGCTTAGCCAAATATTTGAAGTTCAAATGGCTTAAGCGCTTATGCCATAGCCATCTGCTTTCACTTACATTCTTTGCTATAAAACAGATATTAGTGATAGAATTTACAGTAATAAGATCAATAATGTAAACATTAGCCTTACGAGTCCCTGTGAGAAAAGTGAGTCCGGATATGCCATCTTTGATAAAGCAGTGCATTGAAGTGAAATGGCATTCTAGACCTTTATCGCAAAATTGTGATATGCAGAGCAGGTTGTGCTTGAGGCCTTCTACAAGCGCAACTTTTTCAATGCAGACTTTATCTTTTTTGATTCTCCCATATCCAACTATGTGCCATTTGTTGTTGTCCCCAAAAGTTACTAAGGCACCACTTCCTTCATGCACATCTTCAAGAGCGTTGATATCTCCAGTCATGTGTCTGGAACATCCACTGTCGAGATATCATATATGCGCTTTAACTTGTGAAGAATACGCAGTGAAACAGGAGACCTGAAAGATAAACATTAAAGCGCAGGTCCCCTTTATTCTTGGGTCCTAGAGTTAGAAACTTTTGACAACCCACTCCTGCTTAACCTTAGGATTTTTACGTCCTTTGGCATTAGGAGCGAATCGCAAAAGGAATTTTGCAGCCTTGTGACCTAAACCATCACACACAATACAATGATGAAAGCAACTTATATATTGGGTTTTTAAAAACTCTTTACTATTCTTGGGCTTAGCATTCTGAACTGGATCAGATGAACTAGCTTTGACAAACACCATCTTTTGAGGTTTGGGTGCGTTTTTCTTAAGAATGCGCATCTGGCGTTAAGGCGCATGGCTTTCATGCGCATGGCTCTTGTGCGCAAATTTGACATTCGAAGTTGAAGTCTAACCATAATAAGAATATGAGTTGTCAAGCGCAGGTTCAACTTTAGCTTTACCCTTAGCTTTCCCAGTTTGCTTCTTTGGGTCGACATAATGGAAATTTTGTCTCTGGACTTTCTCCTGTCCTTTACCCATTAAAGCTGAATGCTTTGCTTTTGGAATTTCATGAGTTTGCTGGGGTGTAAATTCCTTTTCTTTTTCAGAGCAAACGGCGCATTTAAAGTTGTCACTAGTTGAGAATCCCAAGCCTTCCTTATCTCCACTGGCTTTTTGGGATTCTAGAATTTGATCCATAGTGACACGAGATTTGGTCCACTCAGCAGTGATCTTTGTGAGATCAGCTACTTGAGCAGCCAGCTCTTTGTTTCTAACATTAAATAGCGCATTTTGATCTGTCAAGAAATGGTTCTTTTCAATAAGAGGAGTCCTGCTCTTAATCTGCTCCTTAAGGAGGGTGATCTCAGATTTTAAAAGAGTTTTCTCCGTCTTAAGCTGTGAAATTTCTCCAATTGATAAGTCCACTGCTTCTTTCATAGAATTGAATCTTTTGATTACCTTTTCAGCTTGTTGGAAAATGGACTCGCGCTCAGCAGCAGAGTCATCATTTTCTTATACAATTTCAGCAGGAATTTCAACATATCCTTTGTGCGGTTGCTTAGCTACAACCTTCTTTGATAAGTCTGCTCTGGCAAATTGATACTTGCCATTTTGTCTGCTCGGAGTCAAATGTCCCATCTCTACAAGTTCAGTAATCGTGGGACCTTTCTTCTTTGCTATTGTCCTAGACGCATTCAGTATGTTCATGTCTGGAACATCATTTTCTGAATCGCTATCATCTTCAGCATTGGCCATCAAGCAGAGCAGTCCATCCTCAGAATCATCATCATCACTGTCTTCAGTGTCAGTCTCTATCCACGTCTTGAGTTCCTTTTTAGCGCAGTCTTCTTCAGCAACCATTCCTCACTGCTTAGATGTTCTCTGCGCGTTGTTCTTTTTCATGTACTCAAAATATAGAGTAGGGCATTTTGATGTGAAGTGACCAGGATTTCTACAGTTGTAGCAGGCCAAGTCATCATCTTTCTTTGAGTCTCTGCCTTGAGAAAACTTTGCTGGTGTATTAACTCGAAGACCCAGGTTTTGAGAATTTCCTGAACTTTTGAAATCGCTTTACAAACATAGTGAAATCATCATCATCCATTTCAAGTAAAGAGGAAGTAGAGGTTTTGTCTGAGGTTTGAGCAGGCGCAGGTTCCTTTTGCGCAACCATTGAGATTAATTTTCCTTTTCCTTCAGTTTCATCGATTCGTTCAAGTTTAAGCTCAAACACTTTTAAATTGGCATACAAGCTGCGCAAAGGCCAGATATCTAGAAATCCGGAATCTTCTAGATAACTAGCTTTGTGAACATATCTAGAGCCAAGCGCATCTAAGAATTGAGCATTAGTTTCTTTTTTGGTGAATTTCTTTCCCAGAGATATACATGAGTTTACAATGGCACAGTAACGATCATAGGTTTGTCTCAGGGTTTCACCATCGATTCTAATGAAGCAGTTGAACTTTCTTTGCACAAAAAGTCTTTAGTTTTTCTTGCTGACTTTGTCTCCTTCGACATATCCTTCAATAGCATCCCATAGATCCTTTGCAGTTGCGCAGCTCACGATTTGATTATGCGCGGAGAGGTCCATGGTGCTTAGAATTATGTTCCTTGATCTTCCATCATAACCAACCCATTTCTTTTCTTCATCTGTCCATTCATCCTTGGGCTTCTTAATAGTAGAATTTTCCTTGTTTGTAGCAGCATCAAGGTTTTCCTTCATGGGAACATAAGGTCCTTCAAGAACAATGTCATGGAGGATCTCATCAATTAAAGAAAAGTGAGTGAGCATGCAGTGCTTCCAAATGTCGAAGTGATCTTCGTCGAGCACATGAACATATGAATAGTTAGCCATTACCATAGATTTTGAAGCCATCTTGAATCAGAACCCAATCTGTTAAGCTTGAAAAACAAACTAGTTTTATGAAGGTGTTTGCTCTGATACCACTTGTTGCTCACAAAGGGGCAACAAGGGTATACAAAATAGCTAGAGGGGGTGAATAGATGTTTAAAATTCTTTTCGTACCCTTTTGCAAATCAATGGCTTATGCGCACAGTTCTCAAATAATCTGAGTATAGTGCGCAGAGAGAGTGTGAAATGCACAGCGGAAATTAAAGCAGCTACTGCTGTAAGTACCCCAATCTGAAATTGACCAACTTAGAGGAACTCTTAGCACCATTCAGGAATAAACTGATGGGATGGGACCTCACTAGGATAAACTAAAAATTCCAGGACTGCTCTGGAATTAAACTTGGAAAAATCCAGAAGCTCGCCAGGCTGAGCCGTACGGATGGTTTGGACGCGGGAAGGGCCTAGCCGTACGGCTGGTTTAGGCACCTTCATTCCCTATAAATTGAGACCCTTGCTGATCATTTCAGGGGGGAGAAATATAGTTTTGTAGGTGAAACTCTGCAAAAATTCAGTCTGAGTGAAACACCACCAAACACTTGAGTGAAAAGAGAGGAAGATAGGCCATAACCACCATAGGTGAAGCCTCCTTCTCCCCATATTATTTCCATCTTAAACTCTTTTGTTCTTGTTTATGTTGTTTATTTACTTGCATTTTAAGCCTTGCCCTTGCCAAGCATTTTTGTATTGCAAGTCTTGCCCTTGTCAAGCACTCTTATATTGCAAGTCTTGTCCTTTCAAGCACCTTATACTCTTGTTATGTATCTTGGAACCAAATCATGAAATGATTCAAGGTGCCCTCACATCCAAGTATGTGAAAAGGGATAAAACCTAAAGAAGATCATGATTTGTTAATTTCTTGTCTTTAAGTAGCTTGATGATCCATTTTCATGGTGAAAGCATGTATCTTTATGTTGTACTTGGCCATGATGATCATGTTGGGTGATAAAGTTCCAATTTTTATCATCCCAACCTTGATTTAGCCTAAAATCCCACATTTGGGTCATAAAGATTCAATCTTTATGTCATTTTGTTGTCCCTAAAGGTTTAATCTTGTATAAAGATCCCATTTTGATGGTAAAGTTTGAATCTTTACTCATCAAAATGGCCATCTTGGCTCAAAGGCCACTTTCTTCACCTTTTCTCAATAATTCCCCAATGATTGTCTTAATCACATCCAAAATTCTTGTTTTGGTGTCTAATCTAGTGATTAATGACATAGGGATGATTTAATTTGTGTTTTGTTACCAAAGAATGGCTGGAAATGATCAAACAGTCCAGTTTCAGACAGAATGCTCTGTTTTTGAATGGAACTGGACTGATTCCTGGGAATCTGTTAAAATTCCCAGGAAGACCCCCTTTAGCCGTACGGATACTTTGTCCAGGGGTATGTTTCAGTCCAGTCCCCCTTTAATCCAGAGTGTTTACAAAAGAACCCATTCTGTTAAAATCCTAACCGTTTTCTGTTAAAGTCACTTTTTCCCGTTTTCTAAACACACACACACACACATATGCACTTTCGTTAACAAACACAAGGGAGACTCAGCTTTGTCCGAGGCTGCTTGGGTGACGTGAAACTCTTCCCAAGCCGTAACCTGACCTCCAAACTCATAAATCTCTAACCATTTTCATTTGTTGGGTTAAAAGTTAACAAATGTGGCGACTCCGTTAAGTTTGTGAAGTTACACGTGTTTGGATTTTCTTCCTCGAAACAAACCGTTTCGCCCCGAGGGGTGGGGGATCCTCACAGTGGCGACTCTGCTGGGGAATAGAGTGTTTTCTAACTTCTTTTTAGAAGATTCGGGGGCATTCATGTGTGGGTCAAACTCCCGTCCCCTTTTGTTGACTTTGTGCATTTTTGTGTGTACTTCACGTTTCTGTTTTGATTTCTGGGAGTGAAATTGTTCTGGAAATGCAATAAACTGGGGCTTGATGATCAGAAGCTGGAAATTTGTAAAAAATAATGGATCTCTTGCTCTAGCCATACGGCTGGTTTTGCCGGGCCCACAGAATGATTTAAATTAAGAATTTTGTGCAGGGCAGAAACATTCTGATGGTCCCCTTGCTTCTTCTTGTCCAGGTTCTAATTTACAGCCTCTACTTGTGCACTTCTACCTTCTTTTTCTTAGCCAAAAATTGATTTTCAAGGCTTGGTTATGCACAAAATTTTGGACATAAAATTGGGTTTTCAAAACCTCATTGTGCATAACCCTTTTCATAGAAATTTTGGTCTTCAAATTCTTCTTGTTTGTGCACAATATTTTCCTACAAATGACTTTCAAAAGGTTGTTCTTCTTGCAAAATTTTGGTTTCAAGAACTTTTGGTTGTGCACAACCTTTTCATGTACAAATTTTGATTCTTGCTTGTTAATATGTTTGTTTACTTGCTTATGCAAAATACTTGTCCATCATACTTATTCATACAATTGTTCATACAATGCTCATGATATTAAAACGGACCGAAAATTTCTATTTTGACTCAAAAGGGAACATAGAAGGCTTCACACAACGCGCACTTGACCTTGTGCATGTTCCAAAACCCTTTAAACCCGGGATGGATGCTACGATGCAACTTGATTGGTGCTCTTGTGCCCTTCTCGCGCGCACGGGTCCATTCCACCTCCCCTGCCGAGCCGAGTCAACCACACATGTCCGTGACACACAAAAACCATGACCTTGGTTTGTTTTTGGTCTAGTTAACGCCCGAGTCACGACTCTTTGTGAAAGTAAGTGTGACCAAGGTCATCTTTGACCCGGTCCTTGACTTATGCGTTAATTTCAACCGTAATTAGCCAAAGTCATGTATTAAGGATAGGATGACACCGCGTCATTAAGCTCTAATGCTTGAACCGTCCTAATCATCTTTAAGACCAAGGCTAAGGTCCGAGACCCCTCGTTAAACGAGGTCATGCTGGAATTTCGTTAAAGCGTTAAGTTAATCTTAACCTTAGCCGGGGCTTAATTATGATAAGAATAGCCCGTGTATTGGAACTTTGTGATGCACTAGACCTTAGGTTCGTTTCTTTTGGTTGGTGGAAGCTGGGTGCCCTATAGGACCCTCGCCTGGGATAGTCCGTCCTTGGGAGTGTGCAATACAGGTGAAATACGAGGGGTCTATAGGCGTAGTGATGGCCTCCATTGATCCAGGGTTTAGATTAGTTGCGAAAAAGAAGAAAAATCTTTTCCAACCAATTAGGAATAAAATGCGTTTTAAGTAAAAAGGAACAAAAAAAATATATGATAAATAAAGATAGTAAAATTTCATGTTGCATGAGCCTAAGCCTCTTCCCAAACACTAGCCCTAATTGGTACCCGAGTTTGAAATGGACCTGCTTCTCCTCCGCAGCTCGTAGGAAGTGGGTCAGGGTTCCGGGTCATCATCTGGTTAGTGCCGAGTCTGACAGTTCATCAGCAGCTTCACTCAGACTTCTTCGAATGACTAGTCCGGCAGGAAGTAGTAGTGGGGGTGACAACACAGTCGATCCTAATGGGCTCACCAGGGAAGAGTTGGTACAAGCTCTAGAGGCCGCCAGGGCCAGGGAAGAAAGCGTCAGAAAACATCAGGAAGATATGCAGAATAGGGTTGTGGAAGCCATGAGACAGAGAGGGATAGCCGTCGTATTTGAGAATGATGGAGGTTTTGTGGAAATCACGGAAGAAGAAGAGGTTGAAAATGTACGACCCCAGGGTTATAACCAAGTTCCCCCACCCCAAACTTACCCCATGTGGTGGCCTCATGTCCCGCATTCCAAACCACCATCCACTAAAGTGTGCCTACCACCCAGTTTCCTTTTGTCCCGCCGGAAGGATTTCCCATGTGTCCGCCCGGATTCAACCCATATGGTTCGATCCCGACAAGCCAAACACCTTTAGCTCCAACCACCGCCGGGTTACCACCTCCAGCATTGCCGATTGTCTCCCGAGGGGTACCATACCCATTTCAATACCCGGTGGCACAAGTTTCCGAAGCCACTCCACCATGCATCCCAGCCAGTAATCTGGGATATGGGTTTGTTTACACCCATGCACCACCTCAAAATCTTCCTCCGGTAATACCATCCACCACCGTGCCTCCGACAGTGATGCCAGTGACAACCCAAACCATGGAATCCATCAACTCTAGCCCGCACATGGACCCTCAAATAGGGTGGTTGGTGGAGAAGTTGAAACAAATGGAAGAAAGGTTTGAGGGGATGAACGAGAAGAAATCCACCTCGGGAATCCCCGATCCCAATAAAATTGTTCCCCTCCCTCACATATTCAAAATGCCAGAGATTGATAAGTTTGATGGAACTGCTTGCCCCCAGACTCATCTCAATGCCTACACCCTAGCAATGAGAGCGAAGGGTGTACCGTGCAACAAATGGCCGATCACTTTTAACTATCTTTGAGAGGAAATGCACTCAAATGGTTCTTTAACCTAAAGGATGAATCTCGGGTCACATGGGACCGGATTAAGGAAGCATTCCTCACCAAATACCGGTCTAACTTGGAGTGGGAAACCAATCGCACTGATTTGCAAGGCACCTTACAAAAGAATGATGAACCGATTGGTGAGTTTTACAAGAGATGGAATTACAAGCTTGGGGAAATTTCCAATCCGCCTACTGAGGATGAGCAGCTTGATATCTTTTAGTCATGCCTGAAACCTCAATTGCGAGCTTTGATCAGTCACCACTTCTACCCTAATCTTCGAGCCATGGTAACCGCTGGGTCCAAGTTTGAGAAGACCCTCAGTGAGTAATCCTCCGCTCAGGGCAGTGGTAGCTCCTACCGGTATCGCCCTCCAACCACCAGCAAAGGGAAAGAAACCTCAGCGGTAGTTAACAACATCCAAGGGGAAAACCCGGTACAAGTCCCGTAAAGGGCCGGAAACTCAGAGAGACGACCGTATGTAAGGTTTGAAGATTTCGGTATGCCCATAAGCAAGGTGTTTGAAGGGTTAGTCAAACAAGGCCTTCTGAAACCTTTGGTTAACTATCAACCCAGAAATCCCGAGAAACACCTCGACAGAAACAAAAGGTGTGCCTTTCACAATTATCATGGCCACAACACCAATTACTGCTCTGTGGTAAAACGCATCATCCTTGACCTGATTGACAAGGGGAAGCTTGAACACCTTCGTGGTCCAAATGTTGTCAATAACCTTTTCCCCAACAACAGCGCATTCAACATGATTGAGTTCGGGCAAAATAGCGTGATCATGATTGAGCTTGGAAGACCATCACCGGTAACCTTCTTGGAATTTAACACCCCACTGGTGGAAATCGGGGAGAAGTGGAAAGACATCCTGTGGGCATGTGTACAAAAGGGAAAGATGAAATGCCCCCCAGATTGTATGGTGGCCAATATACTGAGTGCAAGGATCCCACACCGAAATGCCAGCGATTTGGTCGTAATTAAGCTCACTGAGCACAATCTAACATATGAGGAATGCATGGCAGAATTGGATAAGGACGTTAAATACGAGGTGGAAGGCCAAAGCCATGGTCCAAATGGGTGTTGTCCCCCTCATCATGACCATTTCCATGTCACGAAACCGTGTAGCTCCTTGACCGGCAAAAGATTGGCTAGAAGGGTATGCAACCTCTCTGAGGAAAATGTGCCCGAAATGAGGGGAAGTCCGGGAATGACTAATTATGAAGGGCACCTCACCCAAATGAGAGGGGAAATCCGCTCCTTGTCTCGCAAAGAACTCCGGTTTCTCTGTGAAAGTGATGATGATGAGGTGTCCTCCTCCTATGTGCCTCCCCGTGTCCCATCCCCAGGAATGGTGGAATACTTCCCACCTTTAGACGACTTCCTATCCTTGCCACCACTATCACCACCACCTCAGTTTGGCGATGATGGGTCGATGTTTCCGGAATACTTTTGTTGTATGTTGACTTTGGAAAAACTTTGAGAAATCGTAGGAGTTTGGAAAAAGCGAGACACCCGCCTTGTTTCCCTCAATGAAATCCGTGAGTCAGCCTATGCCCCAAAAGGAATGACTACAGTGAATGAGTTAAGAAAAGTGGTGTGGCCTTACTCCACCAAGGATCTACCAATTCCCATGGAAGAAAAGGAGAAAGTAGATGACTCTGTGGAGGTAAGCGTGTTGACCCTCTCCGGGCAGGTGCACACGGAAAATCCCAAGAGGCCTCCACCACAGGAGCATCGCTCACCTCCCCTTTTGGCCAAAGAGACAGGGGATATGGATCTTGAAAAGGAAGACCCCGTCCTTACTCAACTGAAAAGGACCCAAGCCAACATATCTCTTTGGTCCCTCCTTACGTCGTCTTACCCGCACAAGCTCAAGTTGGAAGAATGCTTAGCTCGAACCATGGTGCCCACCACGGCTACTCCCGAGGAAGCCGTGCAAATGATTGGGAGTGTTCAGTATGGAAACATCATCACCTTCATAGATTTGGATCTTCCCAAATTTGGAGCCAACCACAACGAGGCTCTTTACATCACGGTACAGTTGGACGACCGTCGCCTACCCCGGGTCTTGGTCGACAATGGGTCTGCCATGAATGTCCTCCCTGCTAAAATGATGGGCTTACTTGGTCTTAAGGTTGAAAACCTCAAACCCTCCGCAATCACGGTCAAAGCCTATGACTCAACGGCATGATCAGTCTTAGGGGTAGCTACCTTGGATCTTTGGTTTGGGAAATAAGTGGTGCCAACGGAATTCTAAGTGCTTGACATCCCAATCTTATTTACCGCTTTGCTGGGATGCCCGTGGCTTCACAAGGTCAATGGAGTGGCTTCTACCCTCCACCAATGCGTAAAATACGTACAAGAGAACAACCTAACGGTCATCTATAGGGACAGTGTCACCACAGAAGGAACAAACACCAATGGAATCCCTGTGTTGGAAATTAAGCACGAGGAAAATGGTATGATTTTGACCGGCTTCACGGAAATTCCTTCTAAGGCCCACGTTTGTTGTGTGGATCTCACGCTCACCAAGGATAGAATTCCCCCCGCAATGAAGATGATGCATCTGATGCACTACCTCCCAGGACTTGGCCTTGGAAAGGAGCTCCAAGGAACTCAAAAAATTGTCGAGATCAAGGAGCAAAAGACGCTCCATGGCTTGGGGTATAAGCCAACTCCCAAAGATCTCAGAATGGATAAGGAAATGGCCCGAAGGAAGAGCCAAGCCCGAGCTCAAGGAGTCTCTTACAAAACTCCCAACCTTCGCCCATATACCTTTGATATGAGCCGCTACTTTATGAAAGGAGGAATCCAAGCTGAAGCCCCAACGAAGAGGGAACCAATGGTAACCAACTGGGACAAGCTCAAATAGGATCTTATAAGATTTCGAGGGATGACCGCCAACCCCGTGAGAAGGGCATTCCTAGACACGCCCACAATGCCCGGTCCTACCAAAACCACGATAACACATGAGTACTCTTTCAAAAGGGTGCCTGAGATGGTGAAGCAATTCGAGGATTGGTCCATGGAGGGAAACAACAAGGAAGGAAAACCCGTCTGGGGTCAGAATGGCAAGTACGAGTTTGGAAAGTGGGTTCCCAATAAAACTGGAGAGGAAATCATGGACGACGAATGGAATGGCTGTTGGTAGTGGTGCCCTAGGCACGTTTAATAAACGTTGTAATTGTTATCATTTATTTCATATCAATAAAGAGATGCTTTGATTATTATTGTTGTTCATGTTTACTTATAATAATCTCCGTCCCTAGTACTTGTTAAGCACTAGTATAAAGGCTAAATGATCATGGGATGATCATGTTAGATTTATGGGTACTTGTTTGGAACAAGGTACTGAACATGACCCGCTCTATGAGATTTATGTCATGGTCTATGTCGTACATATATCTCATATTAGTTATGTCATTTGAATCCTTAGACATGAAGTTATTATAGTCTTCCACTTGATGAACATTATGTTTGACATATTCAAATGCTACTTTTAACTGAGTAGTTATAAAGGGTATGATTGGCATAATCGGATTCACGTAGGGAAGAATAATAAGCTAAATGGATTTGTCCCTCTTCGGAGAGATATCAAGCTTGGGCCTCTCGTATGAATGATGTTGATGAAATGTTCGGCCGGACTCAAATGAATTGATTGGATCAATGACATTTGGATTATCAACATATTCGGAATCGAGAAAGTATTGAACAAAACAAGTTGACTCTTTGACCATGACTTGTGTTCAATGATATCGTGGACAAAAGGATTATGACATATTCTAAGAGGAATGCGAACTTGTATCTAGTTATACTATTTGGGTAGGTATGACGGTTTGCTAGAACCTAATCATATCTTATGGTTTCATGTTTGAACCCATTGCCAACTTAGTATAATCCTAGAGGGTCACACACAATAGAACGAATCTTTAAAAAGACTATATTGGAATTTTGGAAATTCTGGACATTCTGGGGAAGTGGGCGACCGCACAGTATGGACTGGGCGGCCGCACATTTAGCCCATTTTTGTACCAGTTTTGTTTCAGATAGTTGTGCGACCACACAGAGGTTTTTGGGCGGCCGCACAGTACTGTCGGGTGGCAGATTCCTAATTTGATTAGGAAACGAATTTTGGACGGATTTTGACACAAGTTTCCTATTTGGAATAGGTCATACTTGTGTATAAAAGACCAAATTCGGCCAGCACTCAATGCTAATGATTTTGTGAGTCTCAAAGAGTTTGAAAGAGGGTTTATTTTGTTCCAAGACATTCTTGGTTGAAGAACAAAATAATACACAAAATAAATTCCATATAGTTCTTTTGATTGTGAAAAAGTGTTTCACAATTTGGTCTAGAAACCAAGATCAAAGAAGCTCCTTTGATATTCGTTCGAAGTGTGGATACCGCTAGAGGGTGAAAATCATCATCTTCAAAGTTCGTGTTCAAGCTTTGTGATCGTGATCAAGTCTTCAAACCTCCACCAAATACCAAGAGAATTTGATAACCATCAAGGGTTAGTTTATTCCTTTATTCTTATGTTGTATTTGATTTAATCATATGAACGGATCCATGGCTTTGGGTTTCTAAATTTTAAATGCTAAATTCCGCTGCGCATGTTTGATCGAAACCCAACAGTGGTATCAGAGCTCCGTTCATGTTGATTATTTCAATGCCTTGATCGTGTTATGTGTATATAAATTGTTTATGTGCCTTGCATGATATGAGTATTGGAATATGTGATGTTTATGTGTTATGTGATTTTATGTGGTTTATTGTTTTGCAACTTTAATCGCATGATTCAATCGCAATAAATAAATTATGGTGGATTCAGAATTGTTGATTATTAATTTTTGATTGGATCAAAGTTTTAATAATCGGGGAAAAACGATTTTGAGACAAAATTTTCGAACTTTGAAAATTCTGCACATTCTGATGGCACCGGGCGACCGCACAAAACGCCTTGGGCGGCCGCACAGTTTTGAGAGACCGCACAAGGGTTTTTGGGCGGCCGCACAAGGGAATCAGAAGGTCTGATTTTTGTTGAAAACCAGAATCTGGAATTTTTCGAAAGATTCAACAAAACCAGTAACAGAACCAGTCCAGACTTGCTGATCTGGAATGGGTTTTGGGTAGTTGGTTTGTGTATGGATTTTGGGGTTTGATTTTCCTATTTGTTTTAGTCTTGTGATTCCTAGATTGGTTCAAGGTTTGGATGGCTAAACTGCGTTCATCGAGATTGTGTTTCCCAAACTTGATCGCAATCAAAGTTTCAAAGATAAAACGAAGTTAGAATTATGAAGAGTTCATAATTGCTAAAATTGAGAAACAAAGTTCTTGATTCAATGATTGGAGATCCATGTGGAATTGTGAATGCAATTGGCCTACGTTCATCGAGACCATCTATTGCTTAGTTTCGGCCACATGGACTACTTTCTTGGTTTCTTGAATTAGTGCGGGATTGTGGTTGCCTAATGGCTTAGTTCGACCGCACTTCTTGTTGTCTTGATTTGGAGATAATGACCAAAGTTGAAATAGTCTCATCCTCATAATTATAGAGAAACTAATGACACATAAATACCATGCTTAAATTAATGGGGATTAATTTAGTGGCTAAACTTGATGTGTAACATGTTTATATTATGTGCTCATAAATGTGTTATATGCTATATGTGATGAACCTTCAAAGAAAGTTTTAAGTCTTTTATTGCCATGCCATTATTAAAACACATGTTAGTACATAAGTGACTCTAATGTAGATTCGCCCTAGCGAGATGCATTAAATTTATTTATGTATGAGCAAGATAGATAATGTGGGCACGCCCTAGCGGGACACATTAACTATGCATTTAAAATGGTTAGACTTAATTGGGCGTCAAACAGTTTTGGGCCTAGGCAAAGATGAGGTTTAACATGCTTTTTGAAATTGGATTTCTTAAAGAATCTCATAAAAGGAACTAAGAGTCATATGAGATATGATTGACAAGAGTTGTCTACCTAATTAATTTGATTTTGTGTAATCTGCCTTAGCGGACTTGAAATTAAATTAAAGTTGGATCTTAACCCATTTAAATTATATTATACATTGGATGTATATGAAGGTTATATAATTTAGTGGGAGTATTTTGTTTGAAAAATACATTGTTTGTTTCTTTAATGAAAAACTGGTACTTATTAAATTTTGGAAATTTTGCATATTTGTAGATAATGACTAATAACACTCAATCAACGTCGTTGCGATCGATCCTTGAGAAGGATAAGCTCGAAGAGAATGGTACTAACTTTATGGATTGGATCCGTAGCATAAGAATCGTTCTTAGGCAAGAAGATAAGTTGTACATTCTCGATGGGCCACTCCCTGCTGAACCACTGCCTACTGCCCCTAGGGTAGAAAGAGACAATTACAAGAAACATCGTAATGATTCTAGAGATGTAAGTTGTCTCATGCTTCCTGCTATGTGTTCAAAACTCCAACAAAGTTTGGAACATTTGGAAGCCTATGAGATAGGCGTGGAGTTGAGAACCATGTTTCAAGAGCAAGCTAGGCAAGAGAGGTACAAGACCATTGTTGCGTTCACTACGTGTAAAATGAATGAAGGGAAACAAGTGAGTCCTCACTTTCTTAAAATGAAAGGTTATGTAGAGCACCTTGAGAAACTTGGCTATCCAATCCCATTGGAGCTAGCCATGGATCTCATTCTTAATTCATTGCCTAAAAGTTATAATCAGTTTGTGATGAATTATAACATGCATGGAATGGATAAGAACCTCTCTGAGTTGCATGGGATGCTCAAAACTGCAGAGATGAAAATTGTGGAGAAAGGTTCTCCCGTGCTCTTGGATCATGATGGGAAGAAGCCTGGTGCCAAAGGCAAGGGTAAGGCAAAAGTTGTCAAACCCAAGATAAGCAAGGCAAAGGTTGCCAAGGCTTCTGAGGCAAAACCCGATTCACAAAAGGATGCAATCTGTTTCCATTGTCAAGAAATTGGTCATTGGAAACGTAATTTCAAGGCTTTCTTGGAAGAGCAAAAGAAGAAGAAGAGCAGCAAGGCTGCGTCGACTTCAGGTATCTATATGATAGATATTCTCCTTTCTACCACTGATTCTTGGGTATTGGATACCGGATGTGGTTCTCACATTTGTCTAAATGTGCAAGGACTAAAGAATATGAGACTGCTTAAAGAAGGTGAAGTAGATCTACGCGTGGGGAATGGAGCAAGAGTTGCTGCATTAGCCGTAGGGACTTATGAAGTCACTTTACCTTCCGGATTAATTCTTGTTTTGAACAATTGTTATTATGTTCCGGATTTAAGCAGAAATATTATTTCAATTTCTTGTTTGGATAATGAAGGTTTTAAGTTTCTTATTGAGAATAAGAAATTTTCTATTTATTTAAATGATGTGCTTTATGGTATTGCTAATTCATTTAATGGCCTTTATATCTTGGATGTCAAGAATGAAAATAATGTCTATCATGTAAATAAGAAATCTAAACCTAATGATGTAAATCATACTTATTTGTGGCATTGCCGTCTTGGTCATATTAATGAGAAGCGTATCTCAAACCTCCATGGGGACAGACTTTTGGGTTCATGTGACTTAGAGTCATATGATACTTGTGAGTCGTGTCTTCTTGGAAAAATGACTAAGACACCTTTTACCAAGTTGGGTGAAAGGGCAAGCGACTTATTGGGGTTGATACATTCCGATGTATGCGGACCATTAAGTAGCAATGCTAGGGGAGGATTTCAATACTTCATAACATTCACTGATGATTATAGTAGATTTGGTTATGTTTACCTAATGAAACATAAAAGTGAAGCATTTGAGATATTTAGAATATTTCAAAATGAAGTAGAAAAAAAACTTGGCAAAAGTATAAAGGCACTTCGATCAGATCGAGGTGGTGAGTACTTAAGTCAAGAATTTGATGATCATCTAAAGAATTGTGGAATAGTTTCACAATTGACTCCGCCCGGAACACCACAATGGAATGGTGTGTCTGAGAGGAGAAATCGAACTTTGTTAGACATGGTTCGATCAATGATGAGTCAACTTGATCTTCCAATATCCTTTTGGGGTTACGCCTTAGAAACCGCTGCTTTCACACTAAATCAAGTTCCAACTAAATCGGTTCCAAAGACTCCATATAAGATGTGGAGTGGAAAGAAACCTAGTTTATCTTTCATGAGGATTTGGGGTTGCGAAGTTTATGTCAAGAGACTTATCTCTGACAAACTAGCACACAAATCTGATAAATGTATTTTCGTGGGATATCCTAAGGAAACTAAAGGATATTACTTTTACAACCGAGAGGACAACAAAGTGTTTGTTGCCCGAACTGGTGTCTTTCTAGAGAAAGAGTTTCTCTCCAAAGAAATCAGTGGGAGTAAAATAAATCTTGAAGAAATTCGAGACCCAGAAAATAACATTGAACCAATAGTGGAACAAAAACAAGAACCACAAGGAGTTGTGGAACCTGTTCAAAATACACAAGCATCTCGCAGATCTAGTAGGTCACGATCCGAGCCCGAGAGATATGGATTTCTCGTAACGGATAGTAATGAGGTAGAAATCATTGAGAATGATGAACCGTCAACCTACCAAGAGGCGATGTCTTCTCCTGATTCAGACAAGTGGCTTGGAGCCATGGAATCTGAATTGCAATCCATGCAAGACAATCAAGTTTGAAATTTGATTGATGCACCCGAAGGTGTAAAAACCATAGGATGCAAATGGGTCTTCAAGAAGAAGACTGACATGGATGGGAAGGTGCATACTTACAAAGCTAGGCTTGTAGCGAAGGGTTATAGGCAAGTTCATGGTATTGACTATGATGAGACCTTTTCACCCGTAGCAATGATCAAGTCTATAAGAATTTTGCTTGCCATTGCCGCATATCATGACTATGAAATATGGCAGATGGACGTCAAAACCGCTTTCCTGAATGGAAAACTCCATGAGGATGTGTATATGACACAACCAGAAGGTTTTGAACAAGATTCTAAGGTATGCAAATTGCAAAGATCCATCTATGGATTGAAGCAAGCTTCTAGGAGTTGGAATCTCCGTTTTGATGAATCGGTCAAAGAGTTTGGTTTCATCAAGAACGAAGATGAGCCTTGTGTATACAAGAAGATTAGTGGGAGCATAGTGCTATTCCTTATTTTATACGTGGATGACATATTGCTCATTGGAAACGACATTCCTACACTTTAGTCTGTGAAGACTTGGTTAGGAAAGTGCTTCGCAATGAAATATATGGGTGAAGCCGCATATATTCTTGGCATTAAGTGTCGCGCCCCCGGACCCCGCGGGCCCCGGGACCGCGATCTGGACGTCGACTCTAAAACCAAAACTATGAAATACCAAGGTTAAAAATTCCATTTGACACCAAAAGGTGATGAACCAAAGTTTCACAAAATCAAGTTTGATAAAAACCAAATACAACTATCATAAACTTCCACAAGTTTATGCCCAACAAAACATAAATATACAATTCTTAACGACGTCATTGTTTGGTAAAACTACCCCAAAAAGGTTACACATTTACATAATGTAAACCAACCTATAACAACATTCCCCAAAAGAACGGATCCACTCTCGACGTCCTCTTTCTCGTGATCAGCGAGACTAATCCTTAGCACCTGGGGGGGGGGGGGTTAAGGAAAAACAAAGATAAAAGAAAAGGGGGTGAGATAAATCTCAATAAGTTACTAATGCAACTACATGACATGCTATGATGCAATATACAATAATAAATCAGAGATAGCACATAGCAGTTATCACATAACAGATAGCAGCGGAAATAAACACATAACAAAGGATATAGCCAAGGTTTTCCAAACCGGAACATCCAAATAAAGGATCGCTGCGCAGCTTCAATAATCAACCAATCATCATCTTCATAATAGCATGAAAGCCGAAGAGAAAACCCCGGTACCGGAACCAATAACATAAAAGTGTCACAAGGGACAAGGACCATGACACAAAGTCATGCCCGCTAGCCAGATACATTCACAAAGGAACGCTGACTTATCCTTTCCAAGGCCAATCTGGAGAAGGGGTAAAGAAGGGGGCAAAACAATGGTCAACATTATAATGGACTTGGCTTTGCCATTATAATCTTTCCCATCGCCCAAACACACACAAAATACCAGCTGGACTTTCAAATAAATGCTAAGTAATAATAATTTAGCATGAATGAACAACTTAAGGTTCCAAAGTAGGGAACCAATCCAAGTAAATTACCACAAGGGTAAACCATACCAAGAAGTCACCAAGAAAGTGAAATAAACCAACAATACACAATAAAGGTGCTCCAAAATCCCAATTAACAATTTATGAATCTCAAACACAAACTTGATCACAAAGGACCCAATTCTATCACTAGAGTGTGCTATAATATTCACTAAGGTCAACTAGAAGGACACCCAAGACTTGGACCAAAACGCGTTCCTTAATCACACAAACTAACAAAGTGTAAAGTTTCAGGGGTTCTGTGCGGCCGCCCAAAGTGGGTTGTGCGGCCGCCCAAAAAGCCTCAAAACAAGAACAAAAGCTTTCAGAAAGATGCGCGGTCGCCCAGGAAGTTTTGTGCGGCCGCCCAATCTTCCGGATTGCCAGAAATCGGGAAGAACAACATGGGTTCTTCCATTTTTATACCCAAAACACATTTCCACCCAAAATCCAACATTCCAACTAGCATACTAATGTACTAAAACGACTTATAAGTCTAAAAAGACTCCTAAAACAACATTTAACAACCAAAAATCAAGAATCAAACCAACATTCAAGATTTCACCATTTTTGATCAAAACTCCAAATAAATTCCCAATAAATTCAAAACCCAACCAAACTTCACATACAACACATCAAACATTATCTAAGCATGATATGAACATTTTAGCATTAAAATGGGGGAAAAGCAACTTACTTGCAATTTCTCAAAGATGACGGAATTTGAATATTTTTGATTCTACGCGATCCTATCGACGATCTAAACAATGTTCAAGTTTTAAGAAATGAGAGAAGATGAGAGGAAGAAGGAGAAAATGAAGAGAGAAGGGAGAGAAAGAAAAACTTACCAATGGCTAGAGAGAGAGAGATGAGTGCTGGGAGGGAGAAGAGAGTGAGGGAGAAGGTGAGGGAGGTGAGGGGAATAGGGAGGGAGTAGGGAAATAATTTCAAACATTTACACTTAGGCCCCCTCTCTCACACTACACACAAATACTACACTCCCAACTATCAATTAAGACTCAACATTTCCACACTAGCTCAAATAACTCGAATAAAATGCTAGGCATAATTATTATGGCACATAAAATGCACTCATCATATTTAAATAAATAATAATTTAAATAAATAAATAAACAAATAATTAAATAAAAATCATTTAATTACTAATAAAATAGAGCCTATATTTCGGGTCGTGACATTCACTCCCCCTTAAAGAAAATTCGACCCGAATTTTAACGAGACTCACCTTAAGCAAAAAGCCACGGAAATTTCCTCTCGATCTCGTCTCGGAGCTCCCACGTCGACTCCTCGATGTTATGATTCCTCCAAAGAACTCGAACTAACGCGATGCTTTTGCTCCTCAACTCTTGGACTTTGGAATCTAAGATTCGAACCGGTCGTTCCTCATAAGACTGTTAGTACCCGACCTGAAAATGAGTTTATTAGGACTTTCCCAAATATACAAGGACTTTATAGGAATTAGAAACCTTACAAAGACTTGTCCCGGATTCCCAAAAATATCTCATTTATGGCAAAATCTATCAAATTAGGTAATAAATGGTTTCCTTAAAACCATGCAGAAACCCTAGCTTAAGAATCAAGTCAGCCGGCAGCCTTGGCCACGCGGCCAACATTGCTCCGCGTTGATCTTGGCCACGCGGCCACTCTTGTAACCGGCTTCAACAATGGCCAGGCGGCCAACCTTGCGCTGGATGATCTGGACCATCAGATCTTCCCCTCAGTTTACTATATAAACCAATCCATGCTATTGGTTTAGAGATCCGAATTTGAGAGCTTTCAAGTGACGATTTTGCTCCCAAATCAAGTCATTCAAGCCTCCAAAAACACTCTCAAGAATCCCAAGAAGATCCAAGGTTATTTCTTGCCAACAAAGGTAAGTTTTCTAACTTTTCTTCATGTTCTTGCATTATTTCTAATGTAGATCTTTAATATTCGTATTCTTAATATGTTCATTCATGTGTTCTTCATAATATTCATATTCTTAATATGTTTATTCATGTGTTCTTCATAATATTCATGTTCCTAACATCTTTATTCATATTTTCTTCATGACATTCATATGTTCATAATATGTTCTTCGCATATTCATCATATTCTAGATTAAAACCTTATTTATGCCATATTTAGGGTGGCGATCTTCATAATTACATGTTATTTCATAGCCGATGATGATCTAGGGTTCATCAACCCGGGGATGATCTAGGAACTATTTCTAAACCCTAAACTTTAGGTAATTCCCCCCTCGTTATGCATGATCCCGATTCTTCTGCCTATTCTAATTCTCTGCGAACTACGCTGACCTGAGCTTCTCATATTGAGAGGAACGTAGGCAATCTTCGGATCCGGTCTAAATCACTAACACACTACATACACCGCATCATGATAGAAAGACCGATCAATTCGGGCAATAGGAGTGATAACGTTCAATATTCTTCTCTTATTGTAATTTGACCCCCGAACCCACTAAAGATGCTTTTTTCAATGTTTTGGCTTTAATTAAAACGGCGTGGCGACTCTCATAATTTTAATGTTACTATGAATATCCCAAATTCAAACACACGTATTCACAGTGGCGACTCTGCTGGGGACTGCTTTGAAACTTTTTCAAACTTAGTGGGTCTAACTTTCGTCACATCATGATGCTTGCCATGTTTACACATGCACACACTTGCCATGTTTACACATGCACACACTTGCCATGTTTAGACATGCACACACCTGTCATGTTTACACATGCACACACCTGCCATGTTAAACATGCACACACTTGCCATGTTTACACATGCACACACCTGCCATGTTTCTCCATGCACACACCTGCCATGTTTCTCCATGCACACACTTGCCATGTTTACACATGCACACACCTGCCATGTTTACACATGCACGCTTGCCATGTTTTCACGTGAACCTCACACACACTTGCTATGTTTACACATGCACCTCACACACTTGCCATGTTTACACAGGCACCCTACACACACTTGCCATGCTTACACATGCACACACTTGCCCTGTTTATACATGCACCTCACATACTTGCCATGTTTACACATGTACCCGTACACCCCGCAATGTTAATACTTGTACTTTGTTGATACTTGTACTTTGTATATACCTTGTATCCTTGTACCTTTGTTATTTTCCCCTTAGTATTAGGGTCAAACAAAACTCTGCTATGCTCCCTTGTACATTATTTTCCTTCTCCTGCATTGCATTGCATAGCATCATTCAAACATTCAAAACTTCTCTCTTTTCTCCTTAAAAAGAATTAGTTTCTTGCCACACACTACCACTAGTCCGTGTCAGCACTGCACAGGTCCCTACTACCCGGAGTATTCGATGTGCAGGAATTTGTGCGCTACTGCCTCACATTTTTCGAGTCACTCGTCTACTCCACTCACCGTGTACGTTCCGCGAGCGGTGGGAGCCTTTAACCTAACCCGTGTCAACCCACACATAGAGATTAGGACACTCCTCGGACCACCCATTTAGGATGTAAATAAATGCAAAACTTTTCGCAAAATAAAATGTGCATTGCATCTAGGCGACCTCTAAGGTCCATCGCTCATCCGTTGGGCCATCATTGTGATCCATTTGGGTCTACCCTTCACCTTCGACCGCCTAGGTCAACCTTCTCAACCTTTGACCGCCTAGGTCAACCTTCTCAACCTTTGACCCCCTAGGTCAACCCTTACCAACTTTTGACCTCCTAGGTCAACCTTATCCGCCTTTGACCCCTTAGGTCAACATTTGACCTCCTAGGTCAACCTTTGACCGCCTAAGTCAACCTTCTCAACCTTTGACCCCCTAGGTCAACCTTTGACCGCCTAGGTCAACCCTCTGAACCTTTGACCTCCTAGGTCAACCTTTGACCCCCTAGGTCAACCTTATCAACCTTTGACCGCCTAGGTCAACTTTATCTACCTTTGACCCCTTAGGTCAACCTTTGACCCCCTAGGTCAACCCTTACCAACTTTTGACCTCCTAGGTCAACCTTATCCGCCTTTGACCCCTTAGGTCAACCTTTGACCTCCTAGGTCAACCTTTGACCACCTAAGTCAACCTTCTCAACCTTTGGCCCCCTAGGTCAACCTTTGACCGCCTAGGTCAACCCTCTGAACCTTTGACCTCCTTAGGTCAACCTTTGACCCCCTTGGTCAATCTTATCCGTTCAAGTCAACCTTTGACCGCCTAGGTCAACCTTCTCAACCTTTGACCCCCTAGGTCAACCTTACCAACCTTTGACCTATTAGGTCTACCCTTGACCCCCTAGGTCAACTTTATCAACCTCCGACCTCTTAGGTCAACCCTTGACCTCCTAGGTCAACCCTATCACCTTCGACCTCTTAGGCCACCTCTCGACCTCTCAGGTCAACCTTTGACCCCTTAGGTCAACCTCATCCGCCTTTGACCTCTTAGGTCAACCTTTGACCCCATAGGTCATTCTCATCCTCCTTTGACCCCTTAGGTCAACCTCATCCGCCTTTGACCTCTTAGGTCAACCTTTGACCCCATAGGTCATTCTCATCCGCCTTTGACCTCTTAGGTCAACCTCATCCGCCTTTGACCTCGTAGGTCAACCTTTGACCCCATAGGTCATTCTCATCTGCCTTTGACCCCATAGGTCAAACCTTGGACCCCTTAGGTTAACCTTATCACCCCTCGATCTCTTAGGTCAACCTTTGACCACTTAGGTCAACCTTATCCACCTTTGACCTCTGAGGTCAACCTTTGACTCCCTAAGTCAACCCAATCACATTTCGACTTCTTAAGTCAACCTTTGACCCTTACGTCAACCTTATCCGCTATTGACCTCTTAGGTCAATCTTTGGTCCCATAGGTGAACCCAATTACCGTTGTCCATACCAACCTAGGTCAACCAACTCACATTCGACCCGCTTAGGTCAAACCATGTCTATCCCGCTTAGATCATCCCATAGGCAACCCGCTACAACCCGCTATATTGATTCATTCACCATATAGGTCAATCCAACCCTTCTCATTTAGGTCGACCTATCCATTACCCATCTAGGTCAACCCACCATTATCATCGCATTCTAGCTTGAACCACTTCTTGTCTGAAACCTTAGGTCAAACCTTAGGTCAAATTTAGGTTAAACCATAAGTCAAACCATACCCGACTCAATCAAAACCAACTCCTATAGGTCTTCCTCACCCATGCTTGACCAAGGACCGAGTCATCTCCTACCTTTGACCTCAAGATCGCTCTTTATCTTAAAAAGACTCTATCAAATTGACCCCTATGGTCACCTCTCACCTCTTTTTAAAAAAAGGGTCTAACTTGATTCGAACTACGGCGACCTAAGCCTCTTATTGTGTGGGACCTCTCCCTCATGATAAGGGGAACGTAGGCAACTTCGGCCCGGTCAAACTTTCAATTTTTTACCAAAATGCATTTCAAAAATGTGGAGACCGACTCTTTTCCAAAAAATGATTTTTATAACGATGCCTTATCATTAAATACGAATCTAATTTAATTCAACTAAGAGGCTTAACTCTTTCATGACTAGAGTTCTGCATCATGTCGGCTGCAAGGAACATCGAAGTTACAACTAAAGCTGCTACCCAAGATCCCGAGACAATCCTCTACACCGGTACTGCTCTCAGTAAGCAAGCATCCCACTTCGAAGCCATCCTCGATGAACAAGCAATCCACTTTAAGGCCATTCTCAACGAGCAAGCAACACACTTTCAGAAGGAGATGCATAAGACCCTAAGAGATATCGAGAGGCGCCATTTGTCTGACATTCGTGGCGTTTATGATTACCTCAGTCGAATTCTCCCTCTTGCTCAATGTCAACACCCGTACGCTCCTCAAATGTACGGGCCGCCACAGACTGTCCCCGTCGGGATGCCCCCTATGACTACTCATCAACAAGGGGTGCCGGTACCTAAATTACCCTCAAAGACAGTTCGTGAAAGGAAGGACGAGCGCGAATTCGACGACTTGGGCAAACTCTTCAAAAGTCTAGTTCAAGCCGGCAAGTTGTCTCCTTTGTTCAATTATGAACCAAGTAGGGTGAAGCAAGGCTTGGATCCCTCCAAACACTGCCAATACCACCAGTACATTGGACATGACACCGAAGATTGCCTCCAATTGAGGAGAAAGATTCAAAGCCTCATTAACAGCGGAGTCATCACCCGCCAACGGAATACATGGGCATGGGCAAAAGAGGAAATTGGGGCTACCTCCTTTAAATAAAAGAAAAGAAAAGGGTCATTCAGTCTTCGTAGGTTCTAGAGTGTCCTTAGTCAAAAGTCCACCTTGGACGATTTTTGTTTCTTTAAGTAAAAGTCCACCCCGGATTAGTCGTTTTTCTTTCAAATAATAAAAGAGTCTTTATTTCTTTTCTCTCTAGACTTGAGACATAATCTTGCATAAATCAATTCCATGAAAATTGTCTTATTCACCATTTTCGCTTGATTGCTATATCTTTATATGATGAATTAATCTTAATCTTACTCATTAATGACGACTCATTAAAAGGTAAATGGACCCACAAACCATTCACATAATTAAGTAAACGATCGATCTTAAAATAACAAATGCTTCGATCAATTGGGATGAACGAATCACTTTCTCTTCTCTCTACATTCTACCCCCATACACTCTCTATATACACTTCCCCCTGTGTACACCCTCCATATACCTATCCATATAATACCCGCTATACACTCACCCCGTGTACATTCTTCACGAACACTCTCTCCATACATCTTCTCCCATACACCTCCCGTCTCACCATTAAACCCCTTTTCCACACGGTCATGCAAAGAAATAGACTGCGGTTGCTCATCATCAGGCACCCATGCTGCCACGATTCAAGAGGGATGTTTCTCCCATTCATGAGTATTACATGCCGATACACTGAGGTTGTCTGTATTCCATCGCAAATGCCAAGTGCACGAAGTTGTTTATACCATTCGTAGGTGCCACGTGACGATCCGATGGAGCTCCGTCGATGAAGGACAAGGGGCTACGATGCCCGCCGCCAGCAAAAAGCCGCTTAAACTATAAGGAAGCTACTTCGCAATCAACAAATGCGAAAACGAACCAGGGGCTCGTCTTGCCCAATGTTTCATGTACAAATATAAAATGAAAGCTCGCTAGGTCGAACCCAAAAAGGCGACCCATGCAAAAATTAGAGCATTGCACAAAAAGAAGCCCGCTAGGTTGAAAACCCGAAAGGGCGGCCTAGGCAAAAAAAAAGGGTGTGCACAAAAAAAAAAAAAAAATAGAAGGGGCTATCACCACAGAATATTTTCACTTCAAATGTTCTATTTTTCTTTCTTTCCCTACAAAGAAGATTAACACGGCAGCAGCAACCCATGACAACTACGATGGAGCAATCCACTGCAACAACTACAAAGGAGTAATCCACCGCAATGAGCTACAAAGAACAACTCACCTCAAACGAACCTCACACCCCTAAACTCAAAACCCAACTTCATCGTCAACCGGGCAACCACTCAAAGCCAAACATAACCTACCTTGGGCCAACTTTCTTTCTTTTCTTTCCTCCCATACATACCTACTGAAACCCGACACCATCGTCAAGCGGGTCATCCCCGAACTACGCGGACCTGAGCTCCTCACCTTGAGGAGAACGTAGGCAACCTCCCGGTTCGGTCCAAAATATACACAACCCACCTCGAGCCAATTTTCTTTCTCTTCTCTCTTCCCCCATATTTCTACTCCTGACTTCTTCACTCACAATTGATCAAAACATTTATTAATTTGAGGCTACTTGTTTACCAATTAACCATAACTCATTAACTAATCAACGAGGTCCATTCTCGAGCAATCAAATGAGAATCTTGAATAAAACAATTTTCAAATGTCTCGACAAGTCTTCCGTTCTACAATCTAGGAAAGAGCTAAACACTTACTTTCTGTCAAAGCAGGGGCTTCCTCCCTTTTGTACATATATACCCTCAGTTGCTCAAAGAGTCAAAATGTGAGTACTATCTCTCTCTCTCTCTCTTACTCTCCCCAAAATGCCCCCGCATGTTTTCAAACAATTCTTTTTCCTTTTTTGAGTCGACTGAATGATTTCAAAAAAAAAAAAAAAAAAAAAATGACGCAAAAGAGATGCCCGCTAGATTGAAAACCCGCAAGGGCGGTCTAGGCAGAAAAAAGGGTGCGTCTTAAAAGAGGTAGGATACCCCGCTCTACGCAACTGGGGCTTCCCTAACAATAAAGGACCGACCATAAGGTTTCTCAAAGAATGCCGGGGCTTCATCAAGCACATACTTAGAAGAAGAGGACTCCTCATCATCAAGCTCGACGTAGGATTTCTCAAAGGAGGGAGGATACCCCGATCTACGCAACTGGGGCTTCCCTAACAATAAAGGACCGACCATAAGGTTTCTCAAAGAATGCCGGGGCTTCATCAAGCACATACTTAGAAGAAGGGCATCCCTCATCATCAAGCTTGACGTAGAGTTTCTCAAAGGAGGGAGGGTACCCGCTCACCAAATTAGATAATCCCCAACGGAATGGGTCGACTATGTGGTTTCCCAGAGAATACCGAGGCGTCAACAAGGATACACTTAGAAGAAGGGCACCCCTCATCGTCAAACTCGGCACGCGACGACCTATTTGGATTGATTAGAATCATAATTAATTATAAGGCATCTGTATAAGATCATAACACTTTCATAAAGTTTTCTCCTCCCCGACACTTTGTTTATAAACCCGCACGCTCGGTCTCCACAAAATTGTAAAAACATCCTCGATCCATCTGAGACACATCTCCGTGATTCTTGAGTTGACTCGGTCCTTCACCCTATTTCCTACACAATAGGATACCCTTAGGTCTCAACCTACCTGGTTCAAAACCTTAGGTCCCAAGCCTACCCGGTCAGTCTTACCTAGGTTACACCATAACTCCTTAGGTCCCGAACCTACCCGGTGAGTCTTACCTAGATTACATCATAACCCCTTAGTTCGACCTTCTGCAAGTTTGTAGCATGACCCCTTAGGCCTTAAACCGGTTCTACCCAGACCTTTAAACCTTAAACCGGTTGGCCAAAGCCAAGTCCTTAGGATGAACCATTAGGTCCCGAACCTACCGGTCCCAAGCCTACCCGATCTCCTAGATCTCAAACCTACCAACACATACTCATCCTTACCCTATCTAGGCCATAGCTCTCTTATCCTCCTAGGTCCAGCCTCTTAGATCTACCCAGTCTAACCTGTTGAACGATCCCTTAGATCCCAAGTCCATGCAAGGCCGCCAAACACCTACCTTATAGGTCTCTAGCATATCCGATTCACACCTTACGTCTCAACTCCTAAACCCTTTAGATCACAAAACTGTCTACCCTCTAAGTCTATAACCTTAGAGCTCGTCCCTTAGAACTCTTTAGTTCCCAAGCCTTCTTGGTCTGACCAACTAAATCTATGTTATCCATACTTTTTGGGTCTAAACCCCTCTACAAACCTAGTGTCACCCATTAGCCGCGAGAGACCACCTAGCCTGACCTTCACCCCTTAGGTCTCCAACCTACTTAATCTAAGTCGAGTCCAAACGCGATCCTCTCCTCAAACTCCATGGATCTCAAACATCGCTCCCCCAACGAGCCTAAACCTCAAACCTGCTCAAGCACATAGGATCTCCTGCGTACCGCGCCATGCCATAGACCCGTCCGGCCAAAACTCGTGCGCTTAACACCTTTGGGGTCCCATCCCTAGCCTACCTTCACAATCGCCGAACGAGCTTGGTCACGCGCAATGACCTCTAAGACAAACTTAGGTCCTAAGCATACCCAATCCAACTTAGGCTCCTATTGTACTCGAGCAAAGTCTTGGACACTCAATCCCTTTACCTAAAGTGCCAACATGGTCACATGTCCAGACCCATTTCTCGCACATGGCTCACACCTAGCACACCTTAGAGCCCAAACCCGACATGCGTATTAGGTACTAGGATCATCCAATCCCAATCCATTGCTCATTGGCCGACCTCAAGCCTGCTTGGTCCTAATCCATAACGCGGTTTCTCTAGGACAAAAGACTTACTCGCTTGAAAGCCTTATGTCCCAACGCTACCCTGCCTAGCCTTCGATCTCCTAGATCTCACGCCTACCATTCCATTAGGCCCCGGTCTCCTTAACACATGTCTGAGTCTTACCCTAGCTAAACCCTAGAACTTTAGCCTAGGTCTAATATATCGAGCCTATCCAGCCACGAGGTATCAAGCTCATTTGCCCCAAACCGCAACAATCTTAGACCTCAAACTTGCTCGGTCTAAACCAAGACAAACCTTCAAATGCTTTCGGTCTCCAAACCCTAGCCTTAAACCTAGGTAAACACATTCTCTAAACCCTAGCCTCAAGCCTAGGTAGTCATATCATTCTCTCTGAACCCTAGCCTCAAGCCTAGGTAATTACATCCTTCCTAAACCCTAGCCCCGAGCCTAGGTAGTTACATCCCTTCCAAACCCTAGCTTAGAGCCTAGGTATTTACACCCTTCCTAAACCCTATCCTTGATCCTAGGTAGTCACGTATCCTCTCTAAACCATAGCCTCAAGCCTAGGTAGTCATATCATTCTCTCTGAACCCTAGCCTCAAGCCTAGGTAATTATATCCTTTCAAACCCTAGCTTCCTAAACCCTAGCCCCGAGCCTAGGTAGTTACATCCCTTCCAAACCCTAGCTTAGAGCCTAGGTATTTACACCCTTCCTAAACCCTAGCCTTGATCCTAGGTAGTCACGTATCCTCTCTAAACCCTAGCCTCAAGCCTAGGTAGTCATATCATTCTCTCTGAACCCTAGCCTCAAGCCTAGGTAATTACATCCTTTCAAACCCTAGCCTAAAGCCTAGGAAGTTACATCCTTCTTAAACCCTAGCCTTGATCCTAGGTAGCTACACCCTTCCTAAACCCTAGCCTTGATCCTAGGTAGTCACATATCCTATCTAAACCCTAGCCTTAAGCCTAGGAAACCACAACATCCCCTTTAACCCTAGCCCAAATTCTAGGGAATTTCCAAAGCCCCGTATGCAACATCATTTCCAAATTCCTGAAACCCTAGTCTCGAAACCTAGGAAATTTACAATCTCAAATCTCCGTTTTATTGAACCCTAGTCCAAAACCTAGGATATAATGCCCTGTCCGAAACTCAATCAACCCTAGCCTCAAGCCTAAGAAGCCGCATTCGCTCTAAACCCTAACCTCGAGCCTAGGTAGTCGCATTCGCTCTAAACCCTAGCCTCGAACCTAGGTAGTCGCATTCGCTCCAAACCCTAACCTCAAGCTTAGGTAGTCGCACTCTTTCTAAACCCTAGCCTCAAGCTTAGGTAGTCACACTCTTTCTAAACCCTAGCCTCGAGCCTAGGTAGTCGCATTCTCTCTAAACCCTAGCCTCGAGCCTAGGTAGTCGCATTCGCTCTAAACCCTAGCCTCAAGCCTAGGTAGTCGCACTCTTTCTAAAGCCCTAGCCTTAAGCGTAGGTAGAAATTATCCTCTTTAAACTCTATCATCGAGCTTAGGATCCAGGATTCCCTTCAAACCCTAGTCCTAGACCTAGGAAATTCCTTCACCTTAGTCAAAAAGTATAGAGAGCTTACAATCCTTAACCTTAAAACCTAGCCTAAAGCCTAGGTTACCACGAACATTTCCAAGCCATAGTCACCAATCCCAGAAAATGGTGAACCCTAACATCAAGCTTAGTAAACCCTCCACAAAATCAATCCCTCTTTCCAGTGGTCTCTGGTCTCAAGCCTAGGAAGTCACAACCCTTTCAACTCCCAGCCTTAGGTCTAAAGCCAACGCCTTTGCAACCTCTGAGCCTACCACAACTCCAAGCCCTAGCCTCGAAGCCTAGGATATTTCTAAACCCTAGTCCCAAACCTAGGAGAGTCATGGTCCTTAAACACCAGTTTCCAAACCCTTGTTCGAAAACCTAACATCTAGGAAGTTCCCAAACCTCAACCTCTCCAAACCCTAGCCCCAAACCTAGGAATCTGCGTTCTCTCCAAACCTTAGTCTCAAGCCTAGGAAGCACCATCCTCTTTAACCCTATCCTAAGTTCTAGGGAATTTCCAAAGCCCTGTGTGCAACATCCTTTCCAAATTCCCGAAACACTAGTCTCGAAACCTAGGAAATTTATAATCTCAATCCCCCGCTAGTCTTATGCCTAGGATACAATAGCCTTTCCATATTCTCTCTGAACCCTAGCCTCGAGCCTAGGTAGTCGCATTCTCTCCAAACCCTAGCTCGTAAGCCTAGGAAACCCACATTGTATCCAAGACACAATCTCAAGTCTAAACAACCATAACATCTTTTGCATCCTTATCTCAAGGCTAAGAGGCTACCCATCCCCTTTCCTTAGAAGCCTTAGGTCCTACCCTAAGCAACCAAGCAAAATGTCCCTTACCTAATACCTTCATCTTAATGGTTCGTAGCCTCATATTATGTATTCCTCCTAATTTAGGGTAAGCGGATCCCAAAAATTACGCTTTCCGTGGTCGTCCTTTGCTCACCAAAGAGTCCTTTACCTTGGCGACTCCCCGAGAGTCCATCACCTTTGCGACTCCCCAAGAGTCCATCACTTCTGCGATTCCCTGAGAGTCTATCACCTTCATGACTCCTTGAGAGTTCATCCCGTTTGCGACTTAATAACGAAACATCATCCTTGCCTCCGTATGTAAAATCCTATTTTTACCCCTAACCTGTTTCATCCATTGTAGGTGCCCTTAAACGCTATTTTGACTGATATTCGTTACCTTTGGGTACGGAAAGCCCCTTAAAATTTCCATTTTTTACCAAATATTTGCTTAGGATTCGTATGATTGTAGAGACTTCGGCGCCTCTATGACATGCGTATCCTAGATCAATCGTAATTGGCAGAAGCCTCGGCGTTTCTATTTGCGAAAGATCCAGCATCTATTATCAGGATTCGTATGATTGTAGGGACTTCGGCGCCTCTATGACATACCATCCTTTATCAATCGTAATTGGCAGAAGCCTCGGCGTTTCTATTTGCGAAAGATCCAGCATCTATTATCAGGATTCGTATGATTGTAGGGACTTCGGCGCCTCTATGACATACCATCCTTTATCAATCGTAATTGCAGAGGCCTCGGCGTTTCTATTTGCGAAAGATTCAGCATCTATTATTAGATTCGTATGGTTGTAGAGACTTCGGCGCCTCTATGACATATGCATCCTAGATCGATCGTGGTTGGCAGAAGCTTCGGCGTTTTCTGTTCACGAGAGACCCGACACCTATTACTTTGGCGCGATCGGCAGGAACCCTGGCGATCCTGATTGCGTTTACCATTCCATCTTGGGATTATTTAGACGACGTAGTCTTCATTTTTCCCAAATAACTTCATTGCTTACGAATGATTCGTTCTTCGTACAGGATAGTGCCCGTAGGTTTATTATCCCTAGCAGGAGTCCGATATCTCGTTTTATCCCCAGTAGATCCGAACTACGACCGGCTTGATTCCTCAGAGGATACGTAGGAAACCTGAAAAGGTCCAGCCACCCGACCGACGCGGTTATCTCTCATCCCCAGCAAGTGCATTTTCCCCAGCAGAAGATGTTGCTCCCCACAAGTGGACAGTTATTCCCAATTTCCCATCAGATTTGAACTACGTTTGGCTTGATTCCCCCGCGGATACGTAGGTCGCCTGCCAAGGTTCAGCCGTTCCCTTACCTTTCATCTGTTTTGAAACTCATGTTTCAGACGGATCCTTCTTTTTATCGTCGACCCCACATTGCCTTGCAAGAAGCGTCGCCGAGGGGCTACTGTTAGTACCCGACCTGAAAATGAGTTTATTAGGACTTTCCCAAATATACAAGGACTTTATAGGAATTAGAAACCTTACAAAGACTTGTCCCGGATTCCCAAAAATATCTCATTTATGGCAAAATCTATCAAATTAGGTAATAAATGGTTTCCTTAAAACCATGCAGAAACCCTAGCTTAAGAATCAAGTCAGCCGGCAGCCTTGGCCACGCGGCCAACATTGCTCCGCGTTGATCTTGGCCACGCGGCCACTCTTGTAACCGGCTTCAACAATGGCCAGGCGGCCAACCTTGCGCTGGATGATCTGGACCATCAGATCTTCCCCTCAGTTTACTATATAAACCAATCCATGCTATGGTTTAGAGATCCGAATTTGAGAGCTTTCAAGTGACGATTTTGCTCCCAAATCAAGTCATTCAAGCCTCCAAAAACACTCTCAAGAATCCCAAGAAGATCCAAGGTTATTTCTTGCCAACAAAGGTAAGTTTTCTAACTTTTCTTCATGTTCTTGCATTATTTCTAATGTAGATCTTTAATATTCGTATTCTTAATATGTTCTTCATGTGTTCTTCATAATATTCATATTCTTAATATGTTTATTCATGTGTTCTTCATAATATTCATGTTCCTAACATCTTTATTATATTTTCTTCATGACATTCATATGTTCATAATATGTTCTTCGCATATTCATCATATTCTAGATTAAAACCTTATTTATGCCATATTTAGGGTGGCGATCTTCATAATTACATGTTATTTCATAGCCGATGATGATCTAGGGTTCATCAACCCGAGGATGATCTAGGAACTATTTCTAAACCCTAAACTTTAGGTAATTCCCCCCTCGTTATGCATGATCCCGATTCTTCTGCCTATTCTAATTCTCGCGAACTACGCTGACCTGAGCTTCTCACATTGAGAGGAACGTAGGCAATCTTCGGATCCGGTCTAAATCACTAGCACACTACATACACCGCATCATGATAGAAAGACCGATCAATTCGGGCAATAGGAGTGATAACGTTCAATATTCTTCTCTTATTGTAATTTGACCCCCGAACCTACTAAAGATGCTTTTTTCAATGTTTTGGCTTTAATTAAAACGGCGTGGCGACTCTCATAATTTTAATGTTACTATGAATATCCCAAATTCAAACACACGTATTCACAAAGACATATCGGGCTCAATATCCTCCGGTATCCTCGGTAACACGTGAGACGGATCATGAACATACTTCCGAAGCATAGAAACGTGAAAGACGTTATGCAACCGGTCTAAGGATGGCGGTAACGCAAGACGATATGGGAGAAGTCCAACCTTTCCCAAAATCTCAAACGGGCCAATAAACCTCGGAGCCAATTTGCCTTTCTTCCCAAACCTACGAATACCCACCTTCGGCGATACTTTCAAGAACACCAAATCACCAATCTGAAAACGAAGATCTCGCCTTCGGTGGTCTGCGTAGCTCTTATGTCGACTCTGGGCTGTCTTCAATCTATCCCGGATAACTTTAACTTTCTCAACCGAATCCCGAAGCAAATCAATACCCAAAACTATCGCTTCACCAACCTCATCCCAACAAATAGGCGATACACTTCCTTCCATACAAGGCCTCAAACGGTGCCATCTCGATACTAGCCTGATAACTGTTGTTGTAAGAGAATTCCACTAACGGTAGGTGCGAATCCCAAGAATCGGAAAAGTCTATCGAACAAGCTCGCAACATATCCTCAAGAATCTGAATAGTCCTCTCGGATTGACCATCGGTCTGAGGATGAAAAGCTGTACTGAATCGCAAATCTGTACCCAAAGCTTCCTGAACGCCTTCCAGAATCTAGAAGTAAACCTCGGGTCTCGATCTGACACAATGCTAACCGGAACCCCATGCAATCTCACAATCTCGTCGATATAAAGGGTCGCAAGCTTCTCCATCGAATATCTGATATCAATAGGCAAGAAATGAGCACTCTTGTCAATCTATCCACGATTACCCAAACACTGTCATACTTCCTACGAGTACGAGGCAGTCCCGTAACGAAATCCATAGTCACATGCTCCCATTTCCACTCGGGAATCTCTAACAGCTGAAGCAATCCCGCGGGTCTCTGATGCTCGGCTTTGACCTGCTGACACGTTAAACACTTCGAAACGTACTCCGCTATCTCCCTTTTCATATTAATCCACCAAAATTTTGCTTCAAGTCTTGATACATCTTCGTACTACCGGATGAATAGTATACCTCGATTTGTGGCCCTCATCAAGAACTCTCTGTTTAATTCCATCAACATTCGGAACACACACTCTTCCACGAAAAGTCAACACTCCACTCGAGCTCAATGAAAAATCCTCGAAATTCTTTTCCTTCAATTTACCCATTATCTTCACCAACTCGGGATCCTCTTTCTGAGCTTCCTTTATCCTCTGAATTAGGGTCGGAGACACCCTAATATTCGCAAAAATAGCTCCATGTCTCGATTCACGAGGAGACCAATCTCGAACATCCTCAAGCATTTTCCATTCTCGAACCATCATCGAAGCCATATAAGATTTTCTACTAATCGCATCGGCTACCACATTCGCCTTCCCCGGATGATAAGAAATCGTACAATCATAATCCTTCAACAATTCCATCCATCGGCGCTGTCTATTATTCAACTCTTTCTGGGAGAATAGGTACTTCAAACTCTTGTGATCCGTAAAAATCTCAAACTTCGCCCCATAAAGATAGTGCTTCCATTTGTGCAACGCAAATACAATAGCCGCTAACTCCATATTATGAGTCGGGTAATTCTGTTCACTAAGGGTCAACTTCCTTGAAGCATAAGCAATTACTTTCCTGTTCTGCATCAACACACAACCCAAACCCTCTTTCGAAGCATCACTGTAAATCACTAGACCATCGCTCCCATTAGGCAAAGTCAAGATCGGTGCGGTAGTCAACCTCTTCTTCAATTCCTCGAAACTCTTGTCACATTTCTCGGTCCACACAAACGGAACATTCTTCCTGGTCAACTGAGTCATCGGAGTAGCAATCCTCGAAAACCCTTCAATAAATCTTCGGTAATACCCGGCTACTAAACCAAGAAAGCTACGAATCTCGGTCACTGACTCGGGTCTCTTCCAATCCACTATAGCTTCAATCTTTGAAGGATCCACCGAAATACCGTCTTTCGAAATAACATGACCCAGAAATGACACCTTCTCGAGCCAAAATTCGCATTTACTAAACTTCGCAAATAATTTCTCCCTCGCAAGAACGGATAAAACTGTCCTCAAGTGCTGCTCGTGCTCATCTCGAGATTTCGAATAAACAAGAATGTCGTCGATGAAAACCACCACGAACGAATCAAGATGGGGATGTAAAATCCGGTTCATCAAATCCATAAACACGGCCGGCGCGTTAGTCAACCCAAACGGCATAACCAAGAACTCATAATGACCATAACGAGTGCGAAAAGCAGTCTTCGGAATATCTTCCGATCGAACCTTCAACTGATGGTATCCACTCCTCAAATCAAGCTTAGAGAAAACCACGGACCCTTGAAGCTGATCAAACAAATCATCGATATGGGGTAGAGGATACTTATTCTTCACCGTAACCTGATTCAACTTCCGGTAATCGATGCACAACCTCAACGAACCATCTTTCTTCCGCACGAACAAAACCGGTGCTCCCCACGGGGAAACACTAGGGCGGATAAACCCTCGATCAAGCAACTCTTGCAACTGAACCTTTAACTCCTTCAACTCAGCGGGAGCTAACCTATAAGGTGCTTTCGAAATTGGAGCAGTACCCGGCAAAAGGTCTATACAAAACTCAATCTCACGATCGGGAAGCATATCATACTCCATAGAGAAAACATCGGGAAATTCCCGAACTACCCGAACACTATCAAAACTAGGGGATTCTTTCCTAGTATCAAGAACACTAGCCAAATACCCTTCACAACCACTATGCAATAATTTCCTCGCTTTCATAAAAGAAATTAAGCGAACCTTTCTACTCAGAGGACTAGCCTCAAACACAAATTTAGGCACATCAGGAATAGAAAAAGTAACAGTTTTCTTACGGCAATCAACTGACGCATGAAACTTGCTCAACCAATCCATACCCAAAATGACATCAAAGTCTTGGATAGGAAGAACCACCAAATCCGCACAAAGGACTCGACCACAAATAACCACATCACAAGCACGAAAGACTCGATCAGAAATCAAGCAATCTCCTATAGGGGTCGACACCTCTAGCACGTACGGTAAAGACTCGAATGCAGCATTTAACATGGAAGCAAATTTCACAGAAATGTATGAATGAGATGATCCTGGATCTACTAACGCTCGTGCGCTCACATTAGACACAGAAACAATACCTCCAATAACGGATGGATCATCGGTAGCTTGTTGTTGATTCATGGCATAAACCTTCCCTTGAACTTTGGGCTTCCCTGCGGCATCCCTTTTCTGACCCAGATTAGTACCAACTCCTGACCCGGATGCTTGACCTCGGTACCTCGTGCACTCTCTCGCAAAGTGCCCCAATTCACCACAATTGGTACACTTGCCTTGCTTTTTCCAACACCTATCCTCCGCATGGCCTACCTTTTGACAAAAGGTACAAGGCTTCCTAATTTGGCTCCCTTGGTTCCCGGAAGTAGTACCCGGGTTCCTTGGGTTTTGTTGCCCTCGGGACTGAGATTGTCCCCCAAAGTTACCTCGGTTATCGATCCTTGGTTGTGACTTGCTCTGCGCTCCTTGCTTACTCGGGTTGGCCACCTCGGTCTTCCGCTTATGTTCCCCAATATCTTGCTCTATAAGATAGGCTCGATCCACCGCATCTTGAAATGTCACAATCCGTTGAGCAATAAGTTGAGTACGGATGGAGGTCTTCAATCCCCGAATGAACCTCATAGCCTTTTGTTCCTCGGTCCTCACCAAATAGTCACAATACCGGGCTAATTCTATGAACTTAGCCGAGTATTGTGCTATAGACAACAATCCTTGCTCCAAGTTGAGTAGCTCGATCTCCTTTCGGTTTTGATCAACAACCGGAATGAAATGCTCCTTGAATTTGCGCACGAACAACTCCCACGCATACACCGTGTGAGTATCATCCCAAGTAACTTTAAAACCTTTCCACCAATGCTCGGCAGCTCCCACAAGCTTGTAAGCCGCGAACCGGACCTTATCCTCATCCGAACACCCAAATACCTCATAAATCTTTTCTATAGACTCAATCCATAACTCAGCTTTCCGAACATCGGGTTCCCCATTGAATTCAACCGGTTTAAGTTTGAGAAATTGCTCCAATCCATAACGAGGTGGTGCTTGCTCTACCCTCGGACCTTGATCATGTATGGCCTTCATGGCCGCCTCAAACATGCCTTGAAACATGGCACGGGCTTCTTCCCTCGTATCATTCTGATTCTGTGCCCCACTGGCACCTCCTCTGTTTCTTCTTCCAGACATTGCGAGTAATTACATGCATAAGACATCAACCGTTAATCACTCCGCACACTACTACCCACCTAGGTCATACTAATCCACCTAGACTTATACATAGAGCTAATGCCATAGCTCTGATACCAACTGTCGCGCCCCCGGACCCCGCGGGCCCCGGGACCGCGATCTAGACGTCGACTCTAAAACCAAAACTATGAAATACCAAGGTTAAAAATTCCATTTGACACCAAAAGGTGATGAACCAAAGTTTCACAAAATCAAGTTTGATAAAAACCAAATACAACTATCATAAACTTCCACAAGTTTATGCCCAACAAATATAAATATACAATTCTTAACGACGTCATTGTTTGGTACAACTACCCCAAAAAGGTTACACATTTACATAATGTAAACCAACCTATAACAACCTTCCCCAAAAGAACGGATCCACTCTCGACGTCCTCTTTCTCGTGATCAGCGAGACTAATCCTTAGCACCTGGGGGGGTTAAGGAAAAACAAAGATAAAAGAAAAGGGGGTGAGATAAATCTCAATAAGTTACTAATGCAACTACATGACATGCTATGATGCAATATACAATAATAAATCAGAGATAGCACATAGCAGTTATCACATAACAGATAGCAGCGGAAATAAACACATAACAAAGGATATAGCCAAGGTTTTCCAAACCGGAACATCCAAATAAAGGATCGCTGCGCAGCTTCAATAATCAACCAATCATCATCTTCATAATAGCATGAAAGCCGAAGAGAAAACCCGGTACCGGAACCAATAACATAAAAGTGTCACAAGGGACAAGGACCATGACACAAAGTCATGCCCGCTAGCCAGATACATTCACAAAGGAACGCTGACTTATCCTTTCCAAGGCCAATCTGGAGAAGGGGTAAAGAAGGGGGCAAAACAATGGTCAACATTATAATGGACTTGGCTTTGCCATTATAATCTTTCCCATCGCCCAAACACACACAAAATACCAGCTGGACTTTCAAATAAATGCTAAGTAATAATAATTTAGCATGAATGAACAACTTAAGGTTCCAAAGTAGGGAACCAATCCAAGTAAATTACCACAAGGGTAAACCATACCAAGAAGTCACCAAGAAAGTGAAATAAACCAACAATACACAATAAAGGTGCTCCAAAATCCCAATTAACAATTTATGAATCTCAAACACAAACTTGATCACAAAGGACCCAATTCTATCACTAGAGTGTGCTATAATATTCACTAAGGTCAACTAGAAGGACACCCAAGACTTGGACCAAAACGCGTTCCTTAATCACACAAACTAACAAAGTGTAAAGTTTCAGGGGTTCTGTGCGGCCGCCCAAAGTGGGTTGTGCGGCCGCCCAAAAAGCCTCAAAACAAGAACAAAAGCTTTCAGAAAGATGCGCGGTCGCCCAGGAAGTTTTGTGCGGCCGCCCAATCTTCCGGATTGCCAGAAATCGGGAAGAACAACATGGGTTCTTCCATTTTTATACCCAAAACACATTTCCACCCAAAATCCAACATTCCAACTAGCATACTAATGTACTAAAACGACTTATAAGTCTAAAAAGACTCCTAAAACAACATTTAACAACCAAAAATCAAGAATCAAACCAACATTCAAGATTTCACCATTTTTGATCAAAACTCCAAATAAATTCCCAATAATTCAAAACCCAACCAAACTTCACATACAACACATCAAACATTATCTAAGCATGATATGAACATTTTAGCATTAAAATGGGGGAAAAGTAACTTACTTGCAATTTCTCAAAGATGATGGAATTTGAATATTTTTGATTCTACGCGATCCTATCGACGATCTAAACAATGTTCAAGTTTTAAGAAATGAGAGAAGATGAGAGGAAGAAGGAGAAAATGAAGAGAGAAGGGAGAGAAAGAAAAACTTACCAATGGCTAGAGAGAGAGGGATGAGTGCTGGGAGGGAGAAGAGAGTGAGGGAGAAGGTGAGGGAGGTGAGGGGAATAGGGAGGGAGTAGGGAAATAATTTCAAACATTTACACTTAGGCCCCCTCTCTCACACTACACACAAATACTACACTCCCAACTATCAATTAAGACTCAACATTTCCACACTAGCTCAAATAACTCGAATAAAATGCTAGGCATAATTATTATGGCACATAAAATGCACTCATCATATTTAAATAAATAATAATTTAAATAAATAAATAAACAAATAATTAAATAAAAATCATTTAATTACTAATAAAATAGAGCCTATATTTCGGGTCGTGACATTAAGATCTATAGAGATAGATCAAGGAGGCTACTTGGTTTAAGCCAAAGTACATACATTGACAAGGTCATTAGAAGATTCCGTATGGAAAATTCTAAGAGAGGCACCTTGCCCGTGTTACATGGAGTTTCTCTAAGCAAGACTCAATGTCGTAAGACAAAAGATGAGCGTGAGAAAATGAATGATGTTCCATATGCTTCGGCAATTGGGTCCATCATGTATGCCATGATTTGTACTAGACCGGATGTGTCTTATGCTTTAAGCATGACAAGTAGATACCAATCCGACCCTGGCGAAAAACACTGGATAGCTGTAAAAGCGATTCTTAAGTACTTGAGAAGGACTAAAGACTCGTTTTTTGGTCTATGGAGGAATGGAAGATGATCTCGTTGTAAATGCTTACACGGATGCAAGCTTCCAAACTGACAAAGATGATAGCCGATCGCAATCGGGTTTTGTGTTTATGTTAAATGGTGGAGCTGTAAGCTGGAAGAGTTCCAAGCAAAGTACAACCGCTGATTCTACAACAGAAGCTGAGTATATTGCTGCATCGGATGCTGCAAAGGAAGCTGTTTGGATTAAGAAGTTCATAACTGAACTTGAAGTGGTTCCTAGTATTGCTAATCCAATAGACCTTTATTGTGATAATAATGGTGCTATTGCTCAAGCAAAGGAACCAAGAGCACATCAGAAATCCAAACACATACTTAGGCGTTTTCATATCATTCGAGAGATCGTTGATAGGGGAGACGTAAATATATGCAGAGTACCTACTGATGACAATGTTGCGGACCCGCTAACAAAGGGACTTCCACAAGCTAAACATGATGGTCATGTTAGATCCATGGGTATTAGATACATGGGAGATTGGGCTTAGGGCAAGTGGGAGATTGTTGGTATTGGTGCCCTAGGCACGTTTAATAAACGTTGTAATTGTTATCATTTATTTCATATCAATAAAGAGATGCTTTGATTATTATTGTTGTTCATGTTTACTTATAATAATCTCCGTCCCTAGTACTTGTTAAGCACTAGTATAAAGGCTAAATGATCATGGGATGATCATGTTAGATTTATGGGTACTTGTTTGGAACAAGGTACTGGACATGACCCGCTCTATGAGATTTATGTCATGGTCTATGTCGTACATATATCTCATATTAGTTATGTCATTTGAATCCTTAGACATGAAGTTATTATAGTCTTCCACTTGATGAACATTATGTTTGACATATTCAAACGCTACTTTTAACCGAGTAGTTATAAAGGGTATGATTGGCATAATCGGATTCACGTAGGGAAGAATAATAAGCTAAATGGATTTGTCCCTCTTCGGAGAGATATCAAGCTTGGGCCTCTCGTAGAAATGATGTTGATGAAATGTTCGGCCGGACTCAAATGAATTGATTGGATCAATGACATTTGGATTATCAACATATTCGGAATCGAGAAAGTATTAAACAAAACAAGTTGACTCTTTGACCATGACTTGTGTTCAATGATATCGTGGACAAAAGGATTATGACATATTCTAAGAGGAATGCGAACTTGTATCTAGTTATACTATTTGGGTAGGTATGACGGTTTGCTAGAACCTAATCATATCTTATGGTTTCATGTTTGAACCCATTGCCAACTTAGTATAATCCTAGAGGGTCACACACAATAGAACGAATCTTTAAAAGGACTATATTGGAATTTTGGAAATTCTGGACATTCTGGGGAAGTGGGCGACCGCACAGTATGGACTGGGCGGCCGCACACTTAGCCCATTTTTGTACCAGTTTTGTTTCAGATAGTTGTGCGACCGCACAGAGGTTTTTGGGCGGCCGCACAGTACTGTCGGGTGGCAGATTCCTAATTTGATTAGGAAACGAATTTTGGACGGATTTTGACACAAGTTTCCTATTTGGAATAGGTCATACTTGTGTATAAAAGATCAAATTCGGCCAGCACTCAATGCTAATGATTTTGTGAGTCTCAAAGAGTTTGAAAGAGGGTTTATTTTGTTCCAAGACATTCTTGGTTGAAGAACAAAATAATACACAAAATAAATTCCATATAGTTCTTTTGATTGTGAAAAAGTGTTTCACAATTTGGTCTAGCAACCAAGATCAAAGAAGCTCCTTTGATATTCGTTCGAAGTGTGGATACCGCTAGAGGGTGAAAATCATCATCTTCAAAGTTCGTGTTCAAGCTTTGTGATCGTGATCAAGTCTTCAAACCTCCACCAAAGACCTAGAGAATTTGATAACCATCAAGGGTTAGTTTATTCCTTTATTCTTATGTTGTATTTGATTTAATCATATGAACGGATCCATGGCTTTGGGTTTCTAAATTTTAAATGCTAAATTCCGCTGCGCATGTTTGATCGAAACCCAACAATGGCGTGGTGATGCAAGGATTATTTGAGGAAGGATTGGTTGTGCCAGATCTGATCGATCTAGGGAAAGAAATGGTTGCTGTAATAGAGGATGGATTCCCTGAGGTCGTCGACCCCCGCAACTTGGTTGAGCAAAGTGGTATGCCTCTGAAGAATTGGGCGACTTTCTCCGGACCTGTGGCCTGCAAGGAAGAAATGACCACAGAACTTGGATTGATTCCCCGCCCTCTAGAGTCACGTGTCGTAGGGTCTAGTGTAACTGAGTCCCCTCAGTCTCTTGTCTTTGAGTTTGAGTCTGTTTCCTCCGAGGGCCTCACGCCTGAGGATTATGATCTTGTAGCCAACATTGTATTCCCTTTTGCATTGAAAGAAATGATGGACCTTTCTAAGTATCCCCTCATTGCCAATTTATTAGATGATAAATTAACTAATAATCTGAAAACGGTTAATGATGAATCACCTAATAATGTAGACGCACTAAACGAACAATACATTAAAGAACTCTCAAAACAGGTTATTGACTGAGAGGAAAACCGTGCCCAAGCTGCCGAAGAGGTTTTGGCCAAGGTAAATTTGGGGACTGCGGATGAACAAAAGGAGACACAGATTGGTAGCTACTTCAAAGGAACCGAAAGGGAAGACTTGGTTAAGCTCCTCAAAGAGTATGTGGTTGTTTTTGCTTGGTCTTACAAGGACATGCCAGGGTTAGACGCCTCAATTGTGGAGCACAAAATCCCCGTGGATCCCAAAGTGAAACCGGTTAAGCAAAAGCTTCGACGAATCAAACCGGAATGGTCTCTGCAAGTCAAAGAAGAGATTGAGAAACTGCTCCGGGTCGGCTTCATAAGGGTGATAGAGTATCCCTCATGGATTTCCAACATAGTGACAGTGACAAAGGCTAATGGAAGGTCTAGTGTTGTGTTGACTTCAGGGACCTCAACAAAGTAAGCCCCAAGGATGATTTCCCTCTCCCGAACATCGACATGCTTGTAGACACGACCTCTAGTTTCGAAGTCAAGTCCTTCGTAGACGGTTTCGCCGGGTACAATCAGATCAAAATGGCTGAGGAGGACCAAGAAAAGACCGCCTTCACCACCCCATGGGGAACCTTCTGCTATACCGTAATGTCTTTTGGACTAAGGAACGCTGGGGCTACTTACCAAAGGGCCGCGACCGCAATCTTCCATGACATGATCCACAAGGAAAATAGAGGTGTATGTGGATGACATGATTATCCATTCCATAGGAACCTATGGGCAGCACGAAATCGACTTGAGGAAGTTCTTTGATAGGTTGAGAAAGCACTCCATGAGGCTCAACCCGGCTAAGTGCACTTTTGGGGTTTCTCATGGCAAAGTTTTGGGGTACATGGTCACCGAACGTGGCATTGAGATCGATCCTCAAAAGGTAAAGGTGATTGTGGAAATGAGACCACCCCGCACCCAAACAGAGGTGAAAGCCTTCATGGGACGATTACAGTACATTAGCTGTTTTATAAACCAACTCACACCCACATGTGAGCCCATCTTTAAACTGCTAAGAAAGAATGCAGAGGTCGAGTGGAACGAGGAATGTCAAAGGGCCTTTGAGAAAATCAAGGCCTACCTTACTCATACTCCGGTTCTTTGTCCTTCTCACAAAGAAAAACCACTCCTGCTCTATTTGACAGTAACAGATGCCTCGGTGGGAGCCATGTTGGCCCAAGAGAAAAGAGATTCGAAAGTAGAGAACGCCATCTATTTTGTGAGCTGAAAACTGTAAGGGAGTGAACTTAACTACTCCGCCATTGAAAAGACGTGTGCTGGACTGGTATGGGTAGTGAGGAAATTGAAGCACTACATGCATTCCCACTCGATACAACTCATCTCCAAAATAGATCCCATCAAATGTTTGTTGGAAAAGCCTTCTCTGTCCATGAGACTCGTCAAATGGTCTTTCTTCCTAGCAGAATATGATAGCAGTCATGTGACGCAAAAAGCAGTCAAAGGGAGAGTTATGGCAGAACACTTGGCAGATTTCCCTAGCAATGAAGAAAAGGAGACTGACCCCCAATTCCCCGATGAAGGGATATTTTCTCTTAAAGGTGAAAACAAATGGCAACTGTTCTTTGATGGTGCCGCGAACAAGAGGGGAAATGGAATTGGAATGCTCTTAGTGGATTCGAAGGACGAGCACACCCATATTGCCATTAAATTAAACTTTGAGGTGACCAACAATGCCGCTGAATATGAGGCATGCACAGCCGGCTTAGAGGCCACCCTTGAAAGGAATGTGAAAGAATTGGAGGTCTACGGGGATTCAGCCTTGATCATCAACCAAGTGTCTAACAAATGGAATACGTTGGACCCAGGGCTGCAAAAATACCATGCCCACATGGAGGAACTCATGGCCCAATTCAAAGAGGTCAGCTTTCATTACCTACCAAGGGATTGGAATCGCTTCGCGGATGCTTTGGCTACCCTGGCTTCTTTAGTGGAAATCCCCGAAGGAAAATCAATAAAACCCTTCAGAGTGGGTAGAAAAGAAAATCCGGCCTACTATTGTGAAATCGAAGGAGCCCCGGAGAAAGTAGAGGAGCCATGGTACAACCAAATTTATCAATTTCTCAAAGAAGGAGAAGTTTCCTTCACAAATAAGAAAGGAGAATACAAGGATGGGATCAAAACCAAAGGTGTGGCAGCCCTCAAACGGTTAGCATCTCACTACGTGATTTTGGGAGATATCATGTACAAGAAATGCCATCAGGGCCTTCTCCTAAGATGCATAAACGCGAAGGAAGCACAGGAACTCATGAAAAAGGTCCATGGTGGAGCGTGTGGCCCCCACATGAATGCTCGGGCCTTAATGCAAGTCATCCTATGAATGGGGTATTTTTGGATCTCGATGGAGACCGACTGCATACAATTCGTGAAGAAGTGTGATAAGTGCCAGCGGTTCTCCAACCTTAATCACCTGCCGCCTCACCATTTGTACTGCATGACAACCCCATGGCCTTTCTCAACTTGGGGCGTTGACATCATCGGAAAGATTTATCCACCCGGGAGCAATGATCATGAATTTGTCTTGGTAGCCGTGGACTATTTCATAAAATGGGTCGAAGCCAAATCCTACAAGGTCTTGACCTCAAAGAAGGTCGCGGAATTTATGAAGGAAAACATCATGTGCTGTTATAGAGTCCCGAATGAGGTCATCACTGATAATGGCTCGCACTTTGAGGGCGAATGTGATCGACTGTTAGGAGAATTTCGAGTCACCCGCCACAAGTCCTCCCCTTATAGGCCTCAAACCAATGGAGCGGTAGAAGCCGCTAACAAAACACTTGAAAGGCTCATCAAAAAGATGGCAACACGGGGTAGGGATTAGCCCGAAAAGCTACATCTAGCATTGTGGGGCTACCAGACTTCAGTCAGGACCGCCACCAGGGAAACTCCTTTTGCTTTAACTTATGGGATGGAGGCCATGCTTCCGGCAGAGTTGGAGGTCTCATCTCTAAGGATTTTGCTGGAAAATCAGATCCATGAGGTAGATTGGCTCCGAAGTCGGCATGATGAACTGGCCTTGCTAGATGAACGCTGTTTGAAGGCCATGGAACACATCCGTGCCTACCAATGGAGAATGGCACGAGCCTTTGACAAGAAAGTTAAGCCCCCACAAATTCAGGTCGGAGACCTAGTTCTCAAGGAAAAACCCCCGGGAAGGTCTAATCCCGACGGAAAATGGGAACCCGTATGGATCGGTCCCTTTGTAGTGCAAGAGGTTTTTTTTGGAGGAGCAATGAGACTAGCAGACTTGGATGGTAATCCCTTCATGCACCCGGTCAATGGTGACAAGCTCCGTCGATACTTTGTTTAAAAATTAAAAAAAAAATGATGAGTGCTAAAAGAATATACCCACCTAGATTGAAACCCCGTTTGGGTGATCTAGGGAAAAAACAAGGTCGCACCACGAGTCATGAAAAATGAACTACGATGACCTGAACCCTTAGTCCTATTTGTAAAAGAGGAACGTAGGCAGCCAATCATTGGTCCGGTCTCAAAAATAAATAAAATTCAAATTTGGTTCTTAAAGGAAACTTCATAATAAGTAACCACTGCCACCACGGTTAAAACACTTCTTTGATGAGTTCAAGCACGGTCTACTCTCGACTCAATGACATGCTAAAAATATAAATAAAACACTTAAACAAACTAATGCGTCTGCAATGGCAATGGGTGGATACTTAGACAGTAGGAATCATCATTACCCCTCGTCACTCCGCCCCTTCTTTTGGCTCTTCCGAGTTTTATTCTTCTCCACATCAAAAATCTCGATCTCTTTTCTCCCAAGCTCGGTTGCCCTCCCGATCTCCCCAACAGGCCCAGTTGCCCTCAAGGCCATGTCAACTGCCGCCTTAGCCCAGAGATCCTCCATCCGTGCCTCGAGTTTAGGCACCACGGCCATCCGCCTTTAAGCCAAAATTTGATAGTCTTCAACGACATCCCCAGTCCGGTTGTGGCTGCTTGCCACAGCCTCGGCCTCCCTCAAAACTCTACTAGCATCACAATCACCTCCGAGAATGGCCTCACGCCTTTCCTCTATGTGCCTCTGAGTCTGCCCCATGGTCCGTTCATACCAATCCAAGTAAACTGTGGTCAAAACCGTGCTAGCCACACACCTGAGAAGTACTCGAGCCGGAAAGAGGGAACACGCCCACGATCGGGTAAGGAATAAGATGGTGGAAGGATCCCACATAGATAGTGACGAAGGTCTCAAATGCTCTGGATTGACACCCGACCACTCCAACAGAGGAGTTTGCAACAATCCAAACTGCCTGCGAACCAACGAAGGGGTGTAAAAGGATGACCCTTAGAGTCCCGACACCTGAACAATAGGAGAATCATCCTGATACTCTCTTACGGATCCAATACGGCAGTGCAGGACCCACCAACGAATCTGTGAAGTCTGAAGACGAACCATGTGCGCCTTCCAATCACCCTGAGCAAAATCCAAAAGAATGCCTCTCAAAGAGTAGGACCACAGTTTGTGAGAAAGAGGAGCCTCAGGCACGGCCATCAACCTCTCCCTTAACCATATGGTGAGAAGAGCGGGGCTACCACCACGCATGAAACCATCACCTAAGGCCAAACCGTCCATACCATGAAGGGTTTCACCTAAAATCAAAGGGACAATGTCTCTTCCCATGAGGCATTCCTCAAGAATACTCAACAGAACCCTGTGACAAGTGCCTTTAGAACTAACCATGTAGAAAAAGGCAAGGATACACAACCCAAAGGCATTCCAAGAAAACTCATCGGTCCGATCCATGAACCTCTCGGGAAGGTCCGAGATGTCAATAAAAGTATGACTAAGGACCATGCATTGGGCTTCTTCTAAAGGAATACCAAGAAGAGTGACCAACCTTTCAACACACATCGTGTCATCAATCAAAGGGAGAGCAATGAATTCCGTGTCCATGCCCCCCACCAGAGCCTTAAAATCCTCGTAAGTCGGAGTGATTTCGTTGAAAGAAAAGCAATACACATGTCTTCTGATATCCCAGAAAGATGCAGCAGCCCTCAAAAGCTCAAAATCCGGGATAAATTCCTTGAGAGACCAAAGGGATCTAAGCCCAAACTTGGCTTTAAAAATATCCTTGTTCTCCCTTATATGATGCCTCATCCAAAGCCTAAGATTGCCTTCAAAGCATTCTTGATCAACCTTGGACAATTTTGGTGGTTTCTCCATGAGGAAAGACTTCATGGAAAGAAAAACCTCGAAAGACAAAGGAAATGAATTGCTTCTGGACATCAGGCTAAGGCACTTAAGGAGATGACCAGACCTAGAATAAAATTCGATGCAAAAAAGGCACCCACTTCCTTAACCGTACGGCTACTTTGGCCCTGACAGAATTGATGACTTCTTGTTGGCAGATTGGCTTTATGACCCCCCCCCCCCTCATTCAAAGCCCCATCCCAACCATATCATAAATGCCCCAGATATTTGCCCCTCTTTAGCTCATGCGAACATGATTCTTGGCTTAGAAAATAATTAGGTTCCCTTGTAAGAATATATGGCAGTCCTTGACGTAAGCCCAGTAAAATTTGTGAGGATTATCTCACGGTAGTCCTTGACGTAAGCCCAGTAAAATTTGTGAGGATTATCTCACGGCAGTCCTTGACGTAAGTCCAGTAAAATTTGTGAGGATTATCTCTCGGCAGTCCTTGATGTAAGCCCAGTAAAATTTGTGAGGATTATTTCCCGACAGTCTTTGACGTAAACCCAGTAAAATTTGTGAAAATTGCTTGGTGTGAGAATACACTTAAGCCCGGTGAGGAAATCACATCTCCCGGCCGTTTGTCAGCCCGCCTAGAATGAGCATAACCTTAGGCAGTCCTTGACGTAAGCCCAGTAAAAAATTGTGAGAGTTTGCCTAGTGCGAGCATACCCTAGGCGGTCCCCATGCAACGTAAGCCCTTTGACTCTTCTCCCGGCCGTTTGTAAGCCCGTTTTACCTAAGAAGACCCGGCCATTTGTAAGCCCGTCTTTGCCTAGTATGAGCAAGATCCTATCCCCTGGTGAGTCTTAGGCCGTCTTTGACTTAAGCCCAGCGAACTCTTAGGTTTAGAAAACCTCGTCCCGGCAGTCCTTAGTCGGACCTAAGACCAGTTTTCCCGTCAAACTCCCCAAAGATAGAGTTGACCAATCCTTGACTCAGAATAGTCATTATAGGTTGAAGCCTTTGTCCCGGCAGTCCTTAGTCAGACGTAATACTAGTTTTCCCGTCAAACTCCCCAAAGATGGAGTTTACCAAGCCTTGACTCAGAATAGTCATTATAGGTTGAAACCTTTGTCCCGGCAGTCCTTAGTCGGACGTAAGACCAGTTTTCCTGTCAAACTCCCCAAAGACGGAGTTGACCAAGCCTTGACTTAGAATAGTCATTATAGGTTTAAGCCTTTGTCCCGGCAGTCCTTAGTCGAACGTAAGACCAGTTTTCCCGTCAAACTCCCCAAAGATGGAGTTGACCAAGCCTTGACTCAGAATAGTCATTATAGGTTGAAGCCTTTGTCCCGGTAGTCCAAAATGACGTAAGACCATCCTTGTAAGTCAACCCTCTCCATAGAGCCAAGTTGACCATGTCCTGCCTCTGACCCCGAGGGTCACGCTTCCTTGTGTAAGTCAACCCTCTCCATAGATCCAAGTTGACCATGTCCCGCTTCTGAACTCGCCAAGAGTCATGATTGTCCCCATAGGAAATGATGACTGATATCCGCCTAGCCCTTAGGTTTGGATGGCCTTAAAACTTCTCTCATTTTCTAAACTACATAGGCTTGATTCCCCGCAAACGGGATACGTAGGAATCCTATACCTTTAGGTCCATCCATGTAAACCAAAATCTGTCAACCCATCCTCCTATCAGATTGGGATGCTTATTTTTATCGACAACCCCGGTTTTCCAAAGCGACGTTGCTGAGGGGCTCTGTAAGTACCCCAATCTAAAATTGACCAACTTAGAGGAACTCTTAGCACCATTCAGGAATAAACTGATGGGCTGGGACCTTACTAGGATAAACTGAAAATTCCAGGACTGCTCTGGAATTAAACTTGGAAAAATCCAGAAGCTCGCCAGGCTGAGCCGTACGGATGGTTTAGACGCGGGAAGGGCCTAGCCGCACGGCTGGTGTAGGCACCTTCAGTCCCTATAAATTGAGACCCTTGCTGATAATTTCAGGGGGGAGAAATATAGTTTTGTAGGTGAAACTCTGCAGAAATTCAGTCTGAGTGAAACACCACCAAACACTTGAGTGAAAAGAGAGGAAGATAGGCCATAACCACCATAGGTGAAGCCTCCTTCTCCCCATCTTCTCTCCATCTTAAACTCTTTTGTTCTTGTTTATGTTGTTTATTTATTTGCATTTTAAGCCTTGCCCTTGCCAATCATTTTTGTATTGCAAGTCTTGCCCTTGTCAAGCACTATTATATTGCAAGTCTTGTCCTTTCAAGCACCTTATACTCTTGTTATGTATCTTGGAACCAAATCATGAAATGATTCAAGGTGCCCTCACATCCAACTATGTGAAAAGGGATAAAACCTAAAGAAGATCATGATTTGTTATTTTCTTGTCTTTAAATAGCTTGATGATCCATTTTCATGGTGAAATCATGTATCTTTATGTTGTACTTGGTCATGATGATCATGTTGTGTGATAAAGTTCCAATCTTTATCATCCCAACCTTGATTTAGCCTAAAATCCCACATTTGGGTCATAAAGATTCAATTTTTATGTCATTTTGTTGTCCCTAAAGGTTTAATCTTGTATAAAGATCCCATTTTGATGGTAAAGTTTGAATCTTTACTCATCAAAATGGCCATCTTGGCTCAAAGGCCACTTTCATCACATTTTTTCAATAATTCCCCAATGATTGTCTTAATCACATCCAAAATTCTTGTTTTGGTGTCTAATCTAGTGATTAATGACGTAGGGATGATTTAATTTGTGTTTTGTTACAAAAGAATGGCTGGAAATGATCAAACAGTCCAGTTTCAGACAGAATGCTCTGTTTCTGTATGGAACTGGACTGATTCCTGGGAATCTGTTAAAATTCCCAGGAAGACCCCCTTTAGCCGTACGACTACTTTATCCAGGGGCATGTTTCAGTCCAGTCCCCCTTTAATCCAGAATGTTTACAAAAGAACCCCTTTCTGTTAAAATCCTAACCGTTTTCTGTTAAAGTCAGTTTCTCCCGTTTTCTAAACACACACACACACATATGCACTTTCGTTAACAAACACAAGGGAGACTCGGCTATGTCCGAGGCGGCTTGAGTGACGTGAAACTCTTCCCAAGCCGTAACCTGACCTCCGAACTCATAAATCTCTAACCATTTTCATTTGTTGGGTTAAAAGTTAACAAATGTGGCGACTCCGTTAAGTTTGTGAAGTTACACGTGTTTGGATTTTCTTCCTCAAAACAAACTCGTTTCACCCCGAGGGGGGGATCCTCACAACTGCGCAAGGTATAGGGCTGTTATACGAACCGAGCTGGCTCGAGCTCGGCTCGGGCTCGGCTCATGAAAGCTCGAGCTCGAGTGAGCTCGAGGTGTAGCTCGAGTCAAGCTCGAACTGATTGTCAAGCTCATTTTTTTTATCGAGCCGACCGTGTTCGTCTTGTTTAGCTCGTTAAAAGCTCGAGTTCGACTCGATAAGCTCATTAAAATTGAATTTTTTGTTTTTGAACGGCTTGAACTCGGCTCGATAACTCGAATTGGCTCGATAAGCTCATTAAGACCATATTTTTCTTTAAAAAAATGTCTAAGCTAGAGCTCGGCTCGTTAAAACTGGAGTTCGATATCGACTCGAGTTATTCGTGAGCAGCTCGCGAGCTCGAACAAGCAAGTAGGTTCGAGCTCGATAATATTTAAACGAGCTCGAGCTCGACACCCCAAAGCTTGACTAGGCTCGGCTCGTTTACAATCCTAGCAAGGTATACTGCGCAGAGACTAAATACGCACGCGCTAAGTTTGGTTAAAGAGTTGGATAAAATTATGCTAAGGCAATAAGCAGTAACAAACACAGCAGCAATAAATAGCAATATGATAAGATCAAACAAAGAAATAATTCAGAAACAATGTAAGTAGGAAATAAGCAGCAAGAACAATGAACAAGCTATTTGGAGAGGTTCGATCGATGAAAGATCTATGTCCTCTACCAAGATGGTTAGTCTTGGATTTTCTAACTATGAGATTTATATTGATATGAGGAGCTTTTACAAGATTACTTTTAATCAAAACTCAAATCAAAATCTATTCTATGAAGTGCAAATCCTAGACTAAACCAGTGTATCTCAAGAAGTAAGATCTAAATGATCAAAACTTCAAGAGGTGTGTGTGTGTCAGAAATTCTGGGCTCTATGAATCTATGAGATGAAGAGCATAAATAATTCTGGGTGTTACAAGGCTTAGGATCTGGGCAGGAGTTTGAAGGTATGAAGGTTTGAAGGTTGATCTTGTGAATATGGGAATTAAGCAACAATCTTTAGAACTTCAAAGTTTATCTTAGAAAGCAAAAACTCAAGCAACTTGGAAATGAAGAAGAGCATGCTATTTATAGCTGAGAGCTTAAAACTAGCCGTTGGAGCTTTGAGCAAGGACTATGAGCTGGCACAATATGATTGGTGCGCATGTGTCCTTTGTAGCCGTTGGAGACAGAGCATGAAGACAAAATTCAAATATTCTTCTAGAAGGTTGACAGCTGTCTTCATTTGAAATATTTCATCTAAGCGCATCTCCTTCTTTGGATTTGTGGAGTGTGCTTGTTTTGTCGTTTCTGCACACCTCAGCACTTCGGCTTTTTATAAGCATACATCATCTTCACGATTTCCAAGTTAGAATCTGAAAAACTGAAAGTTAAGCACGAGGACTGAGTGCTGCGTAAGGATGTCCTGCGCAGAGAAGTCCTGCACAGTGAGCATTGTCTTGCTTAGGAGATCTTAAGTCCTTGTTCAGTCCAAGCCTTATATTCTAAGTCTATACTATAAAATGAACTACGATAAAAATTGAAGTTATTAAACTTCTTACATAGGGTTCTAAAGTCCATAAAATATTAATAGGTGATGGTATCAATCAATTCTAACATATTTAGGAGGGTTAAGAAATAAGCATACCCAACAATACTGTATACTGCTCGATGCTAAATTTAACTGCAACAATTCTCCATAATGTCATGTTAAAACAGCAACAACAAAACCAGTAAATTCATAAGTGTGCCCTTGTAATGAAACCCATGTTGTATCTTCCCTAACAAACAATATTTGAGCCAGTAGAGTATGTAATCCACCATAAAGTACCCCACCATCTGCACTAACATTCAAAGGAACTCATGAAAAAGAGTGGAACCCACATCAGAGAAGGTAAAGAATTAGAATCGTAATATTATAAACAATCATATTAATAAAGCTACCAAAAACATAGAAAGGGTTACTAACCTATTTCTTGACATACTAAGGCTACCACAAAATTTTTGGTTTTCAACTCGAGTTGTGCAAGTGCATACCTAGTGGTTGTAACTGGCACAACTGAATCTGCATCCCTGCTGCAAATTCATATTGAGAGGGACAAAATGGTCATCAGAATGATCTCATATATGTTTATCAATGCTTGATCAGATGGCTCATGACTACATACCAGAAAACCAATGTCTTTCCCGTTTCAGTTATATGTTTCACTGTCAATCTATGATAATATATAATCAATCTTATTTTTTATTTTTTGAAAAAAACATCTTTAATTACAAAAGTAAAAAAAAAAAAAACATAACTCCTGGTATAAAAACTTGAAATTTTGACTACAAATCAGTTAAGAAGGAGAGAAGTCAAAATTGATTAACCTGGAAGCGGTCCATTTATATATCATTCTGGTAATGTTGGCATGAAGAGCCTTTAAACCTCACAAACATTGAACCAAAAGCAGAGAACTTCAAGAATGATACAATATGAGGAAGTGGATGTATTGGAGAATGAAGAGAAGAAGAAGGGGAGAAACGAAGAGAAACTATAATATTAACTAGAAACTAAATACTTACCCCAGTTGACCACCACCCCCACCGAACAACCACCACATTCATTATCTTTCTATACCAATCACCACTTGAAAGCCTTTCTATACAATTTTTTTTTAGCCAAAAGTGACTCTTAAGGGAAACCCACAACAGTCATCAATGCACCATTAAGTAGTAGTGAGACGTCAGTATGATGATTTTTTTTTGGAAAGCATTGAATGGGAATGTCCTAACACCTAAAACGGACTATGTAAACCCTTTATCTACTGGGATTCAAAACATACAAAATATGACCAAACAAATAGAAAAATGATATACTCCCTCCATCCCGCTCGAATTAAGACAAATTTTCATTTTGGGTGTCCCATTCGAATTAGGACAACCCAAAAATAGTAGTGTTTTATTTAATGGGACTCACATTCACATTTACAACAACTTTTCACTCGTTATTCTCTACATCACTTTCTCTCTCCTACTTCACTTTTCATACTCACATCACCTACTCCACTAACACTTTTTCCTTAATCTCCGTGTCCAACCCGAAAATCCTAATTTGAATGGGACGAAGGGAGTATATATTTGGTAGATAGCTTCATACCTGCAAAAGAACACTAAATACCCTCTATCTGCAAGTACAACCCCTGGATTTTTTTAGTCCAAACTACCTTTTACCTGGATTTTTTAGTCCAAACTACCTTTTACCATCTTAAGCAGATTATGTGCGCTCACCCCCACCCCATCCTTACCGTAAAGGTCTAGGTACATCTATTAATATTAAAGTCATACTATTTCAAATAAACCTATGTAAATGGTTCCAAAAGACTCGATAGTGAAGTAATTTGGAAGAGATTGATGTAAATTAATTACGACTGTGACAAAAACATAAACACCTGGTGCTCTTAGCTTTTGCAGGAAGGAGAGATGGACCTGGGGAAGGGACTGGCTTGGTCGTTGATGGACATATGGAGAGGAGACGGTTGCGTGTTTGAGGAATTGTTTGTGAATCACCGGTTTAAAACGGAGAAAAGTGGGAGGTTTTATTTGTGCATCGGAGGAAATTACTTTGCCAAGAGACACCAAGTAGCCGCTGTATGTATAGATCGTGGGAGTGAAAGGGATTCTAGGCCGTAGGATTAGTTTTCCAACTTTTAATCTGAGCAACAACTTATACCTAGGCTAAGAGGCGGTTAAACCCACCTGTATTGTATTATAGATAATTTTTGTTTAGTATGCAATCGAATAAGTTTGGTTGGAGATAATATTTGTCCATTTAATGGTTTAATTCAGAGTTCAAATCTTTTGTATGCTATAAGTAGCGCAAATGATCAAACAAGGTAGAATTGTATCATAATGACGTTAACAGTTGGATCGCTAATCAAACGCAATTTAGAATAATAAACTGAAACAAAAGATTTAGTCTATTTTTTTGATGATAATATCTCAATAGGAACCCACAAATACAAAATCGTTTTTGAAGGTCAACATAGATTGCTGAATTACTGATGCATGATATAATTCTTGGTCAATCTAAAGTGAATGGAAGCTTCTAGTTCTAGGTTGCATGATATCTCAGTTGTTAGTTAAGGAGCTTAGAACTTTTTACATGTATAGTATTGAAAATGGAAGATGTCCATATACAGTATTGTAGACACCTCATTTTGAACTCACATTTATGATTACACTACTCTTTTGTCTCGCTTTTGTGTTTAGATGAAAACTCGTTAGTTTTGACATGTTTTGTTAAGTTTCTGACTGACTCTGTTAGTTAAGGGCTAAACTGAACAAAGAAACTATAGACAAGGATAAAACAATAATTTTACACTGGATGCCTCGTACGAGACATCAATGTCTCGTACGAGACATCTCCTCTGTCTGCGAGTCTGATTCACTTTCCTTCTCCGTCTCGATCTCTTTCTTGGCCAGCACTCTCCTAATCTGGGGAACATCTAATTAGGAGACTTCCAAGATGTTTCCTACTGATTTCCTACCTAATTAAACCTCTCCACCTCCAGACTTGGTCCATAAGAAATCTAAACCTATAAATAAAGAGTCTTTCAACCCTAGACTCTCCTAATGACTCTCCTAATGGTTCCTCATCATCCTAAAAGAGGTTAACAATTCTGGAAACAGTCTCTCTCTCAAGAATCCCGTTTTTACTCCTCCGTCACACCAAAACACCATCAAAAACTCATCTTTTCAAGCCAAGTTCATCACAAAACTCTTGGATCATCAAGACCTTAGTCAAGGCCATCAATTGGAACATCAAGAACGCTTTAGGTAAACTCCTACGCTTTTAATCTCTACTTCTTATCTCATTCTTTGTTTTAGAGTTGTGTAATCTCATCAAAATGATCAGCCTAAAGCCTCTCCAATCCATGGAGATGGTCTCGAAGCACATGATCCGATATTCCAATAATTAAGAAATTAATTATTGGCTTTACTTGTTTAATTGTTTATTCTTTATTTGATTAAAAACACCTAAGCAAGACCAATCCTAGATTGGGTGAATTTGGTGCTCCTTGACCATCCCAATCCATAACTTAACCCCTAAACTCAAGAATCTCACGGTCCGTGTTCCGTTCAACAACATGGTGGCGACTCTCAAATCAAAAAGGCGAGCGAGGATCTTTCTCTCTCGGATGCAAACAGTGGCGACTCCGCTGGGGACAAGTGTTTAAGTGGTTTAAACTTGCATACAAATTAGGTTTTTTTAATCTCTGTAATTTTCTGCTAAAAATAATATTTTTCTGAATTTTTCTGTGAATTTTCGGACTGCTCTTTTTTGAATCTGTTCTGTCTTGAATCTGGGTTCCGGGAGAGATATCTCGTACGACACAAATATCTCATACGAGATATTCCTTCCTTGCACTTTGAAACTGCAGTTTTGTACCTGGATTTCCAGAATCTGCAGAACAGTCCCTGCACTTTAAAACTGCAGAACAGTCCTTAAATTTTTAGAAAATTCCAAACTAGTCCCTGTACTTCAAAAAAAAAATAGAATCTGAAAAAAAAAACAGTACTTTTCTTTGCTTGTTTTACTCTGTCCCCATATGTGCAAAAAATGATTTATTCATATACATGTATTGTTTTTGCGCTAACATCTTTTGCAGCGGAGTATAAAAAAATGAATAAATTAGGGATGACTACTGTACTCATTCCCTAGTCTATTTTGCACCTATTAATGGGTAAACACTGTGAGTACTTCTATCCCTCTCTTTTATGTGCTCCTACGTGCTTATGTTCTCTTCCTCTTCTCAAAAATCTTCTCAAACTCGAACTGCGTTGACCTAAGTCTCTCTTTCTTTTTCTGAAGATTGAGGGAAACGTAGGCAACCACTTAGGTCCGGTCAATCTTTTACTTGCTTTTAAAAAAAAAAAAAAAAAAAAAAAAAACTCTCTATTTTCACCTTGACATCTAGAACTTGACTCTCACACACGTGCACGCATGTAGATTAATTGCACTACATACCCTATAAACCCGGGTCCCAATCGGAGGATGGATGTCGGTCAGTATTTCCTTGCCGGTCTCTCCAAAGATGGTGTACCCACTCCGTGACACGCTCCTCGACTGTGTTCATGGGGAGCCTTAGCCGTAAGCCCTACATCAACCTCATGCATACATAATAGTCAATAGGACACTCCTTGTGACCGGTCGGTTTGATTCTTAGGATTGTTTTAATCTTTGCCCAAGATAACGCTTTTCATACAATCTATAATCCTCCCTTCATGAATTCTTGACGAATGTCCCTTCGAAAAATTGTTGAACAAAGGATTGCGATGGTGAAATGAGAATTTTTCTACGCGGATTTGAGTCAAGTCTCTTTCACCGTCAAGATTCCACGTTCAACAAAGTCCCTTTCGGTTGTCCCTTACAAGAATTCATAAGGTTTGATTACATAAATGGTGTTGTTTAACAAAGTGCAAAACAATTACGGAATCACTTAAGTTTGTCTAAATTGAATGGTGGATTCCGATGAGAATATAGGACCTTTGCCCAAATTGGCCGTTTGGGAGAGTGCAATACAGGTGAAAAACAAGGGGCTCATATTCTAGGCTGACAGAATCCACTATTCCAGGATATTAGATAGAAACCCCCCAAAACGGATTAAGTTCCGTCCGACCAAAATTAGGATTAAAAGACTGTAATTCTTTATTCTGTGCTGGATGCCTCGTACGAGACATCCTTGTCTTGTACGAGACATCTTCTTCTGTCCGTGTCAGTTTATGTGCTATGCTTGTTTGGTCAACCTACACTCACTCCTAAGCCTATTCACCTCATAAAGCCGACTTGTTGGGACCTTAATCTGGGTTTAACGCAATCTCTATACCTTTAGGTCCATACGAATCGCAACTAGATCGTTCCAAACTCTTCCGACAACATGTCCGACACCAAGTCTATGCAAGAGGCCCATGATCTCAAGACTCGACTAGAAAGGGAAATAAGTCAAATGGTCGAAGTAGGCGCCACTGCCCTATACACTGACTTCATGCGGAAAATGGAGGGAGAATTCATGACTCGCTTACGAACCCAAAGGGAGTACTATGAGAAAGAAATCACAATCCTTCACGGTCGTCTCCAAACTCAATGTGATTATTACGAAAGTGAGAATTATACACTTCAAGCATATCTGCAAACCAAAATAGAATGCTACAACAAAGTGACCTCCGTTAATGCTTTCAACAACCAAGGAAAGAGAAAGTTCTACATTGTTCCCCTTCCTAAAAGAGGAAAAGGAGAAAGAAAAGGTAGACACTACGACCGACTTGAAGGTACCAATCAAGAGGATCTCCTTGACATCCTCATGAAGGAAGGAAAGATCACACCAACAAATCCTCCTACTACACCAAGGGAACTCCCTCCTCAGCATGCTCACCACCTCTTCTGCAAGTTCCACAAAGCCACCGGCCATGACACCAACTCTTGTCACCTCTTAAAGGATGTCATCCAAGACCTCATTGATAAGAAGGAAATAGAGATACCAAGTGTTACTATCAACCCTCTCCCTTAGCTACACAAAGAAGAATGAAGCCTCAAGAAGAAATCAAGATCAACCACTTTGGGGCTACAACTATCCTCTCCCTTTTTACTTAGAAATAGAATAAGTTTTAATTTCCTAGTATGAACACGAAGAGTCGTTCTGTCATTCTAGTCCATCTCCCTCCTCTCTAGTTTGTGTCAACTACCGAGTCTGCTTTGAATTCTAGTTATTAATAAACGTCATTCCCCTTTCCTATACACAACTCTAAGGTTGTTCTACCTTTTGAATTTCTCTATAATTCATGAAATAGATCCGCAAAAAATAATTATCATTAATATAAAACCTTGCAATTGATAATAGAAATGTCTAAACAAGTGAGAAGGCCTAGGGGTTACACATTACTATCACCGCGCTCATGTCAAAAGTCGAAGGACCACAATGGAAGAAAGTCAAAGGCATTATCATTCCCAAACAAAAGTGGGGCTACTCAATTCAAGCTTTAAGAGTAAAAAAAAAAAAAAAAAAAAAAAAAAACTCTCAAGCTTTCACAACCCTAAAAAGAAGGAGTCTCAACCACACACAATGGAGTCAAAAAAAAGGAGACCTCTCATCTCCTTCTACAACGAGGATCAAATCCAAATGAAGAAAAATGAGACTCCTAGCATGAAGACCGCCTCCATCATCCGTAGATATCACTCTGCAGACACCCCGCCTTGGACCTCTCATCCCGATTGCATACATAGTATTATTATTTAACTTATTTTCGTTAATTTCTGTTACTTCAGTTAAGTTCCTAACAGATTCCGTTAGTTTTGGACTAAACTGCATAACAGAGTTAACTTTTAGGGTCATTCTGTCATTTTTACCGGCGGGCGCCTCCGCCACTGCTTATGGGGCACGCGCGCGTTTGGTCCAATAGGACGGACTCGCGCGCTTCCCATTCTGGCTGTTACGGATTTGCACCAAGTTTCCCTCCATTTTCTGATTTAAAACTCATATTTTAATACAAAAACATATTTCTTGATCATAAACATTTACTAGCTTTATTTTGTAACTCTCAATCCCCCCAATCTAGCCCTTTCTCTAAAATAAAATATTTTCTTTTATTATTATCTTATTTATCTTATTTTTAATTGGTCAATTCCATTTCACATGGATTGATCATCTTTTCCCTCCAACCTTTTACCTATAAAAAAGACCTCCTAGGTTCATTTCAAGGACCCAACTTTGATTATCTACCAAAAACTCTACACAAATTCTCCCAACAAGAGTTTTAGCGACAAAACTCTACACAAATTTCTACACAACAAGTTCTCTACAACAAACACCATTTTCTCACCAAGTTTGAGGTCCTCTTTCTTAAGGTACAACTTTAATTTTTCTTCTTCTTCTTTTATTTATGTCTAGTTAATGTATGCAATCCCCATAAAAGGGAACATGACATAAAAGGCCACTTCACTATTGAAGTTTGGTCAAGGTTATCTTCCAACATTCCAACTCTACTTTAATTTCCCCAATTCATATTAATGTAATTGCTACATGTAATCTTTAGCATAAATTAATACATAAACAATTCTCTTTTATTTTTCTTTGCAATTTCCCATTTCTTTTCATTGTTATTGTTAGCACTTTTATATTAATAAATTGAAGGATTTTTTACATTAGAACACCTTTAGTAGTAAGACCTGCACAAGCGGGGTGGAGTGGGTATTTAAGTACTTCCCACTCCGTCACCTAACCCCCGAACCCTTCTCTCCCGAATCTCTGGTTTCGTAATATAAAATAGGTTATTCTTAGGTTTTTCTTATGTTCCTTTAAAAACATATGTGGCGACTCTAACAATTAAAACCAAATAGACATCCTAGGATCCTTCCACCGCTCTAGCCAAGTAGTGGGGCTTTCCCGAGGTTTCTACACACTCATGAAGAAATCCGAAGGGCTCACTAATGATTAGGCCTTCTCCTCAAAACTTGTCAAGAAATTTCTAGATGATTCACTTACAAAAAACTGGACAAACACTTAAGACATCAAAAATAAATACTATGGTCCATTAAAGGTAGAACTATATTTCTAGTACTTTGAGCCAAGTAGCGTTCTTCGTTGAGTCTAGGGGCTTCCTCTTCCTCACCTTCATATGCCTTCTTCAAATCCAAGCATCAAGGGTAGGGGCTTTTGATCCTTTCCTTCCCTAGTCTATTCATTTCCGAAACATACGAACTCATCAAAGTAAATCCATACTAGGGGCTATCCTCTATGCCTCTTACTCTCACTGCATAGTGTGGTATTCCCAAAGAGTCGATGCTTGGAACACACTTCCCAAAAAGCCAAGTCGATTTCCAAAATGCCTAACTCCTTCGCACCCAAAATCTTGCATGTCTCGCCACAATAAGGGACAAAACTACTCTCCTCTCTAAGTCATCTTCGAGTACATACTCTGTCAAAAAAATGAAAAGAGACGCAAAAGAGATGCCCGCTAGATTGAAAACCCGAAAGGGCGGTCTAGGCAAAAATCAGGGTGCGTCACAAAGAAAAAAATAATAATAAATAAATATAGGGAGAGCATTCTTCAAATCATTTCTTCTTCAACCTTCCTCAAATCCAATCAAGCGGGAGAGCACTCTTCTTCAAATCAAACAGCCTCATAAGCTTGTTCATGGGGTCATCTACGACATACAAGATTCTTGGGGCTTGACTTAGACCACACATGAGATAAAAATAGGGGAATAGATAACGTCTCTCATCACCTTCACCGGAGACTTTCGGACATGGAACTCTAGAGTTGTCAACAAAGTACACTCGGCCTACTTAGAACTTGCACTTTGATCAATATCATTGGTTGTCGGACAAATAGTTGTCTCCCTTGACACAACATGACTAAAGGAACGATCTGGACGGATTAGCTTGCATAAGGAAAACGAGTCTCATACGAGACAACCATCAAAGGAACTCCATATCACTTTTGCAGAAAACCAGATTAGGTCCCAACTTGTCAAACATAAGCCCCTACACACACAACTCAACACATACAGTTTATCACCAATAAACATCCCATCATGAATCCATGCTATTCATACTACTTACACCAAGGTTGACCGACTGGGCATGCACATAAACTTGTTGCCACATGAGTCCAATCACAAACTAAAATCAAAGCTAAATTGCTTGCTAGAATAGGTTCTACTTGTTGTATTAATAGGTACAAAAGCCAATCCATGCTCAAAAAAAATTCAACAGCGATCAAATGATCCCCACAGAATTCAGACACATCAACATTTTACGTCCAGTACTTCCAATGTAAGAGCATTGATCGAGGATAATATTCAGTACTTTCAAATCAGCTCCATGAACTGATTGATCGAGGATATTCCCCAACAACTTCAACACAGACATACAACCAACAAAGTCCTACACTGGCACCAACAAAGTCCTATATTGGCAACCAATCAAGTCCTACATGTTGGTAGTGGTGCCCTAGGCACGTTTAATAAACGTTGTAATTGTTATCATTTATTTCATATCAATAAAGAAATGTTTTGATTATTATTGTTGTTCATGTTTACTTATAATAATCTCCGTCCCTAGTACTTATTAAGCACTAGTATAAAGGCTAAATGATTATGGGATGATCATGTTAGATTTATGGGTACTTGTTTGGAACAAGGTACTGGACATGACCCGCTGTATGAGATTTATGTCATGGTATATGTCATACATATATCTCATATTAGTTATGTCATTTGAATCCTTAGACATGAAGTTATTATAGTCTTCCACTTGATGAACATTATGATTGACATATTCAAACGCTACCTTTAACCGGGTAGTTATAAAGGGTATGATTGGCATAATCGGATTCACGTAGGGAAGAGTAATAAGCTAAATGGATTTGTTCCTCCTCGGAGAGATGTCAAGCTTGGGCCTCTCGTAGGAATGATGTTGATGAAAATGTTCGGTCGGACTCAAATGAATTGATTAAATCAATGTCATTTGGACTATCAACATATTCGAAATCAAGAAAGTATTGAACAAAACAAGTTGACTTGTTGACCATGACTTGTGTTCAATGACATCGTGGACAAAGGGATTGTGACATATTCTAAAGGAATGCAAACTTGTATCTAGTTAAACTATTTGGGTAGGTATGACGGTTTGCTAGAACCTAATCATATCTTATGGTTTCATGTTTGAACCCATTGCCAACTTAGTATAATCCTAGAGGGTCACACACAATAGAACGAATCTTAAATAAGGACTATATTGGAATTTTGGAAACTTTAGGAATCTGGACAAGTGTGCGACCGCACAAGATGGGTTGGGTGGCCGCACAGTTTGGGTCAGTTAGTACCAGAAACATTCCAGATAGATGTGCGGCCGCACAGCTGTTTTGGGCGGCCGCACACCATGTCGGGACTGGTTTCCTAATTTGATTTGGAAAAGAATTTTGGACGGGTTTAGACACAAGTTTCCTATTTGGAATAGGTCTAACTTGTATATAAACAGCCAAATTCGGCCAGAATCAAAGCCAATGCTTTTGAGAAAATCTCCAAAGAGTTTGAGAGAATTTATTTTGTTCTAAGACATCTTAGATTGAAGAACAAAATAATACACAAAAACAATTCCATATAGTCCATATTAATTGTGAAAACATGTTTCACAATTTTGGTCTAGCAACCAAGATCAAGTGTTTTTGATATTCGTTCGTGGTGTGGATACCGCTAGAGGGTGAAGCTTATCATCTTCAAAGTTCTTGTTCCTACTCTTATGATTAAAGCTTCAAGTTCTCCACCAAGATCAAAGACAAAATTCAAAGTCATCAAGGGTTAGTTTTTCTAGTATTCATATTGTTGTATTTGATTTAATCATATGAATGGATCTATGGGCTTTGGGTTTCATAAAAAAATTAAATGCTAATTTCCGCTGCGCATGTGACTACGAAACCCAACACTACATTGGCACCAACAAAGTCCTACATTAACAACCAATCAAGTCCTACACTGGCACCAATGAAGTCCTACACTGGCACCAATCAAGTCCTACACTGGCACCAACAAAGTCCTACATTGGCAACCAATCAAGTCCTACACTGGCACTAATGAAGTCCTACACTGGCACCAACGAAGTCCTATAATGGCACCAATCAAGTCCTATACTGGCACCAACGAAGTCCTACATTGGCAACCAATCAAGTCCTACACTGGCACCAATCAAGTCCTACACTGGAACCAACGAAGTCCTACATTGGCAAAGTAATCAAGTCCTACATTGGCAACCAATCAAGTCCTACATTGGCGAGCAAGTAAGTCCTGACTGGGCACCGTCGACCGCAAAACTCCATCAGCAACAAAGGGTATATTCAGAATTGGGTCAAAGACATTGATTCCTCAGTATGAGTTACTCTCTAAACTCTAAACTTTACTTACTGCAGCATTGCTTTCAAAATGATTTTTAAAATACCTCAAACGACTATTTTTGCGTGTTTTTGGAGTCGAACTACGTTTGGTCTGATTCCTTTCTGGAGAATACGTAGGCAGCTTTCTAGCACGACTATACACAAAGTTCTAAATGGAGTCTTTTCTATCGACGACGTTACTTCTTCCATAAGTATCATCGCCGAGGGGCTCTGTAGCACCCCATTTTAAACTCACATTTATGATTACACTACTCTTTTGTCTCGCCTGTGTGGTTGGATGAAAACTCGTTAGTTTTGACATGTTTCGTTAAGTTTCTGACTGACTTCGTTAGTTAGGGGCTAAACTGAACAAAGAAACTATAGATAAAGATAAAACAATAATTTTACACTGGATGCCTCGTACGAGACATCAATGTCTCATACGAGACATCTCATCTGTCTGCGAGTCTAATTCACTTTCCTTCTCCGTCCCGATCTCTTTCTTGGCCAGCACTCTCCTAATCACGAGAACATCTAATTAGGAGACTTCCTAAAAGTCATTGGTAAGTTTCCGTCGGGAAAAAAGTCACCGGATGGTAGCCAGAGAAGCTGGCCGGAAAATGCCGACGGATGTTGTCGTCGGTATTACCGACCGACATTTCCGTCGGTAAGTCCATTTTTTTTTAAAAAAAAAATATTTATCTGATGTTACCGACGGAATATTCGGTCGGTAAAATAATTCCGTCGGTAAAATGAACAGGATTAAAAAAATGTTTTGAATGATTTAAAGCCACCTAAAAACCTATTCAAATACCAAAATTCTACCACGTGTTCAAATACCACCATTCATAACACTACCATAAATTTACTTCAGTTTGATTACAAACCAAATAAAAACAAGTCTAATGTCGACCACGACCACTACTCCCTAGGCCACCACTACGTAACCACAACCACAACCACTACCCCTACCCCTACCACTACCACTACCACTACCACTACCACCACCACCATCTGAATTAAGAAACTGACCGACAGAAGAGGCGGAGGCATTACCGCTTGGAGGTTGCTGCTGCTGTTGCATAAATGCCATTATTTTCTCCAACTTGTTTTCCATTTCCTTCTGGGAATCAACCAATTGTCGAGTTTCAGCTTCTCGCTCTTGGCGCTCTACCTGCAACCGCAGTTCTACTTGTCGTTCCACCTCATCTCGAACCCGAGTATCGAGTGTCTCCTGCTCCAAATTCTTACTAGTGGAAGAAGAAAAGCATGTGAAGAATGACTGCTTAACGGCATGTCAAAAAAACAAGCTCCGTGCTCTCCAAATCCGGGCAAGCGATCTCCCTTTGGTGTCTTGTATTCCAATACAATAGACTTCCAAAGGTTTCCTCGAAATTTGGGATGTTCGGTGCTCTGAGGATTCATACTTCCTTCTTCGATAGCCTCCTCACGAGAACGCCTTTCATAAGTTTCCTGCCAATTACACAAAATAAAGAAACAATTATACAATATAATAGAAAACATTGTATGCAATAACTAAACAATTTATAATTTACTAACAATAAAAAAAAATTATAGACAATTATGAATATGTTCTGGTGAAAAGGAGTAGACCACTTGAGCGAGCCGTCAGGAGCCCGCACAGTATGCGTAACAAGGTACGCAATAGCAGCATCAGCATCAGGTCCATATTTCTTAATCTTAAACCATATTTAAAATTATTAGAACAAATAATAACAATGTACTCCCTCCGTCCCGAATTAATGTTCTTACTTTGACTTTGCACGGAGATTAAGAAAAAGTAAAGATTGTGAGTATGGAAAGTAAAGTAGGAAAGAGAAAGTGGGTATGAAGTTTTTGTTGTGAGAATGACAAGTGGGTCCGATTATCCATTTTAGGTAATAAAGTAAAGGAAGAACCTTAAATTGGGACAGACTAAAAAGGAAAGTAAGAATCTTAAAGCGGGACAAAGGGAGTATAAAAGAAAGTATTTCTAAATTTAATAATAATATTAAGAGAGCCCCCTGTGTGTATACTGCCCTGCCCTTGATTTGAGTTCATGTTAGCCTTAGCTATAGCTGATTTTTTTTTTAAATGCTTCACTTTCCCAATAGGCTTCCCATTGCGCCCATACACTTGGCGTGCAGTTAGCCGAAGGCAACCCATCACTTTTCCACTTCTGGTGCATGTCATGGACTTTCTCCTTGTACCGGTCTTGTACCAAAAACTTGAAAGCCTTCTCAATTTGAGCCTCTAAGGAATGGGGAATAGAATATGTGTGATAAAAATAATTTGATAGATAAGTTAAAAATAATTCACAAATATTTAAAAATGCATAAAATAAAACAAAATGCCACACTAGATGGTGAGGAGAGAAATGGAGATAAAAAAGAAGTTACATTTAAGTTTGGAGTAACTATGACCAAAAGACTAAAACTGTATAACAAGAAGGCTGGACTTGCCACAACCAGAAGGACCAATGATGGCAACCACCTCTCTAGGTCTTGCATACCCACTAACATCTTTAATAATATTCTCAAGTTTTCCCAATATTTCTTTCTCTCATATGGTATACAGAGCATTAAAGATCCAAAATATTTTTTTGCTAACCCTAGCCTACCCTCTGCCGCCGCCTTTCTTCTTCTCGGCCGACTCCTTTCCCTGTCCTATGGTTGCACCGGAATTTCAAGTACTTCCTAATGTCGCTGAGCCTTCTTCCCCTCTCATCGTTGTCTCTATAAATCATGTTCTTAAATTAACCCCCACCAACTATATCGCCTGGAAAACTCAGATTGAGGCCACCCTCATCGGCCTTGATCTCTTCAAGTTCATTGATGGTACACACCTAGCTCCACCTGACACCATCACCACACCACCAAACCAACTACTCCAACTGAAGGATCCGTCACCCAAGCCGCCATCTCCGATACCTCTCCTAATCCAGCTTATTCTACTTGGTTTCGCTAAGATAAACTTATTCTTGGTGCACTTGCCGGTACCCTCTCCGCCCCAATTGTCCTTCTCATCTCTCTCTGCCCTACTACCCTTGCTGCATGGAAAACTCTCACAAAAACTTATGCCAATCCCTCCAAAGGACACCTCAAACAACTTAAAGACCGCCTTCACAACATCACCAAGGGGTCTCGTTCTCTCTCCGACTACATGCAAGAAATTAAATCTTGCACTGACCAACTTGCCTCTCTCGGTCGCCCCCTTGATCCTGAAGACATCATTGACAAAATTCTCGACCAAATCAATGACCCTAAATATGACAGTGTCATCTCTGCTATCCAAAATCGTGAAACCCCCATTACCTTTGATGAGCTCCATGAGAAACTCATCAACAAAGAGCTTTCCCTCAAACACAAAGCCACGTCTAACCCGTCATTTCCTTCCTATGTTCACTACATGGCCAAACCTAACAACCGAAACTCAAATCCCAAATTTTCTAACCCTAAGCTTGGCCTTCTTCCTACACCACCCAACACCTCCCCTCACTCCCCGCGTCCAACTAATCCCTACAAGGGAAAGTGTCAGTGGTGTCGTTAAATTGGTCACTCGATCTAGCAAATATCAAGCAAGGGAAGAATGAGTCAACCCTTAATTACTATAATCAGTTCAGATCTATGGCCGACTCTATTGAACAACGGCTAATCGATAGAGAGGTCATAGTATGTTTTAACTTTGGGCTAAAGTCGCACCAACTGATGCATGAACTCTCAGTCGGGGAGGCAGAGTCAAAAACCAACCTATACAACCGAGCATATGCAACTGCTTTGGTCGAGGAGAATGCAAAGAAATAGTTGGATAAGGGTGATCACGCCTCAGAACATAAGCCTACCACAGGCAATCAGGGCTAAAATTCTAATGGAGGAAATTACAAAAGAAAAAGTATATCTCGTGGTAGTGAAAAGACGAAGACCTTTACTCCCCTTACCAAAACTATCTCTGAGATACTATCCCTAGTAGACCTACCTGACCCAAAATCGATGAAGAACAACCCCAAATACCCTAGAGACATGACCAAGTATTGTGCCTACCACAAGGAGAATGGGTGATGGATGTGTTTCTACCCATCCAAATGATATACTTTTATTACTTATTAGATGCTCAACCTTGGGTGTTTTAATGGTTTTTGGAGTGTTTATGAGTATAGGGAAGGAGCGAAAGAATATATGGATTCATGTACGTTAAAGCGTGAAAAGAAAGGATAAAGAACGGACCATAACATAAATATAAATAGATGTGACCTATTATTTATCAATTCCATTGGATATTACTCGAAAAGATCTTTCCAACGATAGTTTACACGTCCAAATCGGAGTTCGTATGAAGAAGTTATTGCTTCCGAAAGATTGCGCGTAAAATGTACAAGTCGCAAGCATCTACCGGAGGAAAACTAAGTAGGCTGGAAGAGTGGGCGGCTGCCCACACAGGGACAATAGGGGAATTTGGCCAGGGACCTTAAAGGAATTTCCAAAATTATTGGGCTTTTTAGGAATTTCCAAATTTCCAGGGGCTTTTCTGGAATTTCTGGAGGACCTTTGGGGAATTTTTGGAGGGCTTTTCTGGAAACTCAAAAATACCAAGGGCTCTTAGGGAAATCCGGCCACCAGCACTTTATTTATCCTTTTTCAACAAGGAGTCCTAAGATTTTCTTATTTTTTACACCTCCTTAGCCCTAGTATAAATATAATACTCCATACACATTATTTTATTCATTCTTTATTCAAGATTTCAAGGTTGTAATCAAGGATTCATCAACTTAATTCAGGTTTATGATTTCGATTTATTTTCTTGTGATTTATGCTATGGGTATGAGTAGCTAATCTCTTTGGTTTGCGGATTAGATGTGATCAATTACATAATCTTTATGCTATGAGATGTTAATCGTTGTTTTAGTTTAACACAATTGTACATTTTACGCGCAATCTTCCAGCCTACTTAGTTTTCCTCCAGTAGATGCTTGCGACTTGTACATTTTACGCGCAATCTTCCGTAGGCCATAACTTCTTCATACGAACTCCGATTTGGACGTGTAAACTATCGTTGGAAAGCTCTTTTCGAGTAATATCCAATGGAATTGATTACTCAGAGTTCACATCTATTTATCTTTATGTTATGGTCCGTTCTTTATCCTTCCTTTTCACGCTTTAACGTACATGAATCCATACATTCTTTCGCTCCTTCCCTATACTCATAAACACTCCAAAAACCATTAAAACACCCAAGGTTGAGCATCTAATAAGTAATAAAAGTATATCATTTGGATGTGTAGAAACACATCCATCAAATACCCCCAAACTTATCTTTTGCTCGTCCTCGAGTAAAACAAAACAAATATAAAACTATAAAACTACAAAAGCTAAAAAAATAAAAACAAATATTTTTGGGATGTTCTCAATACATATGGGAGTCGTTAGCCAAAAGTCTCAGGGTCCTCACACAAGTGTCAATAAATGGGTACCAACTGTAAAACCAAATTGCAACACATATACACTACTAACTCGTTTGATTTTCCACCGCAGCATGATAGGATGAGTGAAGTGGTGATCAATGCAACAAAAATAAGATTAGCTTATGGGATCACTTAAGTTAATGCTCTTATTTCACAGATGATGATGATGATACCAGTTAACCCAAGCAAGGACACTCATAATCATGTATACATAGTTGTCAACCCGGTTATCGATATTGAAAGAAAATATGGCATAAAGTTTTAAGCACAACAAACGTGTGAGGCTAGGTTCACGGTTACAAATGAAGATAAGTACATACGAAGTTAAGAAAGTGGACTAAGAAGTCTTCTACAATGTGTACATCCTCACAATATGTTAAACTCTTCGCTCACCCAATTCCCACACTGTCTCACCCCCAAACTTATCTTTTATGTAATTACATGGGGTGAGATATGATTCCCTATTTCTGTGGCCCTTTTCCTTCCAATCATCACTTTAATATATTAAGAGAACAAGCTTTTTCTTTTCTTTTTTTGTGTTTTTTTTTTTTTTTTTTTTGGACTTTATATAAGATAAATGTGTGCTTATTTAATCACTTTGCACACTACTCAATGATCACAATATTTTTGTGCTTGTCCCTTCTTTCTCATTACATAACTCCCTTTAAAACTTTGGCCACACCCAATGTTTCCCCAAATCATTCTCCCAATTCCGAACCATCAATTCCCATCATTCCCTAGTCCACTTCCTCGTCAAAGTGGGTCTAACCTATTCTTAGTGCAAAAGGGTAGGAAATTGGGTATCAAAAGAAGGTGAACGGCGGTCTTTAATATGCCATTCTTTCATTCATTATTAGGCTCAAAAGGGTGTTCTAGCGATGATTTTATTTAAGTGACTAGATAGACAAAACAAGGCCAACAAAAGGGTTGAGAAACAAATGCCATAAATACCGAATAACCTATTGACTTGTTAATGACAACCATGCAACAATGTTCTAGGGTCCCCGAGCATACACCAAGTGATCCCATAAATTATTCCTAAGTTGGTAACATGATCATGAAAATAATGTAAGTGAGAGGTGGTGCAATCATGCCTTTAGTAGTGTTAATGCAGTCCCAACTCTAGGTTAAACAATATCACCGATAATGGTTAATAAAAACAAACCCTTGGATCATCACCGACCATGACCAACATCCCAAAATATAAAGAGAACAAAATTTTTAAAATTTTTCTATTTTTTTGGAGGGTGACAACTGTATACACTCCCTATAAATCCACAAACTCGTAGAGATGCCTACCCCCAAACTCAAAACATGCCCTCATAGCATAAGGAACTAAAGCATGCTTTGGGTTCAAAGGATGGCATGACACAACAAAAAAATAAAATGAAAGCAAAATAAATGTTACCTAGTTGGGTTGCCTCCCAACAAGCGCATTTGGTTAAGGTCGTTAGGCCGACCGTTGCCCGATTTGGATTTTACTTTTTTTCTTTTGGCCCACTTTGCATTCTCGGGTATTTATCTTCATTACGAGCCCCATGTATAATCCCCTTATTATCCTGTCATTTAGCAAAAAAGAAAATATTTTACAATTACATTGCTTGGGCTCCACTTGTGGCCTCTCACCACCTTTTCCATCATCACAAGATGGATGAGGTACCATAATGATGATCAATTTTTCATTGGGATCGCTACGGGTAGTCTCATTCGCATCATGAACCTCCTTACTATCCCTCTTCTCATCACCATATAAAGCAAACTCAAGCCCCTCAATGGCTATCTCATGCCATGTTTTCTCCACCGTTTTTGTTTCCTCCACATCCGATGTACAACCACTCGCATTATCAAAATAGGAGCCATCTTTAGAGTCAATATTGGAGATTTCATAGACAAAATTCTCCTTTGCCTCTTCCAAAGGTTTCTCTTCGAGTGACTCATCCGTAGAGGAAATATTAGAGATTTCATAGACAAAATTCTCTTCTGCGTCCTCCACGGTTTGCTTTCCATATTGTGGTGGTGGTTTAAAATATGGCTCAAAAATGAGTCATAGACACACTCTTCCCCGTCAGCATTTAGATACCAAACCAGGGTTGAAGGTTGCTCTTCCACTTGAGTCTGTATAGGAGTAGTATCCGGCTCACGGTTCCTCAACATCTCTAACATTGTGATCATGTGTTCCTCCATCCTTTCTATAGTCTCCTCCCATGCTTGTTTTGGAGGTTGTGTGGGCACAGTATGTTGGCTCTTGATTATTCCAAGTCATATTTGAATGATTTTCCCACCCTTGACTATAAGAGTATGGGGGAGGATCATATTGGGGTTGCCATGACTCAAAATAATTTCTTGTTTGAACCAGTGGATAATACTCAGAAAAATATGTCCTGGATGGACAATGATTAGTAGCATGAGAATAAGATCCACAATTCAGACACGACTCATACATACTATGCGTCTTTGAGTTAATAAAATTTATATACAATAAAGAAATAAATATTAAAAAAAAAACTAGCTAAAAGAAAAATAAGAAAAACAAAAGAAAAATATTTACACTACCTAAACAAACTTGTTAACCTAATCAAGTCCCCGGCAACGGCGCCAAAAACTTGATGGATAAAAATCCACTGCAATAAAAATTCCTCGCAAGTGTACAAGTGCCGAAGCAGCAGTATACAAAAGTAAGGGTCGAATCCACAGAGACTTGATGGATAAACAAGTGTATTTAATTAATGCAAAAGTAACCAGGGGATTTTTTGTTTTGATTGTTTAAACTAAATTAACTACTAAGCAATGAAAGTAAACTAAATTAAAAAGCAAAATAACGTAAAGATTGTACTAAAAAAGATTCAAGAAGTTCACGGATTGGCGATCACAATTACACTCTTTTTATGCTATTTTGATGAAGAAAGAACTAATCTTTATTTTAGGGTTCATTCACTTATTTAAGAATTGAGACGGTTAGGTGGCCGGATTGCAATTCAACTATCCTATGTAAATTAATTCTTCCGCAAGGTCCAATTAATACACAATTTTTTTTTTTAAAAAAAGAACATGAAAACTTAGTTTTTCTCTTCTTCCGTAATGTCCAAGATCCAAACTATTCAACACAACAATGGCTATGTCTAACTCTCCACGCAAGTGAAAGAAATTAAACCTGAATAGTTAAAGAGCCAAAAATATCTATCAATATGATTGACTCAAAAACGATATTAAAACAATTGTGTTAAACTAAAACAACAATTAACATCTCATAGCATAAAGATTATGTAATTGATCTCATCCAATCCGCAAACCAAAGAGATTAGCTACTCATACCCATAGCATAAATCACAAGAAAATAAATAGAAATCATAAACCTGGATTAAGTTGATGAATCCTTAATTACAACCTTGAAATCTTGAATAAAGTATGAATAAATTAATGTGTATGGAGTATTATATTTATACTAAGGCTAAGGAGCTGTAAAAAATAGGAAAATCTTAGGATTCCTTGTTGAAAAAGGATAAATAAAGTGCTGGTGGCCGGATTTCCTTAGGAGCCCTTGGTATTTTTGAGTTTCCAGAAAATCCCTCCAAAAATTCCCTAAAAGTCCTCCAGAAATTCCAGAAAAGCCCCTGAAAATTTGGAAATCCCTAAAAAGCCCAATAATTTTTGGAAATTCCTCTAAGTTCCCTGGCCAAATTCCCCTATTGTCCCTGTGTGGGCAGCCGCCCAAGTGGAAAGTGGGCAGCCGCCCACTCTTCCAGCCTACTTAGTTTTCCTCCGGTAGATGCTTGCGACTTGTACATTTTACGCGCAATCTTCCGGAGGCCATAACTTCTTCATACGAACTCCGATTTGGACGTGTAAACTATCGTTGGAAATCTCTTTTCGAGTACTATCCAATGGAATTGATTACTCAGAGGTCATATATATTTATCTTTATGTTATGATCCGTTCTTTATCTTTCCTTTTCACGCTTTAACGTACATGAATCCATACATTCTTTCGCTCCTTCCCTATACTCATAAACACTCCAAAAACCATTAAAACACCAAAGGTTGAGCATCTAATAAGTAATAAAAGTATATCATTTGGATGGGTAGAAACACATCCATCAATGGGCACGAGATGAAAAATTGCATCTCCTTGAAACGAATGGTTAAGAGATGGATTGATGTAGAAAAGACCGTTATGTCTTGATAATCAATACCTCCATGCTGTGTATAGCTTTTTGCAACTAGACATGCTAGATATAGGGCACGACCGTGCAAATTTAAATTTGTTACGCAAAGAGACATGTCAGAAAGTCCTTTAAGGGCGGAAAACCTGCAACTTTAAAAATAGGCAATATAAATATATTTTATTCCATAGAGTTGTTTAGTAGTTCACATACTCATCTGATATTCTCTCTTGAGATGCATTTGTTCTTATTCTAGAGCTCTTGACATTCGTGTACACAAGAGATATAAGTAATCGATAATCTTTGAATCCCATTAATAATAGAGGAAGTCTTGTGTGAGACGGGTCTTGTTGAGAGAGAAAATGAGCTTGCCCCGCTCCATCCATAAGGGGGCAAACCATTTACTCTCTCAATAAGACCCGTCTCACACGTGAGACCGTCTCACACAAGTTTTTTTGTCTTAATAATATTTATCATCTCTCCACCCGTGATCGTAACTATCTCGTAATTGTAAACCACGTAATTGTTGTGAGTTTTTGATACATGTTCCTTATTTTGTTCACCTTTTCTGTCCGCCTATAACAATTTTTGTAAGAAAAAAAAATGTTTTTTTTTCCTACAATATTTTTCGTTTATGAGAAGAATATCTACTCTTGGAATATAAATATAAATATATATATATAAATTGTAGTAATAAATACCAAATCAAAAAGAAAAAGAAAAAGAGAATAATCCAAAAAGCAATGGAGAAAGTTTCAAAGTTGATTTGCACGCCTCAACTACCCTCCCTCTTAACCGCCAGCCAATCATATCCCTGGACCACAATGCACTTGCGAAAGATAGTTATGAACCGCACCCCACCTCTGCCTCAAACCAACCGAGCCAAGAGTTCCCTGTTATATTGCAACCGCACCCACCCACCCACCCAGCAGGCAGTCGGCAGTCGGGAGTCGGCAGCCCCAGCAACAGGTATTTCCTCAAACTTTGCCAAAATCATATCTGATTTGACTCCCTTCCTTGAATCAATTTGCCCCCATTTCTGTAACGTAATAAGGTATTCACAAATATAGATCTCTTCTTCTTTATGGTTATTCACTATTCAATTCAACTTCTAGATCTTATTCATTCATTCCCGCTTATTTACTGCTTATCCAGTTTATCATTTTTACTAGCCGCCTGAGCTTAGATTCTGGTTGCATGTTGTTTGCTCTTCCTTGTTTATGGATATGATTAAGGAATGGCATTTTCGGCGGTTCTAATCCGGTTTCGGCTGGGACTGATTTTGAGTTGACTTTTAATTTAATTAGGTTTTAATATGAGATGTATTGATGTAGACTAGGGATGACCAAACACGGTTCCGGTTCCGGTTCCGGTTCCGGTTCGGCTTTTATGTGAACCTTAACCGGCCCTTGGTTACACCGGTTCCGGTTCCGGTTCGATTCCGGTCCGGTTCCGGTTCGGTTCCACGGTTCATTTTTTGATGGTTTTTTAACGGTTAATTCTGATGAAACTGTTAGAAATCGGTCAAAAACACATTTTTATTATTTTCATTCACTGATTTTGGCAAAAAAATCAGTCAAAACACAACTTTTCTTGTCAACTTTCCATTAGTAACGGTTAATTCTAATGAAACTGTTAGAAATCTAATGCTTTTGATGGTTTTTTAACGGTTTTACTGACGGTTCAGACGGTTCCGGTTCGCGGTTTGGTTGGGCGGTTCGGAACCGCCGGTTCACGGTTTTTTGGGGGGTTGAACCTTAACCGGCCCTTATCCAAAACGGTTCCGGTTCCCACGGTTCCGGTTTTCGTGGCGGTTCATGGCGGTTACGGTTTTTTCGGTTCCGGTTCCGGGCCGGTTCGACGGTTCCGATCCGGTTCCGGTCCGGTTTGGCCATCCCTAATGTAGACTGATGTCCTGATTTCATATATTTTATATAATATTTATTTATGAAGATTATAGAAGTTTCCAAGGATTGTAATTTGTTGTGGAAACGGGAGGTTTTGCTGTCAAATGGAATTTAGGTATATAAGATAGTTAGTCATTTTAATGTTTTTAGCAATTTGGAGAAACTAGAAAGTTATAAGCTTTGGTGAATGGGAGCATACGTGAAGGTGGCAACTGGCAAATGTTAAGGTCCCTGTGTTAGGGCATCTCCAATGTATCGAACAAATTTTAGGTGTAAAATTGCGCCGAAATGAATTTCTCTCCAATGTCTGTACTAAATTTTGCACCAAAAAGCATATTCCATTTACACCTCATGTTCCACCATTCTCATCATGTCACAAATAATACTCAATTTTTTTTAATACAGATTGACCTCTTTCCTTTAGTTAAAGTATTATGTGAAGTTATCAAACTTATTTGCTCGATATGCAATTTTCTTCTTTAACACAATTGATATTATTTCTCGGGTTAATAGTCTGTTAGTGTCAGCAAAAAATCATTAGCCAGGGAGTATCATTGAGTTTTGTTTTTAAGATTACTCATGTTCGGGGACAGCCAGTCATGTGGCTCATATCATTAACACTCCACTTGAGTGTTGTTTATGAAGCTAGCCTAAATTTCATAGCTTTGGGAGGATCTCTTACTATGTCAAGAGTTGTCTCTGTGGTATCCCACATCGGTGGGGTACAATTAGTTGGAGTGGTACTTAAGTACCACAAGACTACCGTTGGGCACCAACATATCCATGGACTTTTGGGTGGGCCTGTGGTAAGCCAAGTGGACCCAATTGTTGTTGCTCAATGGGCCAGTAGGTGGTGCTTGTATAACGGGTTGCAGTCTCAGTTTGGTTATGTTATCTTTGTTACAGAGCCTCGTTAGTTATACCACAATCTGCTCTCAGTTGTTCTGAATAGATCCTATCATGTTGGATGGCCATATGAATCCCTATACATTTTGTGGAACTTGGAGAATCCATATAGATAGTCGCAAGGAAGTTACCCAACTTTAGCTCTTTGCTTAGTATCTTAGTTAAACTGTATGCTTTGATCCTTCATAGACTCATATGCATCTGGCTTAACCAGAGGTCTTGCGTTCAAGCCCTGCGAATGCAACAGTGTTAAACTTTTTTGGGAGAGCTTTGCCGCCCTTGTGGTCCTACCCGGCTCGAGCCAGATTTGTCGGCATCTATTGTGATGTTCGGATACTGGTGGTTCAGACAAAAAAATATAGACTCATATAATGTCGAAAGGACCCCACTGATATTTGTTTGTTGTGTAATCAGAACTAACTACCTCAAGTTAAATGTTTTCATTATTCATCTCAAGTTTATCATGAGTGCATATGTACTTTAGTACCTTTGATTTCTGGGTACGCTGGTTCAGGGGAAACCTATTTATGTAATATGTTATTTGTTTTTTTACTGATTATCACGTTGATGAAACTTCTCTTGACTGTGTAATCAGAACTAGCTAACTCAAGTTAAATGTTTTCATTACTTCATCTCAAGTTTGTCACGTGTGCATATGTACTTTAGTACCTGTGATTTCTGGGTACGCTGGTCTAGGGGAATCCTATTTATGTAAAAAAAAAACAGTCTTTTGACTCTGATCACGTTGATGAAACTTCTCTTGACTCTGCTGCAGTGAGCTCCTTTGGACTAATGTGGATGATTTGGCAACTCTCACTTATTGATTGCGTCCCCGTGCTGAACCTCTTCTGTACCGTGGAGTGATTTTTAACATTTGGATATTGCTCTATGCCAAGGGCATCCAAATCCTATCATCTTATTGGACATCTATATTCATCATTTGTGAATCTTTTCTCTTTTCTTCTCCATTGGAAGTCTTAGGAAGACTTCGGATATTTTTAAAGCAGTATTTTGTGCAAGTGTACAGCTACATAGGAGAAAGTTCAACTTGTTTTTTTGAAGAATATGGAATTCTACCAAGCCCTGAACTCTAATAGTGTCGTAAAGAACTACTCTTTGACTCCTCTTAGGATTGTTAGAGGCGTGGTATGCTTGGTGGTTCTCCTTTCTACAGCATTTATGTTCTTGGTCTACTTGGCACCAGTGGCTGCTGTAATGCTCCGCCTTTTCAGTGTACATCATAGTAGGAAGTTGACATCCTTCCTTTTTGGTCTTTGGCTAGCTATGTGGCCCTTTCTGTTTGAAAAGATCAACAAAACTAAGGTAATATTCTCTGGAGAAACTGTCCCAGCAAGAGAACGTGTTCTACTCATTGCCAACCACAGAACTGAGGTTGATTGGATGTATCTGTGGGATCTGGCCCTGCGAAAAGGTTGCCTAGGCTGTATCAAGTATGTGCTGAAGAGCAGTTTGATGAAATTACCTATATTTGGTTGGGGATTTCATATATTAGAATTCATATCAGTTGAGAGAAAATGGGAAGTGGATGAACCAGTTATGCAGAAAATGCTTTCAACTTTTACAAACACACGGGATCCATTATGGCTTTCTGTTTTCCCAGAAGGAACAGATTTTACGTAATGCACTTCTTACCTTCATCTTCAATTTATTTGTTGTAAATGCACCATTCAAACTTTACTCGCACCGACAATTATTTCCAGTATTTTTCTAAGAAGCAACTAACAAATCTTTCTAGGTCTAATATTGTCTTTCCTGATTCTTACTATATATCTTGCATAAAAACAGCTCATGTGCTCCGTATGTCTCTTGATTGCCATATTCTTATCTTGCTACGTGCAGAGAACAGAAGTGCATAAAGAGTCAAAAGTTTGCTGCTGAAAATGGATTACCTGTGCTCAAGAATGTTCTGCTTCCCAAAACAAAAGGCTTCCATGCTTGTGTGGAAATTCTAAGGGGCTCCTTGGATGCAGGTTACACTTTCTCCATCACTTTTGTCATTTGCCCCAATAGCCTAGTACCTCTCTTTCTTTTTTTTTTTTTTTTTTTTTTGATGGGGGCAATTAGCTTTATGTCATTCATCGACTGAACAATAATATGATCTTTTTACTAAGATGAAGAGAAGGGTTGATACTAAACTAGATTAGTGAGAAAAGTTTCAATAGAAAGAAGGCATAATATGAGTAGGGGTGGAAGTTGTATGTGAAATGCAAATTCAGGCAAAATAACCGACAAGGGAGATACTCGATTTCCAAATAGAAGTATCATCTAGTGTTTGGTAATTTGACATAATTAAAATTTATGCAGAAATGTACTTGGCTCCAACATTGTGCTAGAGAGAAAATGGCCAACCACAGTATAAAACCAAAGGAAAACCTTTCCAAGCTTAAAAAAACACTGAGAGATTACATCAATATAGTCTGAATTCCATTTTAGTTCTTAGGATACATATCCTTTTGATCACTTTATCAGTAATTATGAAGGCCACGGCTTCCAATTCATGAAAAATCATACTTATCAATAGTTCACTTTTAGAATGGGTACTAATAAGTTCCAAAGACAGTATTAAAGGTTGGGGAATGCCAAAGTTCCATGGGTGGTGGGAATTATGGACATGATAGCTCTATTTATTTTTTTGGGAACCAAATAAAAGGGATTCATGTTGCCAGCCCCAAGAAGTAGGGAGAAGGGCCAAGTTGAATGGTTTTATGTGAAAATGTCTGATACTCTAATCTCTGATGAGAAACTCTTTCTTTATAATCTCTGTTTAAGTGACCATGTTATGAATCTTTTATTCTTTTCCAATTGGTTGATCATTCCACTTTCATGTACAATGTTAGTCACTTCTACTATCAGTGATATTCATAAATTTCCTAAATGAGCACACTATTTCATCGCAATTAGTAAGTTGTCTCTAGTAACTTTACTAGAAATGGGACAGTTATTTTTGATGTACTTGGATTTTCATAAAATAATTTTTCTACTGGTAGAATTGTTATGGTGTTTGGTACTAGGCAACTGTCACGGAATGAAATTTTGTACTAAAACGTCATAGAATTGAATGGTTATTCTTGCATGCCAAACAAACACTTGCTATTTCTGCTAATTCTTCCCCTGACAATCCCCATCGTCTCTTCTTTTTATTGCAGTTTATGATGTCACTATTGCCTATAAGAACCGGTGCCCCTCTTTTCTGGACAACGTGTTTGGCGTTGAACCTACTGAAGTTCACATTCATGTTCAACGCTTCCCTCTAGAGGAGATACCGGTATTGGAAAGTGAGTGCACTGCTTGGCTGTTAAAAAGATTCAGTCTCAAGGATAAGTTGCTCTTGGATTTCAGCGGTGAAGGTCACTTCCCACATGAAGGCACAGAAGGAGAACTCTCAACAGTGAAGTGCTTGGTAAACTGCTTGGTAGTTATAGCTTTGACTTCTGTTTTTATATATCTTACCTTTTTCTCTTCTGTTTGGTTCAAAGTATACATAGGCCTATCTTGTGCATACCTCACAACTGCTACAACCTTTGATATCCGTCCGTGACCAATTCTGTAACATCTCAAACATTTTTGTTATCCCCAAAGAAACTATTCAATTAACAATACATGTTGACTGAAAACTGGGAAGTGACCAGCAAATTATTGTTAAATTTAAATTAATTTCTTCCCTATGAAGGTGTTTTTTGGTCTCGTTGTGCGTTTTATAACCGTTGTTGGTTAGCTACTATTATCTTAAGAATGCCTCCTTTTAAAACACCATGACAAGTTTTTTGAAGACCATGTTTGGTAAAATATTTTCAGCTCTTGGATTCAGAGCTTGAGCTAGATTATCTATCCCCTGCTAATATTTTCTTGGGCAAATTACAATTTAGGGCCTAAAGTCTACGAGGCGGTTGGGGTTTAGGGCCTGACGTCTAAAATTTGGCGATTTAGGGTGTTGGTCCCAGAGGGCAACAAGGGTATAGAACCGCTAGAGGGGGGGGGGGTGAATAGCGGTCCAAAACTTTTTCTAAAATACCCTTAAAATCAACCGAGTACTTATCAGTTTGGCCAACTGCGGTTCAAAGCACAAGAACCGAACTGATAAAATGCACAGCGGAGTTTGCGGTTTAGCCAAATAGGTTAGTTAAAGAGTTGAGAGGTTTGACTCAGGTTGAGAAAACACTATGATGCAACTGAATAGTTAAACTTAAAGTTCAAAGGAAAACACAATTCATCTTTCAAGTCATTTCGTATATGGAGATAAGTTAAAAGACCACAAACAAGAAAGATAAATACCAAGACAGAAAATAAAGATCAAACACACAAATTGAAGAGGTTCGTTCTTAAATGAACTACGTCCTCTACCTAGATGGTTAGACTAGGATTTTCTAATAGCTACTAGACTTGTATTAATTTAGAGGAGGTTTTACAAGATGAATCTAAACTCTAAAAATAAGTCTAACATAAGCTATAATAACAACCGGTGTTTTCAAAGTATATAATCTATGTGATCATATAAATCGGGTGTGTGTGAAAAGAAATCAAATGCTCTAAGTATCTAAATGATGGTTGAGCAAATGGAAGTCTTTTGGTGTAAGGGCTGAATATGAAAGGTTGTTAGGCTTGAAGCTTTGATGAAGAAAAACTGGGTTTGCTAAGGAGAGGGTTTGAAGATATGAATATTTGGGTTTGAATCTTCAAAGCAAACTTGAACACTTGGGAATGAATCTCTTGAAGCTCAGCAACCTTCATTGTTGAATAATGGAAGCTATTTATAGGCAGAGCACCCTTGTGACCGTTGGGTAAAGATTTGAATCAAATCTGAAGGGTACAGTGCTGTCGAAATCCCATTGGTTGAGCTGTCATTTTCGTCCTTGGTTTTGTCTTGTAGTCCTAAGTAGTTGTTGCACCACTACCTGATATTTGTCCTTTGTTGCAGAAAGGACTAACGGTAAACAATTCAAACTGATAGACAAATCGACATTCCTTGCAGAAACTCCAAGTTAACTTAGAGTTATTTTGACATGACATAACAACATCCTTTTACGGTTAAAAATGGAATGTTTGTCTAAGGAATAAATGACATATCTTTAATTCTTCAATAAATGCTCTGCGGTTTCACCAAGCATAGGAGCGGTTTGAAGGATGATCTTGATGGGCGGCTTCATCAAACATGCAGACTGCAGTTTGATGAAAACTGAAAGACTCCATGCTGGCGGTCTCAAGATGACGGCTTAAAGCACTAAACCGCTAGGATATAAAACCGAACAATACTCAGCCTAATCAAAAATCTAGAAATGGACTTATCTAAAAATTGAAGTAGAACTTTATTACATGCGGTCTTAAAGTCCATAAAAAGACACGTAGCATAGATCAATCAAATTAAGGTGGGTGTACTAACAATGAATCCTAACAATCTCTCCCTATTTGATTGATGCCATTACCACACTATGATAATAGCAAAACATTGTACTTGGTAAGAACATGTCCGAAATAAATTTCATGAAATTGCATGTCCCAAGTCAATGCACACACTATGCTAGATCATAGATTTCTAATCTATCAAAAACAAAGGAAATAAAGAAAAGATAGAAAAGAAATGCATTCAGATGCATATAGAATGATATGATTTTGAGAATCAGAAATGCATGTTTAAACTGAATGTTTAAAACACAATGCACTTAAAAGTATTTTCATGATGAATGTAGTGCATGAGGTTTTAAGAAATGCAAGCATTGTTTCACAAACAAGCAGTTTGAATAAACAAAGTTTTGGAAACAGAATGCTATGCAGTCATTCTCATTATAATTCAATCATAAAGGTTTGAAACTTACAAAGTACATGAATTATAAGAGAAAACACAAAAGACTTAGAAATTACAATCTAGTCTATCTCATCACCGGCAACAGGAGTTATAACTTCTTCAGCATTTTCAGCAATATTGGCCTGCGCGGCTTGATCATCAACTGCAGCTTGATCTTGGGCGGCTTGATCAACATTAGCATTGTTGGATTGGGCAGTATTTCTAGAACCGGAGGCATGGGCGGATTCAACGACCAAATCTGCTGCACGAAGCCGAACCACAGTCGGTTCATTGATTCTAGATTCAATAGCAGCAGTTTGTCTGACCAGACTGCCGGTTCTAAGCAATAGGTGCTCAGAGCTGTCAAATGAATGTTGAGCCAAGATGTCAAGCTTTTCTTCAATAGAGTCCATCCTGGTATCAACTGCTTGCTGCTTTAAGGAATAAATCTCATGGTTGGTTCTGACCATGTCTTGAAGGGCAAGTTGATTTTCCAAAACTCCTTTCAGCATATTTTTGATCTCAAAAATATCATTCACTCTCTCCCCCTTAATGGCATCAAGATCAGACTGAATAGTGAGGAGATGAGTGTCAAACCGAGAAGTGGCGGCTTGCTGATGAAACTGAATGTTCCTAACCGCATCTATCAAATCGGTGGTTGAGGCACGAAGTGGTAAAACTGGATAGGAAGAAACTGTAGGATGAGGTTCATCAGAAGGAGTGTAGTCAGGTATAGGCTCATCATCAGAGATGGAGATGGCATCATCAGAGATTGGGATGGCCTTTTTGGTTGGATGGGAAGAAGATGAAAGCATTTTGGCTTTGCCTTTGACCTTAGTACGAGCCTCCTCAAAAGATTCACCCATTGAAACTCTAAGGGCAATCTCAAATTCAATGGGATCAAACTGATCAGAAGAATGAATAGGAATAATGGCAGTTTGAGAAGGAGGTGAAGGAACAGGATACCTCATGAAATCATTATAAAGAAAAATGGAAGGGGAAGGAACAATGAATAGGCGGTAAAGGTTTGGAATGCAATGACAGTTAAAGTATAGAAAGAATTGGGAGGCAAGAGAAGGATCCAAGAGAACCTGATAGGCAATCTCAGCAATTATCTGATCTGCAGCTGAAAGAATGGTTTGATCAACAACAGCCTCCATTTATTCTTTTGGAAAGATGGCATAAGGATTAGGGCGGCCAGCCTTCAAAAATCTGTCTTCGGCTTTGGCGGCGGCACGGGCACGAGCTCTAGCCCTTCGTTCCCTAGAAGTTTCAGCCTTGAACCTCTTCAGATAAGATGCCAGTTCTGTGGCACTCTTCCTTTTCTTTGGTGTCGGTTTTATGAAAGAAACTGAAGTCTGAACCGAAGTCATAACCAGTGGTTGAACTGAAGGAAGAGGCAGCGGTTGAACCGACAAAGAAGTAGACGGCAAAACCGGAGATGGTAGAACCGCTGCAGCATACGGTAAGTCTGGAGATGAAGGACTAGATCCTGGTTGAACTGGAGATGGCTGAACCGGAGAAGGAGTGTGCTCTGGTGAGTCAAAGTTCAGTTTTCTTTTAAGTGAAGGAGGGGATACTTCAACCATCATTGGGTCAATACCTGCCTTTCTCATCTCAGCTCTTTCTCTTAATTCTTTTGCAAATGCGCCTTCAAGAGGTGAGTGATCCTTCTTGTCATGAGCTTCACTGAAGTCTACTGCTCCAGGTGGCCTTGTCTGCCAGTGTTCCACAAACTCATATTTCTTTATCAACTTTCTTCTCTTCTTTGGCGGTTGAACCTCAAGAATTTCAACATCTTGCTCAGGTTCACCAAGTGCCTCAGACGCATCAGTCTGCTCAGGCATAGCCACAGCCTCAAATACTTCGATTTGCTCAGGCTGTACCGCAACCTCAGACACTTCGGTCTGCTCAGGATCGGTTTGAAAAGAAGGTTTAAGGTTGGGAAAGGCTTTATAAATGGCAGTCAACTGTTCATCAGTGAACTGAGCAGAGGGCGGTTTAGAGGTTGGAGGTTTAGGAGGAGAAGAGATAGGAATGAAAAGATGAGGTGAAGGAATGAGTTCTGGAATTGATTTGGCTTTGGCAGCTTTGAGAGAGGAGGCATCCATTGCAAAGTTGAGGGATTTCTCTACATTCTGATGTAATGGGGAGAGAGGTTTAATTTGAGGTTTTGGGATGGAGGGTTTAGAAGTGATAGGTTTAGAGAGAGTAGGTGATAGTCTGATAGGGGGAAAAGAGGTTGAAGAAGAGGGTTTAGAGATTGGTTTGGAAGAGGGTTTAGAGGGCGATTTAGATAGGTCAGCCTTTGTAATAATTGAAGGGATTTGAGCGGTTCCCTTTCTCTTCCTTGGAGCAGCGGTTTCCTTAGGACGAGCCGCAGGTTTAGACCGAACTGCATGCTCCCCCTCAGCCTGTACCGCGGTCTGGGCAAGATGGCTTAAACCTAATCTGTTCAAAGTAGCTGTCTGACCTTCATTTCTTAACATCGTAGCATGGGTCTGATCAGCAATGGCACCAGCATACGGTTTCCCAGACTTGTTGAGCCGAGCCTCAGGAAATGGTCCACGTTCGGCTTCAGGAAGAGGTTCTTCATTCCAAACTGCCTGTGCATACCGCCATCCAAAAGCGGTTCTGAAGGCATCAAGTTTTGATAATCCAAAAATGGATTTCTCAATTGGATCCATCCAATAATCCTTGTGTTCAATAGAAAACTTGAAGATATCAGTATCTTGGTGCAAAAACTTGGTCAGAAGCCTGCAATGATTTCTGATCTTAGATTTTCCAGCGGCTTTAGCAGCATGGAGGCGGTTCAGGGCATTGATCATTTCTTTCATTACAACCCTGGGCCAGTGCAGTTTCTTCCCTTTGAGAATGGCCACACAGTAAGCATACTGTTCAGAGGTAAAGTTGTTGTGGTTCCCATTCTTGCACATTACTCCAGAATCAACTAATTTACACAAATGAGCCATGACTTCTCCAAATTCCTTTTGGGAGGAATTCTTAGTGGAGAATGAATTAACTCCAATTAATTCAATTGTTGTGCTGCTCAGGAGCTCCGGTTTGATCCCCATAACACCAGAGTTCTCAAGACCAGCCAAAATTGCAATTTTTGAAGCAGTTAAGATCACATCCTTGTTACGGACCTTGGACTTGATGGCATCTTCAAATTTTACTTCTCCAGTTTCTAGATCTCTGATTGGTTCTCCCCTTACATCCAACAAAGCAGCATTAGTAGCAATCCCATTCTCGAAGAATTCAGCACAAATGATAGTCACGAACTGAGGTTCGTCCATGAGAAATAGAGGGAGCAGCTTCGCATCATTCAGCAGTTTAAGGAGCTTCCTTCCAACTGCATCTTGTTTAACTTCCTCTTCTAGTATCCTAGAGCCGGGTACAAAGTTTGAAGGATCCTGAAAAAATATTCTAAGTTAGAAATAATTTGAAGAATGGCAGTTTGAAACCTTAAGCAAACCACGGTTTGAGTAAGATTTACAAACTATAACGAGGAATCCTAACAATGAAAACATGCGGTTCAAGGAGAGTAAGGGTAAAAATGTAAAAACAAAAAAAATGAGAGAACAGTAAAGATAAAATGGATCAAAGAGGGAAAATTTTGAAGAAGAGTTTGAATGCATGAAAAACACGAAGAACATAGTATGAATATGCAAAACAAAATCTTAACCAAAATGTGAAAGAATTATACCAAAATGACCACAAAGAGCAGATTCTAACAAAGTTCTAAATAAATTAAGACAAATAACAACACATGAACCCAGAATCTGCACAACTGCGCAAGAACACCAAATATCCCCAAAATCGATTTTGCTCAAGAATTGAACACAAATCACAAAATAAAGTAATCAAACAGTATATATATGACAATGCGAGTTCAGGCCAACCAAAAATTCGAAGAAAAAGCATAAAATGATCAAAGGAAGATGAACAAGCTTTTAAGCTTCAACAATGGCGGACAAATGAAATAAACTGAGTTAGGGTTCAGAAATTCATACCATATCAGGCTTCGAATGTTTGGAAGATGTAGAAGTAGAAGCAAGATCGATTGATTTCTTTGGTACCATTTAAAAAAAAAATCGTTTAAGTAAGAAAATTTGAGTGAGAACAGAGAGTGGAGAGTGCGAGCAGTGGAGAGAGAAGGGTTTTTTGCTAAAAAAGAGTAAGAAGTTAAAAAGTTAAATTGAAAAATAGTTTGTCTTTTATACTCAATTAACCACCTCGGGTAGTGGAGCGGGCATGACGACTGAAGAAAACTTAACCGTCAGTTTACCTGTCGATTCGCATTTAATGCGGCAGAGATAATTGCATAAAGATCCTTAAAGAATGAAGTGACATAAAGTAGGGACTAAATTGCAATATCATACCTGAGCGGTTTGAGTAAACCGATTTACCTTTTCTCATTGTCGGTTTTTATGAAACCGATATCTCTCAGATGTGCTTCGGTTTCACCAGATTAAACCGATAGTTTGCTTTCTCCTTACGGTTTGGATCAAACTGACATTATTCTTCTTGACTCTTCGGTTTGACCGGAATCTTCAACCGAACTTATATAGCGGTTTCGAATTTTGATAGAACCGAACACTATTTTCTTTTTCTTAATAGAGCCAAAATACTTAACAAATATTATTAGACTAAGAAATAAATAGGCATGAAATATATTAAGTTAGTTCCAGCATACCCATTTCTCCTCGTAAATGAAAGAACCTTGAATTTTCAAGCGGTTTGGTGAGGATATCAGCAATTTGATCATCGGTACCCACCTTTGCTAGAAAAATATTCTTCTTTTCAACATGATCTTTGAGGAAATGATATCTTATGTCAATGTGCTTGGTTTTTGAGTGTTGAACTGGATTGTTGGAGATAGAAATTGCTGCAGTACTATCACAGTTGATAGGGCAATTCTTTTCAAAAACTTCATAGTCTTCCAACTGCTGTTTCATCCAGAGAATTTGAGAGCAACAGCTTCCAGCTGCTATGTATTCAGCTTCAGCGGTTGAGACTGAAACCGATGCTTGTTTCTTGCTGGACTATGATACAAGCCGAGATCCAAGGAACTGACATGTACCACTAGTGCTCTTTCTATCAATCTTACATGCTGCAAAGTCAGCATCTGAATAACCTAACAAATCAAATGAAGATTCTTTGGAGTACCAAAGTCCAAGGATAACAGAGCCACATAAATATCTAATAATACGTTTAACAGCTATAAGATGAGATTCTCTAGGGTCAGCTTGAAATCTAGCACAAACACAGACACTGAACATTATATCTGGCCTACTTGCAGTTAAGTAAAGAAGAGAGCCAATCATACCTCGGTAGAGTGTCTGATTCACTTTCTTACCTTGTTCATCTCGATCCAAACTGCAGGCCTTTTGCATTGGGGTATCGACTGACTTAGCAGTTTCAAGCCCAAATTTCTTGATAAAGTCTTTGGTGTATTTGGTTTGGTTGATAAAGATTCCATCATGACATTGCTTGATTTGGAGTCCAAGAAAGAATGTCAACTCTCCCATCATACTCATCTCAAATTTACCTTTCATAAGCTTCTCAAACTTAACACACATAGTTTCATTGGTAGAACCGAAAATAATATCATCAACATATATTTAAACTAATAATAAATGACCTTTGTGTTTAGCAATAAATAAGGTTGTATCAATTTTACCTCTAGAGAAGCCTTGTTCAATAAGAAATTTAGATAGAGTGTCATACCATGCTCTGGGAGTTTGTTTGAGTCCATACAAGGCCTTCTTGAGCTTGAAGACATGATTAGGATATTTGTTGTCTTCAAATCCTGGCGGTTGAGCTACATAAACTTCTTTTTGTAGTTCACCATTCAGAAATGCACTCTTCACATCCATTTGATATAACTTAAATTTCTTGAAGGAGGCATAGGCCAGGAACAATCTAATGGCTTCAAGTCTGGCTACAGGGGCAAAGGTTTCATCATAACCAATCCCTTCTTCTTGCCTATAACCTTGAGCAACCAACCTTGCTTTGTTTCTTGTTATAGTACCATTTTCATCCATCTTATTTCTGTATACCCATTTTATTCCAATTACAGTATGATCCCTGGGCCTTGGAACTAGAGTCCAAACTCTGCAACTTTCAAACTGATTGAGCTCTTCTTGCATTGCAGCTACCCAACTTGGATCACTTAGAGCTTCATCTACCTTCTTCGGTTCCATCTGAGATAACAATGCGGTTGAGAACAAACTGTGGTTATCTCTATGAGTTAAGCTTCCTCTTGTTTGAACACCAGAACTGATAGGACCTATAACATTGGTTGTTGGATGGTCTCTATGCTCATTGATTTCTGGAGGGAGGTCTTCATGAACCACTATTTCTTGAATATTTTCTAGATGAGGCTCTTCTTGATAATCATTGAAATCTTCATTGAAGGTGATGTTTGGAACTGGATCAACGGTTTGAATGGGATCAGAAGAGTGTGGTTCTACAGCAACACCTTCGGTTTGATTTAGAGCGGCTGGAGAACCTGATGGAGCGGTTTGAGTAGGTTGGTCATTTGCGGTTGCATGATTAGGGTAAGATGTACCTGTCTCAAAACCACTAAAATTATCAGCAACATTTGGAGCCATATGTGGCTCAAGAAGATCATGTTCATCAAATGTAACATGGACTGACTCTACAATTTTTAATGAAGTTTTATTGAAACAACGAAAAGCTTTAGAGTGTTTTCAATAACCAACAAAAATACCTTCATCGGCTTTAGCATCAAATTTACCTCGATGCTCTCTGCCATTGTATAAGATGTAGCATTTGCATCCAAATATTTTAAAGAAGGCAATGTTGGGTGATCTGCCTCTCCACAATTCATAAGGAGTCTTGTTGTGAACTTTGATGATGAGGGAGCGGTTCTGGGTAAAACATGCGGTATTGACATCTTCGGCCCAGAAGTACTTGGGAAGCTTTGCTTCTGCAATCATGGTCTTCCCGGCTTCAATCAAAGTCCTGTTCTTTCTTTCTACAACTCCATTCTGTTGTGGAACCCCAGCGGCAGAGAAGTTGTGATCAATTCCATGATCATCACAATATTGGGCAACACCATTGTTTGTAAATTCGGTTCCATTATCTGAACGCACAGCAACAATGTCATCCAATTTCTGAGTTTGGAGCTGTCTAAATAGAGCGGTTACAATGCCATAAGTATCATCTTTTGAGGCCATCATTTCCACCCAAGTATATCTTGAAAAGTCATCAACAACCACCAAGGTATAGCGTTTTCCTCCTATACTGGCGGTTGGGACATGACACGCCCCAAGTCCCGGGATCCCCTAATAGAACCTCGAACCTGGTGCGCATAACTAACAAGAAACAAGAAACTAACGGGAAACAGGAACAATACCTGTTAGAAACAAACTGACATGATATATATACTCAAGAGTAGGGAGCTAAGATAGCTCACACGAGTTCTAGACCAAGAAAATTAAAACCAAACAAGGTTACATACAGCGGAAGACATGCCTAGCAAATAAGCTGGCATCAAGAACTGTCTAGGGACAACAAATACTACCCCAATACAAGCCCAGAGTTTATTAACTCATACAAGATCGTCCTTACCAAAATATAAAAGGACACTAACTTCGAACAAGAATATCCTGCTGAGTAAGTTCCCAGGTAAGTCGAGCCTCACTGCGTACTATCCACTGCTTTCCTGGGGGGGGGGAACAATTAAACAAATATAGGGTGAGATAAATCTCAGTAAGCTATTAACATGCAACTATATGTCATGTTATCATGCAATACAAGTAGATACTCAAGTAATCATATATCAAGTATCATCAAGTAACAAGTATAGGAGAGGCTAAGTCAACCCAACAAGTAATCAAGCTCAAGAAAGGTTCAGGTAACAAGTAGTCAAGTAGTGTGAGAGGCTAAACCAACTCACCAAGATGCACATAGGCCTATCACGCATTTTTACCTGAATCCTTCCTTATTCCTCCCAAGAATACCATTTATTGTCGATGCTTTTCTAGCTGAGGACAACCAGGAACAAGAACAAGAACTGCTGTGCAGTATATAAGAAGACCTGGTAACCAGTGTCAACCACAAGAACAAGATCCACGAGGTGTTCAAGACAAGAGTTTAGCATTCACTTAGGTCAGGCTTATTGCTCCAACCAAGGAAGCTATGCCCTTACTATGGCCGGTAGTAAGGGGTCAGGCGTAAATACATAGGGACCCGATTGTCACTTAAGCCCCAGCTCTCGCGACAAGCGTGAACCTATATATTTTCGAACAAGCAAGGAGAACCAGCTGGACTCACACAAGAATGCACAAGTAGATGTTTACTTGAACTACGAGAATATAACTAAGTCCCATATTAGTGGACCAGTCTTTATGCACTATGTAATCATGTATCATGTGCTCACGAGAATATGCACCATGTAGTAATGTATCATGTGCTCACGAGAATACAAGTACACGTACGCAATTATTGCGAAGACAATTCAATCTAACAATGGCACGTAGAGTGTCCATATAACACAGTCAATCCAAGTTAGAGTCTATTAATAACAGACCTCAAACAAGTAGTAGGGTATATCATTCTATATCACTTTGTCACATGCCAATTTGCACGTACATATTCATATCACGTTTAACACATTAAAGTGTCTACCACGATACCCTTACTATCAAGTAGAGCCCAATACCTTAGACTCTAAATACACAGTAGAATAGGTCACATCATACCTAGTCACAGTCATATCTCACGTATATGTATCGTTAATAATCGAATACATTTTCTCAACACATATTATGTTATGTAGTTATTCTTATTAACTTAAATCATAGTATTCACGATTATATGAATTATCTTCATATTACACTAGTCCCTATTTTCTTTAGGAACCCATTTCAAGACAAGATATCTTCTTTATTCTTTGTATACTTTATTAAGTATATACACGATTAAAACCAATCACTAGCACTTTAGTGTTTGTTCATAGCACTTACAATACACACGTATCAAGTTCAAGTATGTAGTAGAGTTAATCATTCTCTATCTAGTTCTATATCCCAACTCTTTTGGTTATTCATACCATGTATCAAGTAATCAAGAAATAACATTCTATCAAGTAAATATATGCAAGATTTGCATATACACATCAAGACTCTTTCAAGTTTATTACCATACACCTATATTGGTGTCAAGGCACGTACAAGATTTTATAATCTTATTTTCAAGTCTTAATCCAATTATTTGGATGTTCAAGTCATGTACAAGATTTTATTGTCTTATACTTCAAGTTACTGTCTCAACTTAAGACATTCAAGACATTCAAGACATTCAGGACATTCAAGACACGTACAAGATTTTATTCATCTTATATTCACGTTTTAATTAAGAAGATGAGCTATACATCTCTCAATCAAGTTCACGGTCCTATTCCTAGGATATTCAAGTTCAAGGCATAGCTTTAATGCCCTTAAGTTGTACAATCTTTAGATTCAAGACACGTAGAAGAGTCCTTACTCTTACACTCAAGTTCAAGTTCAGAAGATGAATTATACATCTTACTCGTACAAGTTTTCAAATCCTTTTCTTAGGACATTCAAGCTCAAGACTTTAGTTGGTGCCCCCAAGGTGCACAAACATTAACTTCAAGACATATAAAAGAGTTACTACTCTTATACTCAAGTTATCATTTAATTATGATTCAAGTCCACATTTTATTTGTTCACAAAGGGACTATTTTTCAGTACTAGAGTGTTCTACAACACTTATCTAGGCCATCTAGGGTAGTACCCTAAACCTAGACCAAGAATACTTCAACTTCCAATTAAATAAATGAGCTATACAACTCACACTTATAAGTTCTTAATCCCCTACATAGGATATTCGAGCTCAAGACACTAATTTGGTGCCCTCTAGGTGCACAAGCATAGGTTCCAAGGCAATCATAACACATAAGTGCTTGTTCATAGCACTTTCAAGACACATAGAAGAGTTCTTCCTTTTATATTCAAGTTCTCATTTTAATTTAATGAGTAATCATGTTCAAGACTCACTTCTGATGCCCCTAAGGTCTCACAACACTTACTAGGATATCTTATCTTAAGGCTATATACCTTAACAAGGAATAAGCTTTCAATTTAATTTAGATTTAAAACACTTTGATTGAAACAGGGGACCGGGCGGGCGCCTATGGTAGACCGGGCGGCCGCTCATTGAAACACTTTTGAAACCCAAAACTTCTGGTGAAACAGGCGGGCGCTCGAGGTACCACCAGGCGGGCGCCTGGTACAATTTTTAGCAAATACCAAATTTCTTTCCAGGCTTAGAAATCTCCGTCCCAAGCGTAGGAGTATACTTTTACTAACCCTTAGGCAATACCCGAGACACTATTTCAAGCTCAATTCATTTCTTTTACCATCCCATAAATAATAGGACAATTTCCTACTATTCCAATTTAATATTTCACCGTCCCCAAAAGTATAAGTACAATTTTATATTATACTAATATAATCATCTAGGGATACTTCCATTCATTTCCCCGTACCACAAATAATGGTACAATTTTTCTAATAATATTTAAATCGAGTTACTATTTTACCGTCTCACGAATAGGAGTATAATTTTCCTACTAATCTTTTGACAACCCAGGAGTATACTTTTTCAATTTTCTTCATACGCAGTATATTTATACTCCCTTCGTCCCAAAATTACAAGTATCACAAAAATTGCTCAAAACACAATTTTAACAAGAACAAGTAGCGGGAATAACATATATGCATGTTATTACAAGTAAGGGGGAGCTAATAACTTACCTAGTCCGAAATCAAAGTTACCCAAATAAATTTCTGATCGGCCTGGAACGCTCTATTCAACGCCACGAATATTTATCCGGGACCAGAATCACGAACGGAGGGATAATTAAGCTCGAGGAGTCGAGAATAGGAAGAATCCTAAACCTAGCTTTTTCACCCAGAGAGAGCGTAGGAAATTTGGGGAGAAATGCTTCTGAGAAGAAAGCAAACCCACAAGATATACTTGACACTTTCCAAGAATTGCAATTTGGCCCCTCAAGTTCTAACTTTGACAAAAAGGCCCCTAAACTTTCAACTTTGACATTTAACCACCTTAATTTTCTAAAGTAATTAAATAAATTAACTCAAATAAAATAGCATCTAAATATGCTAGCCAAGAATTTAACAAATAAGTCAAATATTTAATGAGATTAAGGATGGGCGTTACAGGACAGGTCCAAATAAATCCATGTGAAGCAGTTGTAAGCAGCGGTTCGTTGAAGAAGAGATTTTGCTTGGAAATGACTGTTTGGGCTGCTTACCAAGCTGGCATGCTTTACATTTCTTATCATGATGGTCAGCCACTTTGGGTAGTCCTTTGACAAGACCATCCCTTTGCAATTTTTCTAGATACTTGAAGTTCAAGTGGCTGAGCCGCTTATGCCATAACCAGCTGCTTTCACTAACATTTTTTGCTACAAAACAGAGGTCAGCAATAGAAACAATTTTACTAAAATCTATCATATATACATAACCTGTTCTGTTGCCAGTCAGTAGAGTAACTCCGGAAGTTGCATCTTTGATGAAACAATTAGTTGAAGTAAAGTTGCAGTTCATTCCTTTGTCACAAAACTGAGATATGGAGAGAAGGTTGTGCTTGAGTCCTTCTACTAGTGACACATTTTCAATGGTCACCTTTCCACGTTTGATTGCTCCATATCCTATTGTTTCTCCTTTCTTGTTATTTCCAAACACTACTGGGGAGCCTCTCATACTGATGAAATCATAAAGAAGTTCATTATCTCCGGTCATGTGTCGTGAGCAACCACTATCCAAGTACCAAAGATCCTTATTCTTCTTTGCGGTTCCAGCCATACAGCATAAGATCTGAAAAATAAACATTAAAGATTTTGGTCCCCCTTATTCTTTTGGGTCCTAGGATTAGCAGCTTTTTGGGACCCACACCTGTTTGACCTTAGGATTTTTACGTCCCTTGGCATTGGGTGTGAACCTTAAAAGACAATGACCAGCACCATGACCATAATCAGCACAAATAGCACAATGAATAAATCCAGGTTGCGGTTGCGGTTTTACAAACCCTTTACTGACCTTCGGTTTCTCATGTTTTACTGGGTCAGCGGTTTTGGCTTTAACAAAGATTACCTTCTTGAGCTCAACCTTCCTCTTAGGTGTGGCTTTAGGGAAAATGATAGGAATTTCCTTAAACCGACTAGGAGCGGTTTCATCACTCAATACTTCCTTGGTTGCCTCAGCCACTATGGATTTCTCTTTCCACTTTGAATCTCTCTCAGTCTGGTTTTTAGGATACTCAAAGAAATAATTTTGCCTTTTCATTTCTTGTTTTGAGTCCTTTTTACCGGCATGATTAACCTTAGGAATTTCTTTGGTTTGTTCAGTAGGTTTCACACCACCTTCGGCACAAAGACAAGAACACTTACACCCATCATCGGTTTTAAACCCCAATCCACTTTTATCCGAAGTAGGAATTTGTGAATTTAGGATTTGTTCCACGGTGACACCAGACTTAGTCCATACATCGGTAACTTTTTGAAGGTCATCCCTTTGTACGGTAAGCTCATGGATTTGGGTGAGAAGTACCTCGATTCTGTCCTTCAGATAACGGTTTTCATCCACAATAGTAGATATCCCAGCAATTTGGAGCTTGAGGTTTTCAATTTCCTCCTTGTGGGATTTATATACACGTTGGGATTCTTCAAGTTCCGCAGCCATTAGTTTATATGCCTTTTTAAGCACAGTGTGTTGTTGACATATAATATTAGCATGTTCTAGTACCTGGTCATCATGACTTTGGTCTGCTTGAACCTCAGGAGTGTAGTTTGGTGTTGTAGGATCTTTGCTTAATCTAGCCTCAGGAGTCTTAGGTGAAACTGACTTCATTTGTTGATTTGGCAGTGGAAGGCTTTCGTCAATTTCAATTCTTTCTTCAAATCCCATGAGGCAGAGATTAGCAGTTTCTTCATCACTTTCATCTGAGTCTGAACCCATCCATGTCAATGGTTGATCTCCTTGGTCAGCTACCATTCCTCTTCTTTTCACGAACTTCTTATTGAATGGTTTCTTTGCTGGCGCGGCTTCATAACGCGGTTTGGGACAACTTGAAGCAAAATGGCCTGGATGTCTGCAGTTATAACAGACCATGTCATCCCTTGTCTTGGGATCTGCAGTTTTGTTGAGTCTGGTTGGAGGGATAAACTTTGTTGGGCCTTTGGATGGAAATTGAGATCTATTGTTTTTCCTGAACTTGGTGTATTTCTTCACATACAAAGCAAATTCTTCATCATCCATTTCATCAAAATCAACTTGAGTAGAACTTGAGGATTGTGATCCTACACTCTGAGCATAAGTACTTTGAGGAGGAGTGTAAGGTTGATGAGACTGCTGATAAGATTGATAAGGTTGAGGATATGGTTGATGTGATTGAGGATATGATTGGTGAGACTGCTGGTAATACTCAGGAGGTGCGGTTTGAGGATTGAATCTAGGAGCATTTTGGTCAGGAGGAGCGGTTTGCAAGTGGAGGTGAGGAGCGGTTTGATGATGGTCTGGATTGTAGATAGGAGATGAGGTATTGTTGAATGCAGCTAGAGAGAGTGTCTTAAATCTGCTTTCGGTTTCATGGACCTCTTCAAGCTTGAATTCAAAAACCTTCAGCATGGCATACAAGTGTCGAAGATCAAGAGCTTCCAACTCCTTGTTGTCTTCAATGTTAGTAGTTTTGATCAGCCATTTGCTACCAAGTGCTTGCATGAATCTCATGTTCAAATCTGTATTAGAATAGACATGTCCAAGAGAAAAACACACAATATCAATAAACCTCTCATAGCATTGTCTAAGAGATTCCTTAGGATCTTTAACAAAATAGTCAAAGAGTCTTCTCTGTTGATAGAGGCGGTTCTTCTTGGTATATGAATCTCCTTCCAGAAAGTCAACTATAGCATCCCAGGTAGCCTTTGTGGTTGTGCAGTGAAGCACCTTAGAATGAGTCCTCAAGTTAATAGCTGACACTAGCATGGACATAGCTCTTCCATCAAAATCCACATTGATGCGGTCTGCATCAGTCCATTCACTTTCTAACTTCTTAACTTCAGCTTCTTCTCCTGCGGTTCCTGCACGTGGATTAGCTTTCATAGGAATATATAGTCCATCAGTAACCGCGGTCCACAGTCTACGATCACATGAAATCATGTGTTTCATCATCCTATCTTTCCAAAAGATAAAACTATCTTCATCCAGAATCGGTAAGTGATTCGAATTGGATGTTTGCATCATATGGGTGTTTGTGTTTGCCATTGGATCAGCACCCAAGCGGTTAAGCTTGTAAAAACAAGTTTGGTGGATATACTCTGATACCACTTGTTGGTCCCAGAGGGCAACAAGGGTATAGAACCGCTAGAGGGGGGGGGTGAATAGCGGTCCAAAACTTTTTTCTAAAATACCCTTAAAATCAACCGAGTACTTATCAGTTTGGCCAACTGCGGTTCAAAGCACAAGAACCGAACTGATAAAATGCACAGCGGAGTTTGCGGTTTGGCCAAATAGGTTAGTTAAAGAGTTGTGTAGATACCCCGGGGGACCACGGCTTGGCTAGAGCGCGTGAATTACCTAGGATGTCTACTTGATTTTAAGAGTCGCCACCCACGTTTTAGAGGAACGCGAGAAAACCTAAAGAAAGCCAATTTTTGTACGAAAACCAGAGATTCGGGAGAGAAATGGTTCGGGGGTTAGGTGACGGAGTGGGAAGTACTTAAACACCCACTCCGCCCCGCTTACGCGGGTCTTGCTACTTTTGATGTTCTAATGCTAAAAAGTCCTTCTATTGATATTAAAATGTGCTAATAATTGAGATGAGAAGAAAAGGGGAAATAAAAAGAATGATTTTATTAATTAATTTATGCTAAGAGATTACATGTTGAATATGCTAAACAATTACATAATAAATGAAATAGAATTTAATTAGTTGTTTGGAATGTTGGAATGTAACCTTGACCAAACTTCAATAGTGAAGTGGCCTTTTGGTTGTATTCCTTTTTATGGAGATTGCATACATTGACTAGACATGAATAAAATAAGAAGAAAAAGGGAAGTTGTACCTTAAGAAGAAGGACTTTAAACCTTGACTTGAAGATGGTGTTGTTGTAGGAAAATTGTTGTAGAACAATTTATGTAGAGTCTTGTCATGAAGAACTCTTGTAGGGAAAATTTGTGTATAGTTTGTGTAAAGAGAAAGTGTTCAAGGTCAAGGTCCAAAAGAGGTCTAAAAGAGATGGAAAAGAGGTCCCCTCCAATGATGGATTGGAGGGGTTTTTATAGTTGAAAGGGGATGTTTTTGGTGCCAATTCGTGGTCACAAAGAAATATTTTCCGGGTGAAATCCATGCAAAATAAGCAAGAGAGGGATTCTTGGGAGAAAATCTGTAACTGACGCCCCAGAGGCGCGTGCTTCCGGGTGTACAATCGGAAGACGCGCGCTTCTGACCTCAAAAGGCGGAGGCGCGCGACTTTGAGAAGGCAATTTTGACAGAATGGACTAGAAAGTTAATTCTGTTATGCAGTTTAGACCAAAACTGACGGAATGAATTAAGAACTTAACCGAACTAACAGAAATTAACAAAAACAAGTAAAGTAAAAATACTATGTATGAAATCGGGGTGAGAGGTCCAAAGCGGGGTGTCTACAGAGCCCCTCGGCGACGTGGATTGCAAAGCAAAACGCGTCGACGAAAGAAAGACAACCGCCGAGGACATCGACAAGAGAAAAAAAAGACTCGATAAAACATGAATTTGAAATTACAAAGGATAGGAGTGAGCTCCCTGTGTGAGCGGCTTAATTGATATAGAATGGATATAGTGGGATCCGTTTGCTGAAGCGGGATCCGTTTGCTGAAGCGGGATCCGTTTGCTGGTGCGGGATCCGTCTGCTGATGCGGGATCCGTTTGCTGAATGCGGGATCCGTTTGCTGAATGCGGGATCCGTTTGCTGAGGCGGGATCCGTTTGCTAAGGCGGGATCCGTTTGCTGATTGCGGGATCACTGTGGACCAAATTGCTGTCTAGAGCTGCAATTGCTGTTGACTTTATCGTGGGGATGCGGGCATGGTTGACTGTGGACCATTTTCTGCTGGGGATGAAGTGCCTTGAGTAGCGGATGCTATTGACTTCGTGGTGGTACCTGCTATGTGTGTGCTTGGCAGGTATATGTGTTTGTGCAAGAAGATGCATGAAGTGTGAAATGAAGAGAGAAATTGTGCTCGTGGTGCAATGTGATTTGAAAGCAGTTTTGCATGAGAGAGAATTAAAGTGATTCTGTGTGTGAAGTGATTTTTGAAAGCAAAGATTGCTTGAGATGAATGATGTTCATACCTTCACCTACCATTGCCGCTTGATTGGGGATGGATTGCTGAAGGATGCTGCTGCTTTTGATGAAGAATGTCCATTGTTTGGATGGAGAATGATGATGTTGATGGTGATGAATTGTTCTTGCCTTTGATGGAGTATTGGCGAGATGGTATTCTGGGTGATGGGTTGGTCGTGCCAAAAGGCTGCCTACGTATCCCTTGGAAGGAATCAGACCAGCGTAGTTCAAGGATGATGGAGAATGCTGGGGGAGAATGCTAGGATCAAAGCAAAAGGGAAACACATAATTTTGCGCAAGAAAGGGGACAAAGAAAAAGAAAATTCTTTTGTCTTTTTTTTTTTTTTTTTTTTTTTTTTTAGGAATAGAATATGTACACATGTGAGAAAAATGTTTTTTTTTTAGTTCGTGGGTGAACCATTTTAACCATTGTGTGTTTGTAAAGCCAACACAAGACCAAGTCATGTTCGATCGAAGTCCGGATTGCCTCGCATGAATGTCGTTGGTGCGGTGTCCAACGAAAATTGATGTCTAGCCCCAAGAGATTTGTCGTTTATGGGGCTTTAAAGGGACTATTGATGCCGAGATGCCAAGGGGTTGCTGACTGTAAAGCCCCTCGAATGCTGAACTTTGAGTGGCTTATGAAGCCCCAAGATGAATCAACTCTTAGCCCATTCAAATAAACTGTCTTTTGTTGTCGACGTGGGCAAGCCCCAAGAGAAGATCATTGATACCAAGCTTTGAGAGATTGCTAAGCCCCAAATGTCACGGGCTTGTAAAGTTTGTAGATGGCGGGATGTGGAGACCTTTCGATGTGAAGCCCCAAATCGGCTTAGCTTTGTATTGAGAGCGGATGCCACATCGGGTAGGGATTTTGAAGGCGATCTCCTTCTTTCTCTTGCTTGGAGATGGATGGCCCTTTTTGTGGTTGATACCCAAATGTCGGAAGGCCCATGTTGGAAGTGTAGTACGGTCTTCGGGAGACGTCTCGTGGGAGATGGTGATGTTGTTGCAGATGATAAGGTCTTGGTGTGATAAAACGGTATGTTTGCTCGAGTCTTCTTGAGTTGAACCGACGGCGGATCTTCGGATGCAGCCTGTGCTTTTGATCTTGGAGAAGGGGGTGCTGTATTGCAGAAACATTGGGATTGGCCGTAACTCTGTCTCTAGAGTTAACATATTGGCATTGCCCGCCATAACTCAGCCGGGTGAGTCTAGCATATTGAATCTTTTTCCTTTTCTCTAAGACTTCCTTCAGAATCTTGCTGTGTGTTCTAAAAAGAATCATCAAATTCATTCATATCATTGGAACCTTCATTTAAAACGAAGAGGCCTTTTGACTGGAAGTGTTGAGGGACCATCGAAGTTTGATCCCTTTCATGGAGCCATAAGACTACTCCCAAATTGCGTTGTTCGAGTATTGTTGCCCAAAAGCTTGTTTATTAATATTGCCCTTTGCTTGTATCACTGTAATGCCGGAGCCCAAAAGATTGTAGATTGCGAAGCCCCTTGAGACCTTTCGGTATAAAGCTTCAAATGTTGCTGGGGACATTGAAGTGAATTGTTTCTTGCCGAGGGAGCCTTTAAGACTTGACCGTAGCCCCTAGAGTGCCATCATTGATTGCGATAAAGGTCCATCCTTGATTGGGGGAACGAGTACGGGCACACATGACAAGAGGGCTTTTTGACATCACTTTTGAGAGACTTTGAGGATAGTCTCACACATCTTTTTCGAGCATAGCCCCTAGGGCTTATTGATTGTCAAATGAAGCAAAAGAAGCCCTTGTTCTTGAGTCACATAGCCCCTAGGGCGTCACCATTTGTTGAGCAAAGCAAGAGTGACTCATCCTCGTGTGAGGGAACAAACACGAGAGGACATGGCAAGAGCTACTCCATTTCTCGGGAGCCTTTCGGCGTACTTTAGAGGCACATACTTGCAGAAGTTTTGAAAACTGAGACACATGTTGTTGCTATTTGCTGCCTAAGCCAATTGACTAGCTGGGGATTATTTGTTCAACCTCGTGCCCTTTTATGATGGGCTCGTTCTCAGATGGGTCTTGGTTACCACGGGCCTTCTTTTCATGAACCCAAAAATGCACACTGTTGGAGAATGATGCCGATAACCCAAGACAACCTTTGATGGTGCCATATCTTGTTGAGCCTTTTGCAATCCCCAAGTTGACTCGGTGGGGAATTGATTTGTTGAGGAGATCCAATGTAGAGCTTGTGCAGTTATCTTCCTTAGAGGCCGGAGATCTCCATTTCTCTTTCCCTTCTCTCTCTCACTCTCTCATTTTTTTTAGGACGCACCCTGTTTTTTGCCTAGACCGCCCTTTCGGGTTTTCAATCTAGCAGGCATCTCTTTTGCGTCTTTTTTTTACTCGATTAATGAGGAAGTGTGCATTGACTATGGCTGAGGAGATAAGACATGTGATTTTGCGGTGAAGACCTCTTGTCACTAAAGATGAGTGACATTGACTCGACTAGGGAAGTGTCCCTAGTATTGACTTCATGTATGTATATTTTTGAATGACTCACGAAGGCAAGTAAGTCATTAAGAGAGAAGAGAAAGAAAGCCCCAGTTTGATTGCAAGAAACTGGGAGTATCGCAAAAAGAAGAGAAACCCCTAGACTCGACAAGGAACGGAAAGCGATTCCAAATCTAAGAAAGTTGTTCAATCTTTTGGTGATTAATTCATTGGCAAATGAATCGTACAAAGATGTCTTGACAAGTTCGAGATGAAGGCCAATCACCATAACGCGCTAGGGCTAAACATATCTTCTTTCTTGCATGAGACCGGACCCGAAGGTTGCCTACGTTCCTCCAGTGAAGAGGCTCAGGTCACCGTAGTTCTTGTGGATTCTCCATTCGCCGTGATGAATTGTTGCTTCGTCGTGATTGTTGCCGGTGTTGCTTCGTTTGGTGGAATAATGTTGTTGTTGTGAACTTCTTTGAATGAAGGGGGATTTTTTTTTTTTTTTTTTTTTGTGCTCTAACTTTTGCCTAGGTTGATTTGAGGATTTCAACCTAGCGAGCCTTTTTTTTTTTTTTTTTTTTTATCCCCCTTTTGAAAACTTTGCTTCATGATCGTTGCTCCACCTTTCTTTGTCTTGATGTCGTCGTTGTTGATGTCTTCGTTGTTGATGCCGTCGTTGATGTTTAGCCCATAGGCGTTCAAGCGATGGCCTTCATTCCAAAACTTGTTTAGACATTTTTTTCATCATTTTGCCAAGAATTAATTGAACAACTCGGAAGAGTGTATGAGGACAAGAACTACTTTTATTTGATAATAATACTCGACATTGAACATGGGACGAGAGAAAACTTTAATGCACACTAAAGAGGACTTTGACTCTTTTTTTTTATTCCTATTACTAGGTAGAGAAAGAGAAACGGAGATTGCTGTCGTCATCCCCATTGTCGTTGTAGTGGCATGATCTCTTGTTGAGACCCTATTTCAAATCTGAGCCCCTTCCTTGATGAGTTCTTGCATGTTCTCACTCTCTGACTGTTGTTCTTCACCCACGGTAAATTCATCATCGTCAATCGAATCTTGGATGATGTCGCGGAGGGAGAAGCAATCCTCGGTGAGATGACCGCTGCATTGGTGATAGTCACACCACTTGTGGTGGGCATGGTTGCGACGCAATGGTTGTGGTTGCTTGTACCCTTGGAGAGGAGAAATTTGTCCCTTTGCTTTAAGATCTTCATAGGTCTCGGTGATGGTCATGCCATTGAGAGGGGTATAGACACGGTCGTTGGTGGCACCTTTGTGACTTTTGAGGGGTGAGCCACTTGAGCGTGCTTTACCGTGGACCTTTGCCTTGCTGTCGGTGAGCTCTTGCAAACGAGCCTTAAGTTCGGACACTTCTTCCTTGTGAATTTTCCTCTCGAGATCAAGACGGTCTTACCACAAATCATCCTTGCGGCGGGCATCCTCGAAAAGTCTATCCATTTGTTCCCCTATGGCTCTTATTATGTTGAAGAGCCTTTCGTTGGACACGGAGATGTTTTCACCTTTGTTGTTGTTGATGTTGGAAGCCATTGGACCTATTGAGAGAACACGGTCGATCTTAGGTTGGCCCCACAAACATATTTTGAGTAAAATAATTAACCCACAAACAAAGGAAAAAGACTCAACCACATAAGAAAAATGACTCTATTTTTTAATTTATTTACAAAAGTCGGAAGGACGTGGTCCTTTTTGGGGTTTCTAGGAAATAGTGGAATCGTCACACTAGTATATAGACCATCTCGCGGTCCCATATACTCATCGGATTCCACCACGCTTGTGAATCCTATATGTGTCGGGATTAAACTAGATTAATGTAGTAAAGCATACATGCGGGGACGGATTTTTATTTTCGTCCATAATAATCACTTGGGGACGGAGTTTTATTTCGTCCAAAACAACGAGTGGCATGTATGATTTGAAGATATTAGTTAAGGGAAATCTCGGCACATGAAAACCGACTTGAGCCACGGAGTGTTATACCCTAACTAGAGTTGTGTGGTTTGTGCTCGGCTAAAGAGAGGCTTAAAGGTCACCCCCGGCATGTAGTCATGAACTACGCCACGGGCTGAGGTTGACCGCTTCGGAAGAGTCAAGGTCGAGTGGAGCTTGAAACTTCCTAGGACGGGCCTCGACGGGTTTGGGGTTGGACTTGTGCGACACGATAGTGAGCAGTTGATAAGAATTGTGCGCGTAGTGTGAGGTCTAACAAGTGACAAAATATTTTTTTTTTCAAAGGAAATAAAAAAAAAACAAATAAGTACGTAATTTACAACTTTCGAATCACCCGTGTGACCGATAAAAATGAATAAACAAAAGTAAAAGGGGGTGTATGCAGGCCCGGTGCCCACACACTGTCAAAACTGCCCATTCTGTTCACTGTTTCTGTTTCTGGGAAATGCCCAGAAGCGCGCGCATTCAGATGCCTACTCGGGAGGCGCGCGCGTTAGACTGAGAGAAGTGGAGGCGCCCGCTTCTGGGCAGTACCTGCAAATCAGTGGGTTCAAGGGATTGCCTTGACCCTAAATTATAGAACTTTTCCCCTGCAGACATTGTTAGCACAGAAACATGGAATTGAAGGACGAGATGGAAGGTGGGCGATTCTGGTAATAAGGGTCGGACGCGCGCGCTTTAGGACAAGAAGGCCGGAGGCGTGCGCTTCCTACCCTTTTTACCAGAATGCCCAGAAAATAAAATAAAAGAACACCAAAAATGAAAAACGCAAGTTTAACCCTCAAATCTCCCCAGCAAAGTCGCCACTGTTGATACCCCGGGGGACCACGGCTTGGCTAGAGCGCGTGAATTACCTAGGATGTCTACTTGATTTTAAGGGTTCGGGGGTTAGGTGACGGAGTGGGAAGTACTTAAACACCCACTCCGCCCCGCTTACGCGGGTCTTGCTACTTTTGATGTTCTAATGCTAAAAAGTCCTTCTGTTGATATTAAAATGTGCTAACAATTGAGATGAGAAGAAATGGAGAAATAAAAAGAATGATTTTATTAATTAATTAATGCTAAGAGATTACATGTTGAATATGCTAAACAAATTACATAAGAAATGAAATGGAATTTAATTAGTTGTTTGGAATGTTGGAATGTAACCTTGACCAAACTTCAATAGTGAAGTGGCCTTTTGGTTGTATTACTTTTTATGGAGATTGCATACATTGACTAGACATGAATAAAATAAGAAGAAGAAAAAGGGAAGTTGTACCTTAAGAAGAAGGACTTTAAACCTTGACTTGAAGATGGTGTTGTTGTAGGAAAATTGTTGTAGAACAATTTGTGTAGAGTCTTGTCACAAAGAACTCTTGTAGGGAGAATTTGTGTATAGTTTGTGTAAAGAGAAAGTGTTCAAGGTCAAGGTCCAAAAGAGGTCTAAAAGAGATGGAAAAGAGGTCCCCTCCAATGATGGATTGGAGGGGTTTTTATAGTTGAAAGGGGATGTTTTTGGTGCCAATTCGTGGTCACAAAGAAATATTTTTCGGGTGAAATCCATGCAAAATAAGCAAGAGAGGGATTCTTGGGAGAAAATCTGTAACTGACGCCCCAGATAGGGATGACCAAACACGGTTCCGGTTCGGAACCGCCGGTTCCGGTTCGGCTTTTATGTGAACCTTAACCGGCCCTTGGTTACACCGGTTCCGGTTCCGGTTGTCACAATACGGTTCCGGTTCGATTCCGGTCCGGTCCGGTTCGGTTCGGTTCCACGGTTCATTTTTTGATGGTTTTTTAACGGTTAATTCTGATGAAACTGTTAGAAATCGGTCAAAAACACATTTTTATTATTTTCATTCACTGATTTTGGAAAAAAAATCAGTCAAAACACAACTTTTCTTATCAACTTTCCATTAGTAACGGTTAATTCTAATAAAACTGTTAGAAATCTAATGATTTTGATGGTTTTTTAACGGTTTTACTGACGGTTCAGACGGTTCCGGTTCGCGGTTTGGTTGGGCGGTTCGGAACCGCCGGTTCACGATTTTTTGGGGGGTTGAACCTTAACCGGCCCTTATCCAAAACGGTTCCGGTTCCCACGGTTCCGGTTTTCGTGGCGGTTCATGGCGGTTACGGTTTTTTCGGTTCCGGTTCCGGGCCGGTTAGACGGTTCCGGTCCGGTTTGGCCATCCCTAGCCCCAGAGGCGCGCGCTTCCGGGTGTACCATCGGAAGGCGTGCGCTTCTGACCTCAAAAGGCGGAGGCGCGCGACTTTGAGAAGGCAATTTTGACAGAATGGACTAGAAAGTTAGTTATGTTATGCAGTTTAGTCCAAAACTGACAGAATCAGTTAAGAACTTAACCGAACTAACAGAAATTAACAAAAACAAGTAAAGTAAAAATACTATGTATGAAATCGGGGTGAGAGGTCCAAAGCGGGGTGTCTACAAGTTGGGAGGTTTGACTCAGGTTGAGAAAACACTATGATGCAACTGAATAGTTAAACTTAAAGTTCAAAGGAAAACACAATTCATTTTTCAAGTCATTTCGTATATGGAGATAAGTTAAAAGACCACAAACAAGAAAGATAAATACCAAGACAGAAAATAAAGATCAAACACACAAATTGAAGAGGTTCGTTCTTAAATGAACTACGTCCTCTACCTAGATGGTTAGACTAGGATTTTCTAATAGCTACTAGACTTGTATTAATTTAGAGGAGGTTTTACAAGATGAATCTAAACTCTAAAAATAAGTCTAACCTAAGCTATAATAACAACCGGTGTTTTCAAAGTATATAATCTATGTGATCATATAAATCGGGTGTGTGTGAAAAGAAATCAAATGCTCTAAGTATCTAAATGATGGTTGAGCAAATGGAAGTCTTTTGGTGTAAGGGCTGAATATGAAAGGTTGTTAGGCTTGAAGCTTTGATGAAGAAAAACTGGGTTTGCTAAGGAGATGGTTTGAAGATATGAATATCTGGGTTTGAATCTTCAAAGCAAACTTGAACACTTGGGAATGAATCTCTTGAAGCTCAGCAACCTTCATTGTTGAATAATGGAAGCTATTTATAGGCAGAGCACCCTTGTGACCGTTGGGTAAAGATTTGAATCAAATCTGAAGGGTACAGTGCTGTCGAAATCCCATTGGTTGAGCTGTCATTTTCGTCCTTGGTTTTGTCTTGTAGTCCTAAGTAGTTGTTGCACCACTACCTGACATTTGTCCTTTGTTGCAGAAAGGACTAACGGTAAACAATTCAAACTGATAGACAAACCGACATTCCTTGCAGAAACTCCAAGTTAACTTAGAGTTATTTGACATGACATAACAACATCCTTTTACGGTTAAAAAGGGAATGTTTGTCTAAGGAATAAATGACATATCTTTAATTCTTCAATAACTGCTCTGCGGTTTCACCAAGCATAGGAGCGGTTTGAAGGATGATCTTGATGGGCGGCTTCATCAAACATGCAGACTGCAGTTTGATGAAAACTGAAAGACTCCATGCTGGCGGTCTCAAGATGACGGCTTAAAGCACTAAACCGCTAGGATATAAAACCGAACAATACTCAGCCTAATCAAAAATCTAGAAATGGACTTATCTAAAAATTGAAGTAGAACTTCATTACATGCGGTCCTAAAGTCCATAAAAAGACACGTGGCATAGATCAATCAAATTAAGGTGGGTGTACTAACAATGAATCCTAACATAGGGCTTGACATACCAATTTTTACGCTATTCAGAGCTTTTTTGACGATTTTTGTTCAAATTTATGTTAAGTAGTCATGTGCATCGCATGTGACATTAATTAGGGGGTCAATTGCAAAATTTTAAAAATAAAAGGGCACAATCAGAAAACTACCCATTTCATACATTTATTTGTACATAAATTAAATGTGCACAACAATTTTATGCATAGTTCATTATTGACTTTAAATTTATTTTTTTTCCTTTGAAAAAAACTTTAAATTTAAAATTGAGAAAATACTTTTAAAGTTGTGAAAATAAAAAATATTTTTAATATTAAGTATTCAAGCTTTAAGAAAATACTAAAGTTTCAGATATGAAATAAAATAAAACAATTAATTTCTAAACAATAATAATAAATAAAATTTCAAATTTTACTAATTTTGGTACATTTTTATGATTAAATTAATATGAAATGTATACTCCCTCCGTCCCACCACAATCGCTACTAATTTCCTTTTCGGTCCGTCCCAACACAATCGCTACTGCCCAAAAAGGAAATGTTTTATTATATTTATATTCAACCAACTCCACTATTTAACCTCACTCATTCTCTCTTCATTTTCCACCACACAATTTATTCAACTAACACTACTATTTACCCCACTCATTCTCTCTCTTCCTTTTCCACCACACATTTACTTATTTTTCTTAATTATTGTGCCCACAAAGTTAGTAGCGATTGTGGTGGGACGGAGGGAGTACATGTTATATTAATTATAGTGATAATAATGTTAAATATTAATTTCAAAAATCAAAATAACTTTTGTTCATCTTCTTCATCCATGTTCACCATCACCAATAACAAAACTAACACCACCCCCTAACACCACCACCTCTAACACCCTAGCAACACCACTGCACCACCACCCTTAACATCGCCACCACATCTAAAGCCCCGTTTAAACTCCAATTCCCTAATTTCAAAACCCACTTTCAATTTAAAAATAAAAATTTTCAAAACCAAAATTTGGGATGCAGACTATGAATTAACAGAAAATCAAAAATTTCAAAACCCACTTTTTCCGATTCCAATGGTTGTTAGCGTACTCGGCCAGATCTGTAGTGGGTTCCTGGGTAGAGAGAAGGGGCGTGGATGAAGGGAATATAGAGAGAGAAGGGGCGGTGGTGAAGAGACGAGGCTGGGTAGAGAGAAAGGGAGGTTTCTGCCATGGGGAGGTGAAGGTATCGCCGGCTGGGTGGGAGTGCAATTTAGTGGAATAATCTTAGCCAATTTCTACCGGCGGTGAAATGAAGCCATTGAATCCGACGAAGTCTCCGGCGAATCCAGATTGAAAAACTGAAACAGTTAAGTCGTGAGGGAGATTAGGCGAATCTTGAGAGTGAAGACGCCATCGCCGGCGCGTAACCTGTCTCCGGCGCGTAACCTGTTGCCAGCCGGTGAAGAAAAAAGGGGGAGGGGGCGTCGGGAAAGAACAGAGAAAGAGACGTGGAATGGGTTTTTAGGTTTTATTAGGCTATTTCTCAGATCTTTCCCTTCATTTAAAAAATCGTCAAAAAGCCCTAAATTGCGTAAAAATTGGCATGTCAAGCCCTAAATCGCCAAATTTTAGACGTCATACCCTAAACCCCAACCGCCTCGTAGACTTTAGGCCCTAAATTTTAATTTGCCCTATTTTCTTATGCAGCTGGCCTACATTTCTCTCTGCACGCCTGATGAGACGGATTTTATACACTTTAGTCCTATGTTTCTATGAGCTTAAATGGTGATTTTTATGTATTGTAGACAGTTTTTATGTAATTTTGAGTAATTATGTAATTTTGGGGATTTATTTTTAATTGGGGGGATATTTTAGTGTTTTTATATTTTTTACCCGGTGTAATTTATTTATGAGTCAAAATAATTATCAAGATATCAAAAAGAAAATCAACCGGGACAATGGAGTTGTGGATTACTGTTGCAAAAATAAAAAAAGGGCTGAAAATTCATTGCCATGCACTAAGAATGAAGGGAGTCCAGATGCATGAAGAAGAGCCAAACGAATCAGCACGTTTGCTGGCCTGAATCCGAGTCGGGAGCCCGTATGGAAAGCGATTGTCCAAGTCGCGCATTCATCAAACAGTGAAACGCACGTTGCAGCGTATTTTTATTTCTTTTTGTTACTTTCTTTTTAATTCTTTTCCTTTTTCTTTTAGATTTTCCTAGACTATTTAAAGTAGGTTTTTATCTTTCTTTTGGGGGGACTTCTACATTAATTTTAGATCTAGGTTTTTATTTTCTTTGTTCATGGAGATTTCAAAGCTCCATATGAGGAACTAAACTCAAGCTTTTGGTTTGAATCTTGAACCATCTTTTGTCAATTTGAGGTATTTTTCTTTCACAATTTGATTTCTATTCATAATTTTACTTGTTCTTAATTCTAGATCTGTTACTAGGGTTTATAAACCTGATCAATTTATTTATCTTTGTGATTGGATCTTTGCTAGAATTCTCTGTTCTGTGCCAGAATTAGAGTTTTCACTGTAGCAATTTCATGATTTATGCATGTGCCATGGTAAATTGTGATTAGGGTAAAATTAAGCAATTATCTATTTTAATGAATAGAAAGTGTTCTTGATTTATGTTTCTTAATTCATTCATGCAATTAATTTTTGGATCTAGACTGTGCCAGTTAGATTTAATTATTGATTAGGGTTTCTAGTGAGTGTGCCACTGCTAGTAACTATTCTGAAAGAAGAAACAGAGATTGAAATAAATCTCGGATCAAGTGAATAGGGTAAAAAGTGAATTGATGTACCGATGATAATTGATTAAAAAGGTGGGGACGGAAACAAATCTGAAGTATTCTTTAATTATTGTTTTTGCTCATATTTAGTTTAATTTATGTTCTTAGGATTTAATAATTATAATTTTCCCCCAATCTTGTCAAGTGACAATTACGTAAATAAATAACCGTTCTTCGTGGATCGATTCTGGACTTGCCCTAGCTATATTTTTAGAACCTAGTCCAGGTTTAATTTGTAGGTGTGCGATTTAGCCTATCAAATTTTGGCGCCGTTGCCGGGGAACGGTGTTTATTTGTTTACGTTCTTATTTTAATTCTTGTTCTTGTTCTTTTTATTTTATTTGTATATATATATTTTTTAGTTGGTTTAGTTTAGTTAATTTAATTTTCTTTTTAGTTATTTTTAATTTTGTTATTTGTTTTTAGTGTGGAACCTTGTAAGGTCCACACCTTTTCTACTGACAATCTGCTTGGAAGTCTTGAATTAGTAAACAGATGGCAGATCAGACATTGAGGCAGAAAACTGCCCCGAATTGGAGTGAGCAACCTCATGCAGTTCAGTTCCCCACTCTGCCTACTGGGGTTACATTTGAGTTGAAGCCGTGTTTGTTGAGCCAGTTACCGCACTTTACTGGGATGCCCGGTGAGAACCCGAATCAACATATATCCCAGTTTGTGCAGATTTGTCAGAGCATGAAGCCAGCAGCACTTCCGATTGAGCATCTCCTCCTTAGAGCGTTTTCTTTCACTTTGAAAGATGATGCTAGTGCATGGTATTACCATCTGCCGCCTAACAGCATTACCACATGGCAGCAGATGAAGGAGGTGTTTCTTGATGAGTTCTTTCCTCCCGATCAAATCAATGTGATGAAGCGGGACATTAGCAACATGGAGCAGAAGGTGGATGAGACTCTATACGAGTATTATAATAGGTTCCATAAGTTGTGCAGGATCTGCCCGTATCATGGATTCGATGATGACCAGTTGATCGTGTACTTTTATGGGGGGTTGACAAGTCAGGATAAGCGGTTGGTTGATTCTTGCTGTGGGGGCAGTATTCTGAATAAGACAACTGAGGAGGCGAAAAATATAATTGATGAGTTGGCTAAGAGCACTCGGACACATGGCAGGAGATCGAGCTTCAGACAGGTCAGTGCTGTGAATTCTAGTAGTGGTGTGACAAATAAGCTTGAGACTGATGTTGAGGACCTTAAGGGGATGATGAGACAATTGTTGATGGGTCCACCACAGAGTCAGCAGTATCAGACTAATCAGTATAATCAGTACAGACCACCATATGGGCAGCAGCAGCAGTATCAGAGTACCCCTCCGAGACAATGTACAGATGACATGATTCATTCCTTAGCACAGTCGGTGAGCATGATGAATAGCAATTTCCAACAGTATCAACAGAAGACCAATGTGAGTATTGGTAATCTAGAGAGCCAGATTGGGCAAATAGCTGATGCGGTTGGGAGATTAGAGGCTAGAGAGGCAGAGAAGGTACATTCTAGATCAAAACCAAACCTTAAGCAGAGTGCATGTGCCATGACTTTGCGTAGTGGTAAGGAGATTGAGAAGGAAGTTGTACCGGAGGAGCCAGTGATTGAGGTTGAGCAGGTTGTGCCTACTGAGAAAACCCCGGAGGAGGAGAAAAAAACTACACCAGAGCCCACAGTTTTTGAGCCGGATGTTCCATTTCCTGAGGCATGGAAAAGATCGCGAGAACATGAGCCTGACAAGGCTATCTTTGACACTTTCAAGAGGATTGAGGTAAACATCCCATTTTTAGACTTGTTGCATACTGTCCCGAGATATGCCAAATTCCTTAAAGCGCTGTGTACATTGAAGAGGGATCAGAAGGCGAGGAGTCAGAAAAAGGTGAAGATGAAAGAGCATGTGTCTGCAGTCTATCATGAGAAGATGCCCAAGAAGTGTAGTGATCCGGGTATGTTCGTTATTCCTGTGTCTTTGGGTGATAATTCTGAGCATATGGCCATGCTTGACTTGGGTGCTTCAATCAATGTCATGCCTTATGCATTGTTTGAAAAACTCAAGTTGGGACCGTTACAGGATACACGGGTTGTTATTCAGTTGGCGGATAGGTCGAATGCATACCCTAAGGGGAAGGTTGAGGATGTGCTTGTCCGCGTTGGTAAATTCATATTTCCCGCTGATTTTTATGTGTTGGAGATGGATACGGATCCTAAGGCTCCCATTCTGTTGGGAAGACCATTTATGTCTACGGCTCATACTAAGTTGGATGTTTCCAACGGTTCTTTGACCATGGAGTTTGATGGGGATTTGATGGAGTTCAATATATTTGACTCCAAGAAAGACCCTGAGGATGTTCGTGGTTTATGTTTCATGGGTGTAGTTGAGCCAAAGGTAGAGGATGTGTCCAATATTTGTAGTGGGGAGGATGATGTAAAGATTGATTTGAAAATACCGGCAGTAAAACATGGACCAAGAAAGGTGAAGAATCTTCCTGAGCACCGAAAGCATGCATTTAGAGGTGAGGATGAAGTGATGATGGCTAGTGGTCCGATGATGGTAGAGAAGCATGGAGGTTTGAGAACGGTGACTAAAAAGAAGAAGGGATTCATGCAGACGATTCGAGCTCAAACGGGGTGGAGTGTGCACTAATGAGGTACCATTTACTCCCTTACGTTTAAACTGTCCTTAATTTTATTCACTTTTACACACTGAGGACACTGTGTAGTTTAAGCGTGGGGGAAGGATTTGTAGTTGTATAGTAAGCATTTTATTTCTATTTAGTTAGTTTTTTCTTTCAAAAAAAAAAAAAAAAAAAAAAAAAAACGCACAAGAAAAGAAGCCCGCTAGATTGAAAACCCGAAAGGGCAGTCTAGGCAAAAACCATGGTGTGCATAAAAAAAAAATGAAAAAAATAGAGAGGCTAAGTGAAAACCCGAAAGGGCGCTTAGGCAAAAGGTGAGGTTTGAGTAATAAAATATCTTGCATCCACCGGAGAGAAGACATAAGGGGGGTTTGGAGTTTTTGGGTAGGATATACACTATTGGAGTAGGAGGTCCGGTTAGTGGAGTTTAGGTTAGAAATCCTCGTTCTTTTCTTGGAGATATAAGGGGGTGTTGGTGTTTTGTTACGAGGTAAGTTTTGTGCATATTTATTAATCATACACTAACTTTTGTTTTTATGAGGGAGATTGTAGTGTGAGATAAGCGTGGGGGAAATTTAGGACATTTTTAGTTCCCCTTGGCTTTTGAGTGGACATTTAGTTTGGATACCGTTTATTATGGTGTTGGTATCGAATTAATGTCATTTTTATTATTTTTTTTGAGGAGTTATAAGGAGACGGAGTTTCTACACTTCGATTTTTATTTATTGATTTATGTTTGATGGGTTAGAGGAGACTAGGAATCATTTTTCTCCATGCTACGCTATTAGACCGGTGTTTAGAGGGGAGTTAGGATTTTACTCAGGGGCGAGTAAAGGTCTAAGCGTGGGGGAATTTGATGAGACGGATTTTATACACTTTAGTCCTATGTTTCTATGAGCTTAAATGGTGATTTTTATGTATTTTAGACAGTTTTTATGTAATTTTGGGTAATTATGTAATTTTGGGGATTTATTTTTAATTGGGGGGATATTTTAGTGTTTTTATATTTTTTACCCGGTGTAATTTATTTATGAGTCAAAATAATTATCAAGATATCAAAAAGAAAATCAACCGGGACAATGGAGTTGTGGATTACTATTGCAAAAATAAAAAAAGGGCTGAAAATTCATTGCCATGCACTAAGAATGAAGGGAGTCCAGATGCATGAAGAAGAGCCAAACGAATCAGCACGGTTGCTGGCCTGAATCCGAGTCGGGAGCCCGTATGGAAAGCGATTGTCCAAGTCGCGCATTCATCAAACAATGAAACGCACGTTGCAGCGTATTTTTATTTCTTTTTGTTACTTTCTTTTTAATTCTTTTCCTTTTTCTTTTAGATTTTCCTAGACTATTTAAACTAGGTTTTTATCTTTCTTTTGGGGGGACTTCTACATTAATTTTAGATCTAGGTTTTTATTTTCTTTGATCATGGAGATTTCAAAGCTCCATATGAGGAACTAAACTCAAGCTTTGGGTTTGAATCTTGAACCATCTTTTGTCAATTTGAGGTATTTTTCTTTCACAATTTGATTTCTATTCATAATTTTACTTGTTCTTAATTCTAGATCTGTTACTAGGGTTTATAAACCTGATCAATTTATTTATCTTTGTGATTGGATCTTTGCTAGAATTCTCTGTTCTGTGCCAGAATTAGAGTTTTCACTGTAGCAATTTCATGATTTATGCATGTGCCATGGTAAATTGTGATTAGGGTAAAATTAAGCAATTATCTATTTTAATGAATAGAAAGTGTTCTTGATTTATGTTTCTTAATTCATTCATGCAATTAATTTTTGGATCTAGACTGTGCCAGTTAGATTTAATTATTGATTAGGGTTTCTAGTGAGTGTGCCACTGCTAGTAACTATTCTGAAAGAAGAAATAGAGATTGAAATAAATCTCGGATCAAGTGAATATGGTAAAAAGTGAATTGATGTACCGATGATAATTGATTAAAAAGGTGGGGACGGAAACAAATCTGAAGTATTCTTTAATTATTGTTTTTGCTCATATTTAGTTTAATTTATGTTCTTAGGATTTAATAATTATAATTTTCCCCCAATCTTGTCAAGTGACAATTACGTAAATAAATAACCGTTATTCGTGGATCGATTCTGGACTTGCCCTAGCTATATTTTTAGAACCTAGTCCAGGTTTAATTTGTAGGTGTGCGATTTAGCCTATCAACGCCGCTTGTATTTTATTTTATTTTATTTTTGTGGAAACTCCCATGTGACTTCCGTAGGTTTCAGATATGGTGTTTATTTCTCAATTCTATATTTCCAATTCAAATGTTCTTTCAAGGTATCTTGTCTACTTCTGTGATCATATTTATTGAGCGGATTTTGAACCTTGTGTGGTCTTTTGACAAGTGAGGCATTATATCTTTGCTTCGTAAATGTAAGAACAGAACCAGGCTTTGCGTTTCACAGCCTCGATTGATGATTTTTCCTATAGAAACCTCCCTTTGGTAAGAGTGAATTACATAGGATGAGCTTCACTTAAATTAGTGACAAAATCTATGAATGGGTTTTTGACCTTGCAAGCACATAAGAGATTGTGTTATTGACCAAGTGAAAATGGTACTACTGGCTGGTTCACAGCCTTATCCGTGAGTACTAGTACTCATGCCCGTGCCACTGGCACGGTGACAGTACAAAATTGATAAGTTGTATAAAATTGCAGCATACTATGGCATGATGACAGCATGAAATCAGTCATGACGACTAAACAGAATCAGTCAAGCACTAAACCCTTATATAAACAAACCACAGGGCTCTTTTGAAAGTCAAATATGTTAAGCATACAAAAGTGTGAAGTCTATCGGTAATGAAAACATACTAATCTAAGTGCAGTACACCAATCCCATTTACACATAATACCATTTTGGTTTGATGCTGTTATTGGCCACAAAATGTTTAGCCCATTTTGGTACATTCAACTTTCTAATTTACAATAAAGACATCAAACTCAAATTTTGGGCATATGTTTGATCCACTGATGTGGATATCCCTTTTCCTCAGTATAACTTGAGATTACATCTTCCAACCTCTATTAACAACTAATAATAATCTCAATTCGAATCAAGTTGTCTAAATGACCAATAATCACAACTAAAAATCTTTGACATCACAAATAGCTTCAACTGAGATCAACTACCTTATTATAAAGTTTCAATGCCTAACTGGAGTTGTAAACATACTGCAAATTCAATAAAGCAAGATTCAGTTCACCACATATAAGTATATACCCTCCCATCCAAAAAAGTAAAATAATAAATCTCCAATTCAAGTTGAACCACAATCTAAAATGAGAGTTTTTTCCTGCAATTCCTAACCAACTGCTACAAAGTTTAAAAAAAATAGCTGGAATTGACAAATTCTAACATTCTTACTCTTAGTGGCACTCTCCAAACCCCATTACCATATTATAGATACCAACATGGGGTTATGAGGATAAAAAAGATTGTTACACCAGAGAGATACGATTTCCAAAAACCTAACTCACAGTAGATGAGCTTGACGACGTTGGCGGCAGGCCGGTGGGAATTTTGAAGAGGGAGTAGACTTTGGCACCTCCGGATTGTCTGACTTCGACCCTGGTCCGCCGATGACTGCACCAGCACCACCATCACCATCGTTCCCAGTGGCTCAGGAGTTCCTCTTTGTTGTTCCTGCGGCGGCTACAACAGTAATGGAAAAATGGGAATAGAAACCGTCAATCAGTGGCCATTGGATGAGAGCATTTGATAATTAATCCAATAGCTTAAAATAAAAAGGCAAAAATCTGTTTAATTGTGGCCGTCGGATTGGGGGAGTTATGGATTAATCTCAACCCTTCTTTGTCTTTAAAAGGAGAAGTTATGAGTGAATCTCAACCCTTCTTTGTCTCATGTCAATAGGAAGTTATTTTTGAGCTCTATTATAATATAGAGACTAGTACTCGAGCCCGTGCCGGTGGCACGGTGACAGTTTGAAGTGGTTACAGTATGCCATGATGTCAGTATGGAACGGTGGTGACACTATGAATTTAGAGAATGAATGATTATCTAGAGATGGATTAAAACAATGCCAAAATACCCAATATATGTTCAAGAAAATCAAATACATTATAGATGGATTAAAACATCAACAACACAAAACAATTCCCATGTTTCTCGTACTTCTTCAAAAGTTACTACAAACACACTGAAGTATCCACCATGCTTAGCAATACATAGACCATTCTTAACAGAGGGAAAATACAGCTTTATGCAAAGTGTAATGGCAGAAGGATTTCAATAGCTACCTTTCATTGTGCTGATATAGTTCGTGATTTTTTCACTCTACACATCAAAAACTGAGCTTTAAATTCATCAGCTTTCTGTATATTCACTTCACAATTTCTTTCTCCCTTTTCCCCCTCCTCAAGTTGTTGATTTTCCCTGCTCATCAACTGTAGTTGCAAAAGAAAAAAAAATATTATTCAAAAACTGACAAATATTCATTCAGAAACGGAAAAAGTAAAATTTTTTGTCCCAATTTATGAAATCTGAAAGCTTCATCGATGAGTTCAAAATCAATTTTTTTTTAAAGATAAGTGCAAAAAACAAACATTCCATCATGTGACTGTCGTAGTGAAGATAATCAGCAATCAAGAAGTTGTACGCAAGCAAGAAGGATCAAAAGAGTGGTTTTATAGATTGAAGTTGTGCCAACCCAACTCGGGGTCCAACAGACACAGGCGAATAGTCTTTAGTGTCGTATAAACAGTGACTTAAAAACTACTACTGTACTGCTAAAATGGTACACTGGGAAGATATATGCAATGTACCACTTTTAACTATAAAACCCAACATCAAGAACCTTTCCCATGTGCCATTGATGTCCCCTGCCAAACCAAGAAAGAGAAGTAAATCAGTCCACTTTTAGTACATTCATCAGCAAATCGGAATTACATAAATAAATTTGAAATCACAATAAAAAAAGTAATTAATTTATGAATGAAAGCTTTTTCTGCATTCAACTAATTGCAATATAAAAATAACAGAAAATTGACAGAGATCAACAAACCCATGAACAGACAACTTGAAAATGGAATAACAATGTTGCGAGCAGAAAGGTAGACGAATTTAGACTAAACAACTTTACTCAAATCACCAATTATAGAATAACTCAATAGATATGAGTAACGACTAAGAAAATTCTTTCAATTTCAGGAATATAAAATCAAAACCCAAAGCAGCTGTTACCGCAATGAGCATAGCCGAAAAGTTAAGAGAATGCAAAACCCAATTGGAGATTAAGATAAAGATCAAGAATAAAAACAAAATCTCTCGATTACATACTTGATCGAATTGTGATTGCGGAGGTGATGGTGCTAGAATTAATCGACATAATGCATATTCCTTCAGAATAGAAGGACCTGAAAACCATAAAGAAACATATACATGTTCAAACAATAGGTACATGTTCAAACAATGGTTAAAAAAATATAGACTGCATTCAGCAGAAAAAAAGTCCAAACTACTGTCTCCGTCCCAACAACAAAAATTCATGTTTAAAAAAACAGCCGTGTCTTTACTTTTTAACAGTACTCTACACTCTCTTGGTGACATTCATATATGATTTGTGAGCCCTGTCAACAGAAAAATGACATGCTAGAATTGAGTAAATCGACCAGAAGGTAGGGATCCAAAAGGGGAAAGCAGAAACGAAATAAAGATACTGGTAAGTAGTGTGACTTGTTCTTTTCGAGGAGTTCAGCCTTGAGCCTGATGAAGTTGATGGCATTAAGACACTGGTTGTTGAAGGATGTCCAGGCTTGAGAGAAGAAAGAGTGCAGGTTGTGCAGGTGAGTGCAGGTGCTGCCTAGGGGTGCTGCCTAGTGCAGTCCACTTTTTACATACTTCCCTAGATTAGAAATCCCTTATTTCGACCAATAACGAAACCATAAACTTGATTCAAACCGCAATCGCACAAAGAATTACCAGGATGTTTAACAATATCAACATGCACTTTTTTCATACAGGAAGAATAAAATAACGAAATTTAAAGAATTACCTCCTCAAAACGATTGTCCATAAACACATTTTTTCCATGTCCATAAGGTCATGTACTCCTGTATACTACCAAAAAATCTCCATTGTTTGACCCAAGGGAAACATCTTGTGAGATCTTAATCATCAATTGCCTAAGCTTGCTTGCCTTGCCTAGAAGCTGGTCAAAGAAGAAACAGAGCGGATTAAACGATGACACAGAAGCTATCATGTTTGGAATTTGTTAGGAATATAGATGAGCACACAACCAAAACTGTAACCATCCTCTAAAACAGGCACAAATGAAGGTACACATAAAGTAACGAATTCACAGAAAAAATGTAAATTTTAGGGAAATAGGTAAATTGGATTTCAAGACTACATTTAAATGCATTTACTATTTTCACATATGGTTTTTTTTTTTTTTTTGCTGGAACACAATCCAAAGAAAGAATTCATATTGAAAGAGCTTTATAGCTATTACATTATGAAATCACCAAAACCCCACATTAGAAAACACTGTGCTAAGCTCTTTAACCAAACATAAGTAACGAATTTCACAAAAAATTGGCAATTTTAGGGAATCGGTTTACACACAACTCCCTTTGAAAATCAAAATTAACGATAAGTAAAGAATTTGACAAAATATGAAGAAATCAGAATGCGAAAAGATAAAATGTGCCTAAGATACCTGGAATCGCAGGGAGCAAGAGACAATCGATCTTAGGGGCAGTGGTTCGCGTGTAATCCTATTTGCTTTGCCGACTGATGCTCTCTATCGATTGATGCTTTGACGTGATAGGAGTCGGGTGTATAAAAAGCAAAAGAATTAGTCCTTTCCTGATTAAGGGAGGATAAGCCTGAGAGAGAATCGCTGCCAGAATCGGAATCCATGGAGAGGACGTAGAAGAAGGAGGAGATGGATTCCAACGGCGAGAAGAGAAAATCAAGCTTCTTACAATAGAGATTTAGAAACCGCAATGAGAAATTTAGAAACTGCAAGCTGCTT